>JAJTWQ010000077.1:2185000-2785000 GCA_029007595.1 Solanum commersonii
ATCATTTAAACAATTACATTGAGTTTATTTTGTTAAGTTAAGTCTTCCGCTGAGTTAAGTAAGCTAGGCCATGGGTCCTCTTAGGGCCAACGATGGTCTTCGAGTGCCGACCACATCAAGGGTGTAGGCTCGGGGCGTGACAGAAATGTGACACCCGATCCAGTATATGTGTCACGTGACACTCGATCTAGTCAGCACAACCACAATCACAATCAGACCCATAATGCACAATACTCAGAGTCATACAATCAAGTAACACGTTCATGGCATGTATTGTTCACACATAATCATTTTATTAGAGTTGATTCACATTTTCCTAATTACATACATCACACAACAGGAAATCAAACCATCACCTACCTCAAAACCAAGCCTAAATATTCCTAAGACACTTGAGCCTTCCGTTTCTGAAGTTTTTGAGCTTGTTCTTGGTCTATAGACAAGTAATTAACACAAGGATCAATAAACAAAGCCTAATTTACCCGGACAATAATCATACTATAAATCCAAGGCCAAATCCAAGATCCTAATACTCAACTAGGGCTTTTCCAACCATCAACTTTAGGACAAAACCCTCCCCAAACGATAATTACCCAAGATTCTAAGTTCTAGGAATTGAAATACGAATTAGGGGAGTAATTTCCTTACCTTTAGTGGTAGAAATCATGGAAAACTGTCAAGAATAGTCTTAGGTCGTCCCTTAGCTCTTAAGAATGAAGTTTTGCAGAAAATAACGAAATTGGGGTTTTTCCCCGACTTAATTCATGACTACCTCGCCATAGCGGACCCCATCCCACCATAGTGTCCTCTCCCTAGCTGGATTAATCCCACCCCGGTGGCTTGCACGGAGACAAAATCTCAGAATTTGAGTTCCAAGCTTTCATTTCACAACACATTTTCAACCAGGGACATTCTAAAACAACCCTTTCACGCCAAGATCAGTTTCAAGAATTCTACTCGCCTGAATTCGATTCCAAAAAGCTGTGCAGACACCTTAACATCTGGATAACCACTCATGTGATCAAATTCATAATTAGATCCCCCATTCATTACCAGATTTATCTAGACCTCACCTGACTTAGATTTCATCCATGTCTGGACTAGGCTAGAAATTTCCAAGTTACTACTCAGAAGTTTTCTGGTCCAAATTCCTTCCCCATTGACTTTTCCCATAACGACGGAACATGTCGTCATAGTTGAAGCGAAATACATACATACATATACATATCTATATATACATGTATGTATATACATGTATGTATATATAGATATGTATATGTATATATGCATATATATGTGTGTATATATATATATATATATATATATATATATATATTGATTTGGGACTACTGTTGCCACTTCTATAAGCTAGATCTGGATCTCAACTTGGGATAAATCTGAAATGATGATATCAGGTAAATCTCTACATCATTGATATATTTTCCAATTTCAGATTCAATTTGTCAAGGATTTAGATTTGATATCTCACAATTTCACTTGAATAGATTAGACGAAGGATAATTTCGTTGAATGAAGTTTCCTTTTAGCCAACGACTGGCACTGGTGTTACCACTTCTGTGAACTAGGTCAGAACTCAAGTCTGGAAGAATCTAAAATGATGATATCAGGTAAGTCTTTACAACTTTGAGTTATTTTTCAATTTTTGACTCAATTTATCAAGGATATAGATCTGATATTCCACAACTTCACTTGAAGAGATTAAACGAAGGATAACTTTGTTGGATGAAGTTTCCTCCCTACCGACGTCTAGTACTGGTGTTACCACTTATGTGAGCTAGATCTATATCTCTACCCCGGATGAATATGAAATGATGATATGAGGTAAGTCTCTACCACTTTGAGTTGTTTTCCAATTTCAAACTCAATTTGTCAAGGATTTTGATATGATATATCACAACTGCACTTGAATAGATTAAACCAAGGATAATTTTGTTGGAAGAAACTTCCTCCCACAAATGTTTGGCACTATTGTTACCACTTCTGTGAGCTAGATCTGGATCTCAACTAGGGACAAATCTGAAATCTTGATATCAAGTAAGTCTCTACCACTTTGAGTTATTTTACAATTTCAAGCTCAATTCATCAAGGATTTAGATATGATATCTTACAAGTTCATTTGAAGAGATTAGACCAAGGATAATTTCATCTGATGAAGTTTCCACCCCGCCAATGGCTAGCACTGGTGTTACCACTTCTATGATCTAGATTTGGGTCCCAATCTGGGACAAATCTGAAATGATGATATTAGGTAAGTCTTTACCACTTTGAGTTATTTTCTAATTTCAAACTCAATTCGTCAAGGATTTAGATCTGATATCTCACATCTTGACTTGAAGAGATTAAACCAAGAATAATTTCATTTGATAAAGTCTCCTCCCCGCCAATGGTTGACACTGATTTTACCACTTCTGTGAGCTAGATCTGGGCCCAAGTCTAGACGAATATGAAATGATGATGTCAGATAAGTCTCTACCACTTTGAGTTATTTTCCAATTTCATACTCAATTTGTCAAGAATTTAGATTTGATATCTCACAACTTCACTCCTTTTTTGTGGTGGATAATTACCATCATCTTTTGTGGGGAATGAAGTTGCTTTCGAATAAGATCGCAAACTATAGGGGTTAGTAGCCAGCAATATTAGTGCTAAAGCAGCCAACTCAACTATATTACTGCTATCATGTATTCGAACTTTACTTGAAATAATTTTTCCCGTTCATCACCTATCCGTAAATGGAAATAATCCCTCAATATAAATTAATACCACCAGAAAAAGTCTATATATTAAATTGGACTACTATTTCAAATATGTTACAATAGAAAATTGTGATTGAGTTAAATTATGTTTGGCTTATCTGAAGTTAATGAGTAATACTTTTAAGTCCTTATTTAGTATCAAATGAACACCTCAAAGGTCTCACTGGGTTCAAAATTTTGTCAATCAATCAAAATTTCTTCAAACTTAACTAGACATCAATCCAAAAACATCTTCTGTAGCCTCACTTGTATCTGAGTAGTGTAACTTGTACAAAAGATAGCAAACCTTCTAACTCTTAATTGTAACTATTAGTTGAGTTCAACTTCTTAATTCTCATTATTTGAGTACTATATTTATCAAGATTGATAATTCTCTTCCCTTTACTTGAAACTTCTTAAAATGAATTGAATTCATATGTATCAGCAAAACTACAAACTAGGTTAGTGAAAAAATCAACAAGAGTATTTTTCTCCATTAAGAAGTGTTGTACTCTCACTATAATGACACTTTTGATCCTATTTATTTCATTGACTTCCATTGAAACACTCCAATGAACCTCATAGGTTCCATTAATAATGTTAACCATAGATAGTAAATCTGATTCCAAGAAAATATTGGAGAATCCTTTATCAAAACAGTATTGAAGCCCTTCACTTATTGCCTTAGCCTCAACCACTAAGTTAGTTGAATCAACAATTTGTACGCATTTAGCTCCCACTAGATTGTCATCATGATTTCTCACATAGAACGCAACATCACTTGGACCTGAATTACCTCTAAAAGCTCCATCAATATTACATTTCAACCACCCTAACAATTGACAAATCATCTGAGGCCAATTATTAGGGAAAGTTAAGAAGTTGAACTTTAACCTAACAAACTTATGAATGGCAACATTGATATCTCATATAACTTTGTCACTAGAATAAGAATCACCATGTAAAATTGTATTCCTTCTCTTCCATAGAAACCAAAGAATAATATTAGGAATTTCTTGACAAAGCATCTTCACTCTACATTTACCTTGGAACTCTCACCATTTCTTCATAGTTTGTTTAACGTATACCCAAGGACCTAGTAATCCAGCAGCCCTAGCATAGTAATTCCAAATAAAAGTAGTTGTTTCTCCCCATAAGAATAAATGTTCTAATGTTTCCCTCACATAAGAGATCTACAACAATGACATAAATTAGAAATGTTAGGATCCCAAAAATATACCATATCAGTCATATGAACTCTTTATGTCCATACCCTACATCCAAAAGAGGAAATTTTAAAAGGAATCTCAGTCACCCATGGCTTCTTAAAGTCATCACTAGAGGGAGATCTATTTCTGAGGATGTACCAAGTAGATTTGACAGTGAATTTCTCATTTACTCTAATATGCTCACCTAGGTTATTAAGCTAGATGTCTTGCATAATACTAAAGTCCCAACCATCCTCTTTCAAGAAAACATCTACATGACACCCCAGAAAAATTCATAAGTTTGGAGATATAACGGACCAAAACCGATCTAATTATCATACCAAATGCTAAAAGTACCTCCCTTTGGTTCCCACCATATGTTCTGTTCAATAACCTCTTTATTTTCTAACACATATTTCCACACCTATGACCCAATTATATTTGAATAACAAAAAGTCCCAAATATAGGGTAAACCTCTTTCTCACCAAGGTAACTCATGTCCAAGACTCGAACTTGACACTTTTGGTTAAGGATAAATAAATACTAACTTCCACTCAACCAAAATCTTTGTTGGTAGAACACAACAAATAAATTCAACATATTGCCTAATTTTTAAGAGAAAGTAAATTAAGTCATTATTAGTACCAACAAAAGTTGTGGTGGGATGTATATGATCCATCTATCCTTAACCAGAGGTCTCAAGTTTGAGCCTTGAATATGAAGAAAATCTTGTTAAAGAGTGTCCCTCGAAAGTCAAATTAATCGGGGATTCAATATAATATATTGAAACGAGTGAAATAATATTAATTATAATTTATAATTTATTCCAAATTCTATTGGAACTCTTTTATCTAGAAGAATGATAATTTATATAATGTTAATAATAAATTGTCACGTTTAATATTTCATTGAGATGTGTTTTTTTTTACCTTTCAATATGTGTTTAAAAGAAACTTTAAAGAAAATATAAATATGACATCAAAATATATAGAATTCACATCTTACTAGTGAATTTCTATTGTAATTTACTCCTCCTGATTTTGATTCAATACCATGCCATTTAGTAATTTAAGAACACAACATTTTTATTTAGACCTATAAAATCATCATACTACACCACAATGAAAACTAGGCATAAGATTAATCTAATTGACGAACAATCATCTCCTTCACAAAAAAATTATCGTAATAAACAGTAAATGAATCTAAACTAATGTATAGCACAAAAAAATAATAATACAAAAACGATACTTTATATGTAGAGAACACAAAACAAATAAAAAGTAAATATTTTCATTAAGGAGATTGTGGAGTTATCACTAGAAGATGGAGATTTGATGAGACTAATCTCATAATCTTTGAGCACACCCCCAATTTTTTTTTGGTGCAAATGTCTGATTTTCATTAGTACAAGAAGAAAATGTTTTTTTACTTGGTGTCCAATATTCTTATTGAGCCTCAATTAGATTCGTATAATGTAAAGTTCCAAAATAAGGGTAAACCTCTTTCTAACAAAGGTAACTCATGCCCAAGACTCGAACTTGACACCACTAGTTAAGGATGATGGAATATTAACTTCTACTCCAACACAATATAGTTGGTAGAACTTAACAACTTGATCCAACATATTGCAGAATATTCAAGAGAGAGTGAATTAAGTTATTATTAGTACCAACAATAGTTGTGGTAGGATGTATACAATCCATCCATCCTTAACTAGAGGTCTCGATTTTGAGCCTTGAATATGAAAAAAAATTGTTAGAGAGTGTCCCTCGAAATCCGAATTAGTCAGAGATTCAATATGATATAATGAAAACTGAGTGAACACAATATTATTTACAATTTTTAATTTATTTTGAATTCCATTGGAACTCATTTATTATGAAGAATGATAATTTTTATAATAATGAGTTATCATGTTTAATATTTCACTGAGATATGTTATTGTTCAACTTTAAATATGTGTTGAGAAGACAATATAAATGTCATTAGAATAAATAGAATTTACTTCTTAGTAGTGATTTTTTTTGTTATTATTTACTCCTCCTGACATGACATTTATAAGTTAAGAACACAAAAAAAAATTGGAGCTATAAAAATCATCATCATATACCGCAAATAAAGCTAGTAAAAAAATCAATTTAAATAACATACAATCATTTCCTTTTTGTTTCTATCATTATCAACAATAAATGAATTTAAATTAATAGTAAGTCAGCCTCAAACCCAACAATACAAAAGAAATATGAAAAGTAAAATAATAATAGCAATAGAGCAGAAAACTTAAGTCATTCTACAATAACTTGGTTGTCACGTGTATAAGCCACTAGTATAATAATGCAGAATTTGAAAGATAATACAAGTCTCTATGCGTTTGTTTCTCGAATAGAACAAAACATAAAGTAAGGAACAAAAGGGTCCTCTGGGATTACAATTAGCTACCTCTCAATGTATCCTCAGAAAGCTTAGAAAATAGATGAAAAAGAAAGATCACATGGGTCTGGGTGAGTATCGAACAACATGGTACTCAACAAAAAACCTACTAAACAAGGCAAAACTAAGCTAGAATACGAGTACTTCTTTCATCCCAATGCATTTGGAACTCATTAAAGAAAACTATTTTGAAAAATGAATTAAAATCAATTCATAATCACCATTTTACTTTAGAACTCATGTTCTTGAAAAACCTTGCAATTTGTCAATCAAAATCCTAAGTTTTGATGTTAATATCCATTAATGATGAAAAGAGACTTGAAGTTTTATGGTCACAAAGGTTTACCCAAATGATTTAGCACAAGAAATCTCATTGAAATTCCCTCCAAGGATTTTCCAAGACTCAAAATGGGAAAAAATGGGGTAAAACCCCGAAATTGCAGGCCAAAACCCTCTCTGATGTCGCTTAAGCGAACCCCAAAAAATACTCAGCCTTCACTTTGTGAGCTGACGATCACTAACGCGAAGCTCGTGATCTTCAACAGACCTTCGCTTTTGCAAAGGTTTGGCCACATGATCCTTCACAAAATAAAACCTGTCTTTGCTAATGCGACCCTTGCGAAAGCAAAGATCCTTCGCAATCGTGAGGTCAATAGACACCAAAAAACATAACCAACTTTCAAATCATCAAATAGACCCTTAGGATTCATTCAGAACCCCGTAAATACAAACCAAATATACAATTTGATTATATTTGACATTCTTAATTCAGTGGAATCATTGAACACAAATATGAGGTCTCCTTGACTCGACCTCTGTGAAAGGAACATAACACCCAAAAAGGCTAAAATCAAGCTTAGACCTCTAAAAATTTAACCAAGACCTCACCTAGGCCTAAAATCATCCCTCCAATCCAATGGAACTCTTGAAATTCTAATCCAAGCATCCAAACTCCGAATGTTGACCAAACTCAATCCAAAGGCTAAAATTTTACATTGTTTCAACTTTGGACCTCAAATCCTCAAAAAGACTCCGAATATTAAATTGACAAATTTACACATTTCGGGACTAATGGAATCGACGTAATTCCATTTCGATACTCAGAACTCTAAAAGAGACCAAAAACTAATTTTTAACAACTTTAGCCTTTCAAAACCCAAAACATACGTAATTCATAAAATTTTACTCAAAGCTTGAAAAAAACTTCAAAATATAGCTTGGGGTCAATATAGGGATAGTTGAAATAGTAAATTTTACAAAATTTCCAAAAATGACTGATTGGTTCATTATATTATCCACCACTAAAAACCATGTTTGTCTTCGAACATAAAGTAAAAGAAAGTACCTGGAGCCTCAAAAGTTGAGGATATCGTGCACACACGTCAGACTCTGTCTCCCAAGTAACCTTACCAACTGGATAGTCCTTCTATTGCCCCTTCACTAGAGCAATTTCCTTGGTCCTGAGCTTTCATACCCGCCTATCCAATATGGCTATAGGCTCCTCCTCAAAGGACAAGTCTGGACCCAACACTATTGAATCAAGTGAAAGCACGTGGGAATCATCTGGCAGGTACTTCTGGAGCATGAAGATATGAAACATAGGATGCATAACTGATAAGCTAGGAGGAAAGGCCAACTTATAGGTCATCTCTCCTACTTAGCTCAAAATCTCAAAAGGGACAATGAACCTAGGGCTAAGCTTTCCCTTCTTCCCAAACCTCATCACACCCTTCATGGGTAACACTCGGAGCCAAACATGGTCACTCTCCATAAATACTAGGGCTCGAATTCTCTGGTCTGCATAACTTTTCTATCGACTCTGGCTATCAACAGTCTACTCTGAATCATATGAACCAACTCTATAGCCTCTCTAAGCAAGTATGTATCTAAAGATTCCATCTAAGCCAAATTAAACCAACTGATCAGAGATATACACTGACTGCCATTCAATGCCTCAAATGGGCCCATATGAATATTATAGTGATAAATAGTGTTGTAGGCAAACTCTTCTAAGGGTAAATTCTTATCACATCTACTCCCAAAGTCGATCACACATGCTCGAAGCATATCTTCAACACCTGAATCGTCCACTTAGAATGCCCGTCAATCAGAGGATGAAAGGTAGTACTTATATCTAACTGAGTATCCAAACTGTGTGGTAAAGTCTTTTATAAATGAGAAGTGAACAATAAGCCTCAATCGAAAACAATGGAAACAGGGACTCCATGAAGTGGATAATTTGACTGATATAAAGATGGGCTAACTTTTCCGTTATATACTACACCCAAAAAGGGATGAAATGGGTGGTCTTGATTAGCCTATCTACAACCACCCATGGAGTCATAACCACCAATGGTGGTAGGCAAACCCACAACAAAATCCATAGTAGTACGCTCTCATTTCAATGTAGGAATAGACATCATCTGATATACACCTCCGACCTGTTGGTAAGTCAAGAATATAGATACAAAATCTGCAATATCCCTATGTTTGCCACACCACCAGTAATGCTGACTCAGATCATGATACATATTTACCGCTCCTAGATGAACGGAATACCAAGAACAATAGGCCTCCTAAAGAATCAGTATAATTATCTTTCCCACCTTGGGTACAAAAATCCTGCCTCCGTTCCTCAAGACACTATCAAAATCAAGGACAACCTCTTTGGCTTCCCCTCTCAACACTTTGTCTCGAATGAGACATAACTTCTGATCGTTGAATTGATGCTCACAAATCTTCTAAACTAAGGAATATTAGGCCTCAAAGAAAGCAATCAAACCACCACTCTCTTTAGAAATCTACAACCGAACAAGATTGTTGGCTAACCTCTGAGCATCTCTAGCTTATGGTCTCTCCTCAACACTAATAGCAACAATACTCTCCATACTAGAAGTTTTCCTTATCAAAACATCATCCACCATATTGGACTTCCCTGGATGATACTATATGGTGATATCATAGTCCTCTAGTAACTCAAGCCATCTGCGCTTCCTCAAGTTCAGATCCCTCTGACTGAAAATGTATTGAAGACTCTGATAGTCAGTGAAGAAATCACAATGCACTCCATACAAATAATGCCATCATAATGCCGCTATAGCTTAAGTAGAAATACCACAACTGTCAACTTTAAATCATGAGTAAAGTAGTTCTTCTCATGGGTCTTTAACTGCCTAGAAACATAGGCGATCACCTTCCCCTTCTGCATTAAAACTCCCCCAGCCTGACTCCAGAATCAGCGTAGTAAATAGTAAAGTTCATATCCTCCTCGGGTAAAGTCAACATATGAGCTGAATTCAATAAGGTTTTGAGCTTTTGAAAGCTTTTCTCACACTCATTAGACCACTAGAATCTCACTCTGTCAAGTGTCGAGTCAATCTGGTCAAAAGAGATGTAATAGTGAAGAAGCTCTGGACAAATCATTTGTAATTTCCCGATAGTCCCACAAAACTCTGAATCTTAGTAACTGAAGTAAGTGTGGTCTAACCTCTAATTGCCTCAATCTTGCCTGGATACACCTGAATACCTCTTTGGACACCACGTGTCCTAGAAATGTAATAGAATCAAGCCAAAACTCGCACTTCGATAACTTGCCATATAACTTCTCTTTTCTCAATCTTTGGAGAAAAATCCTCAAATGTCGATCATGGTCCTCCTCAGTCTTGGAGTACACCAATATGTCATTAATAAAGACTATCACATAAATCCAAATAGTGTCAGAATACTCTGTTCACTAACTCCATGAATGATACAAGGGCATAAGTCAAACTGAAAGACATCACAAGAAACTCATTATGCCCATATCGAGTCCCGAAAGATATCTTAGGGATATTTGATGCTCCCTAAAGTTGGTTAAATAAGTCATTAATACAAGGAAGAGGGTATTTGTTCTTCACTGTCACTTTGTTCAACTACCGGTAATCAGTACGCATCTTCATGGTTCCATAGTTCTTCTTCACAAACAAGATAATGGTACCTACAAGACAACAACGCTCTAAGAGATATTGGAGAAAGATCAATTTGCGTATATTTTGTACAATACCTTTTAGCAAGAGATACACTGGGCAGATAAACCTCTTACTCAACAAGTTCTGCAACCGATCCTTCAGCTCCTCCAACTCTGGTGGTGACTTATGATAAGGAGGGATAGAGATGTTCTTGGTGCCTAGCTCTAAGTCAATAGCAAAATCAATGTCCCTACCCAGAGAAACATCTGGAATATCAAAAGGAAATACATCCAAAAACTCTCAAACCACTAGAACAGAATCCATAGGAAGGGGCTCCATGATAGTATTCCGAATAGAGGCCTAATAAAACAAACACCATCTATTAACTAATCTCTAAGCTCGAATGAAGGAGATAACTTTTCTAGGTTAAGAACCACTAACACTTAGCATCACTAAGGTCATAATCTTAGCATAACAATCAAGAATGACATAATGCGAAGAGAGCTAATCCATACCAAAAATAATATCAAAGTCTACCATTCCCAGAATGATGAAATCTACTCAAGTATCATACCCAACCAAAGAAACAAAAAAAGGATCGATACACTCGATCCACCACTAAGGACTCACCCACCCGTGTAGAAATACAAATAGGAATAAGTATGCTATCGGACATCATATCAAATAGAAATACAAAGTATGTAGACACATACGCAAAAGTAGACCTCGTATCTAAAAATACAAACACAGGTCGATGGAAAACTAGGATGATACTCGTTTTCACAATGTTAGAAATCTCAATTTTGGCCTCCGTGGAAAAATATAACACTTGTCCCTCTCGACCACCTCTAATTGGAGTAGTGCCCTGACCTACGCCCTACTGAGCTGTAGCACCCCTACTAGAATCCATGCTGCCGCTACTGGACTGACCTTTGAATCTCTAGCTGGAGTAGTTGTATAGGTATGATGAGGTCCTGAGTGAATTTGTAATGACACTGTCAAATCATATGACCTGGATCTCCATATCCAAAATAAGACCTTAATGTGGATGACTACTGTGGCGGACCTTATGAGCTACCATGGCCACCTTGGCCAGAACCATAGGAACCTCGGGACGTCTGCCCACTCTTGGGGTCTCTAAACTTCTTTCTAACCGTCAACTCTGCCTCATTGTAAGTACTCATGATGGACTGAAAAGAAGCCCCTTTTCTGGCTACTCTGAACATATAAGACTTGTTGGTGAAATTTAACCCTCTCACAAAACTATTGACTCTTTTTGCCTCATTTGGAAGAATAGTCATATCATGCCTGGATAGCTCACAAAAATGGGCCTTATGCTCTATGACAGACAAGCTACCCTTTCTCAAGTCCTCAAATCTCAAAGAGCTCTCCTTCCTTACGCTCCCAAAGAATGAAACGGTCCTGAAAAAGCACTAGATAACACATCCCACTCTATCAGAGGAGATCCAACTGGTCTAGACGTTATATAAGTCCTCCACTACTCCCTGGTAGGTCCATAGAGCTAAAGTGAAATAAAACAAATGCCACGCGCATCAACTATATCCACTGCCTCTAGCATCTGTTGGCATAAAGTTAAGAGCCCATGAGCATCCTCGCTCTTACCACCCTGGGGTAGTTTCATCTTCTGTAGCCTTTTATAACACCATTAATCATCTACTGTCATAATTACCTCAGGAGCAATCTGTGCACCAACAATCGGTGCAGGAACCACTAGTGGCTGACTCATCTGATCATAAATAACTGAACCCTACTGCTGATGTGGGGCCTGTGCCCCAATGAGAACCTTGTGGTGTACTGGTCACACTACCCTTAGAGAAGTTCTACAACAAACCCAAAATCTTTAAAAAGGTATCCTGAACAAAAGAGTTGTAAACTTAAGAGAAACCTGGTCCTTAACAGCCTCAACATATGGTTCAGTGGGACCTTTCTAACTCAGCCTCTAGCTAATGCCGCTCAACAGGCATGACCTCTACCCAGTGCTACTCCATGAGCACAACCTCTAGCTAAGGCTCTACCCTTACAATTGGATGGGGTCTCAACAACTGCCTAGGGGACAACCTTCACTCTACCAATGGAAATAGAAGCTTGGGTCCTCGATATTCGCAAAAATAACACGTGGAAACTAAGCACTAACGAAGGTAACCATGAACGATAAGAAAAAGTGAATAAAAGGAAGTTGCCTAACAATATTCCTAGCCTCTCAAAGATAAGTACATACATCTTTATACCGATCCTCGAGACCTTACTTAGACTTGGATTGTATATACGTGAAACCTATGAACCTAGGACTCTGATATCTTTTGTCACAATCCAAAAGAAGATGTGATGACACTCGTTTATCCCACCAAGATAAGTCAACCTTAAACCCAACAATAAAAAAGAAATACGAAAAATAAAATAATAATAGTAATATAGAAAAAAACTTAGTTATTCTAAAATAATCCCAAAACCTGGTTGTGACGTGTGCAAACCACTAGTATAATATTACATAATTTGAAAGATAATACAAGTCTCAATGCCCTTGTTTCTCGAATAAAACAAAACATAAAGTAAGGAACAAGAGGGGCCACCGGGATGACAAGCAACTACCTCTCAATGTATCCCCAGAAAGCCTCGGAAATAGATAAAGAAGAAAGATCATATGAGTCCAGGCTCGGAACCTACACAAGTGTAGAAGTAATGAGTGAGTATCAAACAACATAGTACTCAACAAGTAACCTACTTAAGCAAGGAAAAACCAAACTACAATATGAGTACTCCTTTTCTCCCAACCAAATCGCCTCAACTATAACCTGCATAGAAATCAGTCCAACTTAACAATTTTATAATACACAACTCACAAGACTTACCACATACAGTCCAATTGTCACAATTCAACAACTAATTAACAAGTATCAAGTATGTCATTCATAATTATCAAGTATATCAATCACAAGTATTACAGATAACAATCACAAGTATCACGATCATCAAGCATAATAATCATGTACAGTGAATACAAATATCAAGATTATCATGTACAATATCAATCGGGACTAAAGAGAAGCACCCATAGTCCATGAACTGGCTGGTAATGACCTTGAGCTCAATAACACTCTTCGGTAATGATCTCGACATCAATAACACTCACCGAAAATGACCTCAATATCAATAACATTTATTGGTAACGACCTCGACATCAATAACACCCATAATAACATCCATATCAATATCACTATCCAAAATCATTTCCTTCGGCATAATTACCACATGTCTCGCACATAAAATTCAATACAAATAAATAATTTCAAACCATAAGGAAGAGAAGATAAATAGAAGCAATTTCAAGTTCACAATGATGCCATCAAAGCATTTCGTCCATCACCAAATTAGGATCCACAACAAGGCAATTCACAAAGCACAAATATCAATATGTTTATTTATTTTTATTAATCCCCTTTTTATTCATTATGATCAATCAAGTGGAATAATTGAACCCATCACCTTATTCCTATTATTCCACAACACACATAATGAAGGGAAATACAAGTTTCTACAAGTTTTACAAGGTTTAGAAGATCACTTGTCTCAATTCAATCAAAAGGCAATCCAAGACATGAGGATTCCTTTTTTCGAACAATATCAAAAGTCACATAATCTAATTCAATCAAGTAAACACAATAAGATTCTGGAAATAACAACAGCCAAATCATTGATTTTGAAAAATGGGTCAAATCAACTCAAAAACCCAATTCAAAAAATGAGGTTTGAATCCAAAAGTTTTTACTTGAAAACGTTAATGAAGGCATTTGGAACTCGTTGGTGAAAACCATTTCAAAAGAGGAATTAAAGTTAGTTCATAATCACCATTTTACATTAGAACTCAAGTTCTTGAAAAACCTTGTCATTTGCCAATCAAAATCCCAAGTTTTAATGTAAAAATCCATAAATGATAAAAAGGGAATTAAAGTTTTAGGAACACAAAGGTTTACCCAAATAATTTGGCACAAGAAATCTCTTTGAAATCACCTCCAAGAGTTTTCCAAAATTCAAAATGGGGAAAACTAGGTAAACCCCTGAAATTGCAGGCCAAAATCATTTCTAATGTCGCTTAAGAAAACCCAAGTTCGCTTATGCAAACCCCTAAAAATACTCGGCCTTCACTTTCATGACTCACCTTCACTAATTCAAAGGTCACAATCGTGATAAGGCCCCCACTTTCATGAAGGTCTGAACACTTAACCCTTCCCAAAGTGAACTGATCTTCGCTAACACGACCCTCATGAAAGTGAAGATCCTTTGTGATCGCAAAGTTAGCATGTACCAGAAAACACAATCAACTCTCAAAATGATCAAATGGAACCTTAGAATTCATTGGGGACCCATACACAAAAACCAAATATGCAATTTGACTATACTCAGCGTTATGGACTCAATGGAACCATCAAAATATGAATCTAAGGTCTTTTTGATCTGAGATTTGTGAAAGTCACAAGAAAGGAACATAACACTCAGAAAGGCTAAATTAAGCTTGAAACCTTTAAAAATTCAACCATGACCTCACCTAGGCTTGAAAGCATTCTCTGAATCCAACAAAACTCTCAGAGTTCTCATCTGAGCATCCAAACTCCAAATGTTGACAAAAGTTAACCCAAATGCTAAAATTTCATAATTTTCCAACTTACACCTCAAATCTTCAAAAAGACTCCAAATTTGAAACCGACAACTCCCATATACCAATTTCCACATTTCGAGATGGATGGAATCAATAAAATTCCATCTTGAAACTCGACAAAATTTTTAATTGGCAACTCTCTCATTTTCAAGCTTTTCTTTAGAATGCTTTAGTGTTTGATCTATTGAAATTAATTGGGATCTGAAAAGTTTCGTCTTGTGGTTCCATTTGAGATTTTCTATTATGAAGCTCATCTAGCCTTCTTCTTGTGTTTATTGATGCTGTCTAACCGTTAATTCAACTATTCATATTTTTCCGCACCTTTAACTAGGATTCGTTTATGATATTGTTCTCTACGTGATGCATAATAAGTGGTTTTTCTCTTCTTTTTTTATTTGGTCTAAAACTGTGTGACCCACAATGAGAATGATATTTTTATTTCTTTTGATTTTGCACAAGAAAAGATCTATTTGTGGACAATAGAAGAAGCATCCTAAAGTGAAAATACCATACATTGCAAATCAATTAATCCTAGCAGTGTAAAATTGAAATTAGGGCTTGGATTTAATCTTCATGTTGCCATGCTTATTTGGTTCTTGCAGCTTCTTTCTTATTTCTCTTTGCTTGTTATTATGTAATGTTTGTTGTGTTAGTATTTGCTTTTTTGTTCTTGGGTTCTTGTATGGTTGTGTTTTTATGTAGTTGGGTGCATCATTGGTATGGTTCATATCTATTGAGCCAGTTCAATTAAGTTATTTTTACTAAGCCAATCCTAGAAAGATTACGCCAAATTTGTTTATGTACTATTCAATAAAGATCCAAAAGTGTGTCATTGTTTTTGGTCTTCCATGAATACTTGCAATCAACCAAACTAGATTAGTTAAAAGTTTTGTTTATCATATTCTCCTCCCATAAGGGGATTTGTTCATGATAATTAGTGAACTCCTTCCATTTTTTACCCAACTTTTCATCTCTTGCATGATTTGATCCTTATGTAAGGGAAATTTAGCTAATCATTATTAATTAGTATCTTTCCCTAAACTCCTAGATCCAAGAAATACTACGTATTTCCTTCTCCTCCATCTAGTGTTGTATTCTGGAGATGGTTAGCATGTCAGTTGCCTTCCTTTATAATATGAGTTATTCAGATATTTTAGTTACTCAACCTCATCCATATCTCTTTTATCTCTTCAATTATTGTCCGTGAGACCTCACAAGTTTTAAGCATCAAATACCTTAACAATAAGGAGTTAGTCTCAATTGTCACCTGTTGATATTAGTTATCCTCTATATAACTCATTACCTTAGTATAGTTATAACTTTTGTTTGATTATCGGTGTATTGTAAATTACTTATTCTTTTGCCTTTTTAGAAAATAAATTGCCATTCATATCCCTCCTACAAAATTCCCATGATCATTTGTGAGAATTTTCTTTAGATGTACCATCTATAATACATTTGGAAAGTAATATTGATTTAAGATATCTATGATAGATGATTCAAATGAATATCGAATATAAGAAAGAAAGAAAACATATCTTAGACTTATTCACAGACTATCTTTCTTTCCAACATGCCCTTTTTATTTTAAAAATGGATATTTTATTCTATTAGAAATTCCTATATCTCCACACCTGTTTTATTCTGTACCATATCATTTAATAGTTTAAGAACATGAGATTTTTGTTTGTAACTATAAAAATCATTATCATCATTTACCATAAGGAAAACTAAGCAAAAAATTAATCTGACAGGCAAATAATTATTTTCATAAAAAAAATTGTTATCAACATTAAATGAATCTAAATTAATAGAACATAAAAAGAAAAGATAAAGAAAATACTTTATTGTAACGAGTACAAAAAAAAAGAGTAAATGTTTTATTAAGGAGATTGAGTGGTTATTCATTAAAAGATAGAAGATGAATCTAATCCCACAAACTTTGAGTTTATCCTCAAATTCTTTTTCCAAAATGACTGATTTTCATGAGTACAAGAGGAAAAGATTTTTTTTAATTGATGTCCGATATTCTTATTGAGACTTAATCAGTTTCGGATAACAAAAAGTCTCTAGTTGAGAGTAAACCTCTTCCTAACCAAGGTAGCTTATGCCTAAAACTCGAAACTGACACTTCTGGTTAGGGATAAAAAAAATTCTAACTTCTACTCAATCACAATCTTTGTTGGTAGAATAAAACAAATAGATCCAACAGATAGTCAAATATTATAGAGAAAGTAAATTAAGTCATTATAAGTACCAACAAAAGTTGTGATGGGATGTGTATGATCCATCCATCCTTAATCAGAGGTCTCAGATTTGAGCCCTGGATATAAAGAAAATCTTGTTAGAGACTATCCCTCATAATCCAAATTAACCGGGGATTCAATATGATATATTGAAACTGAGTGAAAATAATATTAATTACAATTTATTCCAAATTCTATTAGAACTCTTTTATCTTGAAGAATGATAATTTTTTATGATAATAAATAATTTTCACATTTAATATTTCATTGAAATGTGTTATTTATTACCTTTGAATATGTGTTCAAAAGAAACTTTATAAGAAAATATAAATATGGCATTAGAATATATATAATTCTCATCATACTAGTAAATTTCTATTCTAATTTACTCCTCCTAATTTTGATTCAATACCATGCCATTTCATAATTTAAGAATACAAAAATTTTATTTGGAGCTATAAAATCATCATCATACACCACAATGAAAATTAGGCATAAAATTAATCTAATTGACAAACAATCATCTCCTTCAGAAATTTTTTTATCTTAAAAACATTAAATAAATCTAAATTAATATCACATAAAAGAAATATAAAATCAATACTTTATATGTAGAGAACAATAAAAAAAAGTAAAAGTTTTCATGAAAAGATTGTGGAGTTATTCACTAAAAGATGGAAATTTGATAGTCCAATCTCATAATCTATTAGCTCACCCTCAATTTATTTATTTTTTGCAAATATCTATTTTTCATACTTAAAATAAGAAAGGGTTCTTTATTTGGTGTCCGATATTCTTATTGGGACACCATTAGTTTCAGATAATGGAAAGTTCCAAATTGAGGGTAAAACTCTTTCTAACAAAGATAACTCATGCCTAAGACTCAAACTTGACACTTCTAGTTAAGGATGAGGTAATATTAACTTCTTCTCCAACACAATATTGTTGGTAGAACTCAATAACTTAATCCAACATATTGCAGAATATGCAAGAGATAGTGAATTAAGTTACTATTAGAACCAACAATAGTTATGGAAGGATGTATATGAAACATCCATCCTTAACCAGAGGTCTCGAGTTTGAGCCTTGAATATGAAAAAATATTGTTAGTTGTCCCTCGGAATTCAAATTAGTCGGAGAGTCAATATGGTATAATGAAAACTGAGTGAATACAATATTAATTACAATTTTCAATTTATTCTAAATTCCATTGGAACTCATTTATTATGAAGAACCACAATTTCTATAATAATGAGTTATCATGTTTAATATTTCATTGAGATATGTTATTTTTGAACTTTAAATATGTTTTGAAAAGAAAATATAAATATGTCAGCATAATAAATAGAATTTACTTTTTAGTAGTGAATTTTTTTACGTACTATTTACTCCTGATTTTGATTCAAAACCAGAAAACAAGATTTTTTATGGATCTATAAAAATCATCATCACATACCACAAAGAAAGCTACTAAAAAAATTAATCTAAATTACAAACAATCATTTCCTTCAAAAATATATTTATCATTATTAACAATAAATGAATCTAAATTAATAGGATAGAAAAAAAGAAAATAACATACATAAGGATACCTTTTATGTAGAGAACACAAATATTACAACCCAAAAGTGGGCGTGATTACACTCATCTATCCCACCAAGACAAGTCAGCGTAAAGCCCAACACTACGAAGAAATGTGGAAAGTAAAATAATAATAGCAGTAGAGAGGAAAACTTAGTCATTATAAAATAACCCCAAAACTTGAGTGTCATATGATAAGTGAGATTTTTATTTTTTTTTTGGTCTGAGACTGTGTGCCCCATAGTGAGATTGATATTTTCATTTCTTTTCATTTTGCTCTGGAAAAGATCTATTTGTGTACAATAGAAGTAGCATTCTACGGTGTAAATAACCTACATTGCATACAATCAACCCTAGCAGTGTAAAATTAAAATTAGGGCTTGGATATAATTTGTATGTTGCCATGCTTATTTGGTTCTTGTAGCTTCTTGTTATTTTCCTTTGCTTATTATTATGTATTGTTTGTTATGTTGGTGTCTGCAATTTGTTCTTGAGTTCTTGTATGATTGTGTTTTTATGCAGTTGGGTGCATCATTGATATGATTCATATCT
Organism: Solanum commersonii; assembly: GCA_029007595.1. Lineage (NCBI taxonomy): Eukaryota > Viridiplantae > Streptophyta > Magnoliopsida > Solanales > Solanaceae > Solanum > Solanum commersonii. The sequence continues at coordinate 2,204,400 of JAJTWQ010000077.1, forward strand.
ATTGAACTAGTTCAATTAAGTTATTTTTTACTAAGCCAATCCTAAAAAGATTACACCAAATTTGTTTATGTACTTTTCAATAAAGATCCAAAATTGCTTCATTATTTTTTATCTTCCATGAATACTTGAAATAAAAGAAATTAGATTAGTTAAAAGTTTTGTTTATCATCTCCTCCCATCAGGAGATTTGTTCTTGATAAACAGTGATCACCTTCCCTTTTTCACCCCAACTTTACATCTCTTGCATGATTTGATCCTTACGTAAGGGCATTTTAACTTATCATTATTAATTAGTCTCCTTCCTTATACTCCTAGATCCATGAAACACTATGAATTTTCTTCTCCTTCATCTAGTATTGTATTCTCTATATGATTAGCATGTCGATTGCCTTCTCTTATAATATGAGTTATTTAGATATTTCTTATACTCATCCTCATCCATATCTCTTTCACCCCTTCAATTATTGTCCATGAGACCTCCCAAGTTTTAAGCATGAAATTCCTTAACAATAAGGAGTCAATCTCAATTATCACTTGTTGATATTAGTTCTTCTTTATATATCTCATTGCCTTAGTATAGTCAGAACTTATATTTGAGTATTGGTGTATTGTAAAATACTCATTTTTTTGCCTTATTAGAAAATAGATTGACATTCATATCCACTACTAAAAAAACAGTGAATACTGACCTAAAAATTTCTGACCTCCGAAGGTCGGTATTTACAAGTAGTCGGTTTTTATGCAAAATAAAGCGGGAAAATCAAATTCCGACCTCTGGAGGTCGGAATTTTTCCCGGAAAAAAATGAATTACAATAAAAACCGACCTCTTGATGTCGGTATTAAACAAATAACAAATAATACCGACTTCCGTATGTCGGTAAAATTAAATAGTATGTAAAAAATAAATTAATATAAAATACCGACCTCATGAGGTCGGTATTTTTTATATTTAATTGAGAAAATAATACCGACATCAAGAGGTCGGTTTTTGTTTATGGGAAAAATTTCGACCTCCTGAGGTCAAAATTTGGTTATTTTGCATAAAAACTGACTTCTTAATGTCGGTTATAATACCGACTTTCGAATGTCGGTAAAATTAAATAGTATGTAATTAAAAAACCGACCTCATGAGGTCAATATTTTTTCTAATTACTATTAATTCAAGTGACATCCGGAGGTCGGTATTTTTATTTCATCTATTACTTTTAAAAGCGACATCCGAAGGTCGGTATTTTTATTTCATCTATTACTTTTAAATGAGACATCCGGAGGTCGGTATTTTTATTTCATCTATTACTTTTAAAAGCGACTTTTGGAGTTCGATATTTTTATTATTATTTTTAAAAGCGACATCCGGAGGTCGATTTGTCCATTTTACACCTATAACAATTTTTGTATACCATGAAATTACATAGATATGAAAACCGACAACAAGTAGTCGGTATTTATGCAAAATAAAGCGGGAAAACCAAATTTCGACCTCAGGAGGTCAGAATTTTTCCCAGAAAATGAATTACAATAAAAATCGACCTCTTGATGTCGGTATTATTTTCTCAATTAAATATATAAAACAAAATTGAGAAATATTTTGATTTAATTTTATTTAAATCGTCTTTCGGAGGACGATTTTGTGTAATATAAAAAACAAAAAAAATTATAATACCGACTTCTGAAAGTCGGTAAAATTAAATAGTATGTAATAAATTAATATTTTCAATTAACTTTAAATAAATCGTCTTCCGAATAACGGTCATTTATACAAGTTAAAAAATAATGTAATATAAAATACCAACCTCCCGATGTTAATATTATTTAATTAAAATGATTACTTTTTAATGTGATACCGACCTCATGACGTCGGTATTTTTTTATTAAATCTAATTACTTTAAAAGCGACATCCGGAGGTCGGTTTGCTTAAAATATTTCTATTAATAATCATAATATTGCTATTCTGCATAATACTAAAATTTCATTTTACACCTACAATTAATTGTTCAAAAAGTGTAACAATTTTGTATACTTCTATAAATAAAAAGTTAGAATTCGTGGAATAAATAAAAAATATGTATAATTCATATTTAGAGTATGAAACTACGTTGATATGAATTATGAGATAATTATACTTATATTTCTAGAGTAATGTACAAATTCTATCAGTCCTTCATCTAATCATGAACTTAATATTTGATGTCATGATGTAGAGGTGAAGAGCTAACATATAATCCATTCGAATATGAAATGCACGCAAGATATCTAGTATTATTATATACATTCGATCTAATTGAATGGATGTTAAGTGTAGTGATCACCTTCTAATTATGATGACATGTAAACGATACTTTATCGGAGTATAAAATACGTTGATTAATTATATACTCCTCGAGTAGTTTAACAAATCAAGTCTTATATACTAGTGGTTTAGATATGAAATACATTATCAATTAAAAAAATATCGATGATCAATTCAAGGAGATTTATATATTAAATTTGATATTGATAAACTTTTGATGATCAATAAAATTAAATTTATATAATTATGAGTTATATAATTTAAATTTATAAAATTAACTTGATCGATAAATTAAATTTATTAAATTAAACTTCTGTTGATGTGTAGTTAAATTATATATATATATATATATATATACTCCTAGAGTAGTTTAACAAATCAAGTCTTATATACTAGTGGTTTAGATATTAAACACATTATCAATTAAAGAAATATCGATGATCAATTCAAGGAGATTTATATATTAAATTTGATATTGATAAACTTTTGTTGATCAATAAAATTAAATTTATATAATTAGGAGTTATATAAATTAAATTTATAAAATTAACTTTATCGATAAATTAAATTTATTAAATTAAACTTCTGTTGATGTGCAGTTAAATTATATATATATATATATAATTATATACTCCTCGAGTAGTTTAACAAATCAAGTCTTATATACTAGTGGTTTAGATATGAAATACATTATAAATTAAAGAAATACCGATGATCAATTCAAGGAGATTTGTATATTAAATTTGATATTGATAAACTTTTGTTGATCAATAAAATTAAATTTAATGTATTTCATATATATATATATATATATGTGTGTGTGTGTGTGTGTGTGTGTTTAATTAATAAATCAACCTCAAGGGCTGAGTTTATATTAAAATAAATTAATAAATACCGACCTAAAGAGGTCGGTATAATTAAATTATTATTTTATTTAAGTAATATCGACTTCACGATGTCGGTATTTATTAAATATTTTTAAATATAAATAATTATTTTAAAAAATACCGACATCCCATGGTCGGTAAATTAAACAATTATTTTAAGAAAAGAATGATAATATCAAGTCTCACTCTAAGTAAAGTCTCAAAACCTAAGTGAAGTCTTACTCCCACCCCCATCCATCCCCAACCGGCGATCCACCATCCCCGACCGGCACCCCACCATCCCCGACCGGCGCCACCGTTGCAGCAACAGAGGAGGTCGCGCGCAGTTGCAGATGAAGGTCGCGCCGCCTCCATCCCGATTGGCGCCGCCTCCATATCAGTTTTCTCAGTTCGCGCCACCATCCCTGACCTTCTTACTCAAGGTGAATTTTTAGAACCTCCATAAAAGATTACTTTTGTTTCTATTTAATTGAAGTATCTCAAAATTAGAGTACTAATATACTTAGTTTGATTGATTGTTAGTTAGTAAGTGAATGATTTAAGGTTTTTGATTGTTAGTTTGAATTAAGGATTATTTGATTGTTAGTTTGTGTTTGTTGATTGTGAATTGAAAATTTTAATGTTAGGGTTAGTTTGAATTAGGGTATCTTAAGATTTGTTTGAAATTCGGTATTTCTTGAGTTAATTAGTTTGATTTCGGAATTGTAAGATTAGATTGAATTAGGGTATTTAAGGAGTTGTTTGAATTTGGGTATTATTTGAGTTAGTTTGAATTATTGTAGAGATTTTAGGACTAATAGTTTGAATTTGGGATTAGGAATAGCTAGCTAATTTTAATTTAGGATTTTAGCACTAGTTAGATTTTGGGATTTAGGGCTAGTTTGAATTTGTGATTTTAAGACTAGTTTGAATTTTGAATTTAGGACTAGTTTGAATTATTATTGAGATTTTAGGACTACTAATAGTTTGAATTAAGATTTTAGCACTACAGTTTGATTTTTGAATTCTAGGAGTACTTTCAATTTGTGATTTTAAGGCTAGTTTGAATTTGGGATTTAGAACTACTAGTTTGAATTATATTTGATATTTTAGGACTAATTAATTGTTTGAAGTTGGGACACTAGCTAGCTAGTTTGAATTTAGAAATTTAGGGATTTCAATTACAACTTAATTAGAACTTATAATTAATTATAACTTGATTTTACTATAAATTGAACTTAATTAGGAATATGAACTTGAAATTAGAACTTGAACTTGGAACTAATTAGTTTGAATATATAACTAATTAAGTTCAGAAATTAGATATGAACTTGAATTGAAACTTGAACTTATTAAAACTTGAATATATATATATATATATATATATATATAACTAATTTAAGAGCTTTTCGTGCTAGGCAACTGAGGAAGCTCAACATGTAAAAAAGTTGATACAGGACTATATTGCTTCTTTCATCAAAGTTGGAGATAAGGTTGGTGCTTCTAAATTTCTCAAGTTCAAGTACAATTGTTTTGAATAATGTGTTTGTGTCCATCTATTATTAATACTTAGCTTTAATTCTAGTGTTTATAATTGATTTTTTGTTAGTATATTATTGTTTTTGTTTGTTGGTTGTGTTATTCAATTGTTAATTTGATTTGATTATTGTTAGTTAGGTATAGATAATTGAAGATTTTAATTTTAAGGTTTTTAAAAAAAGAAATTAGGCATTTTTAAATTGGGCATTGTTAGTTAGTGAAGAATTAGCATTTTTATATTTTAGGACTAGTTTAAACTTGAGAATATGTAATTTGAGGTTGAATTGAGATTTTTTTGGATTTGATTTTAGGACTAGTTAGTAAAGTGTTAATTTGAAGTTAGAACTTAGTAATTGAAGTGTTATGGGTAGAAGATGAATGTTTGAATGTCATGAATTTAGATGATGAATGTTTGAATGTCATGAACTTAATTAGAATTTGAAGTTGAACTTAGAATTTGAACGTGAACTTAGAACTTGAACTTGAAATTAGAACTTGAACTTGAACTAAAAATTTGAAGTTAAACTTAGAACTTGAACTTGAACTAAGAATTTGAAGTTAAACTTAGAACTTGAACTTGAACTTAGAATTTGAACTTGAACTTGAAATTAGAACTTGAACTTGAACTTAGAACTTGAACTTGAACTTAGAATTTGAACTTGAACTTAGAACTAGAACTTGAAATTAGAACTTGAACTTGAACTTGAACTTAGAACTTAGAACTTGAACTTGAACTTAGAACTTGAACTTGAAATTAGAACTTGAACATGAATTTAGAACTTGAACTTGAAATTAAAACTTGAACTTAGAATTTGAACGTTGAACTTAGAATTTGAACGTTGAACTTAGAATTTGAACGTGAACTTAGAACTTGAACTTGAAATTAGAACTTGAACTTGAACTTAGAATTTGAAGTTAAACTTAGAACTTGAACTTGAACTTAGAATTTGAACTTGAACTTGAAATTAGAACTTGAACTTGAAATTAGAACTTGAACTTGAACTTGAAATTAGAACTTGATTATAAACTTGGAACTTGAACTTGAACTTAGAATTTGAAGTTAAACTTAGAACTTCAACTTGAAATTAGAACTTGATCTTAGAACTTGAACTTGAACTTAGAATTTGAACTTGAACTTAGAACTTGAACTTAAAATTAGAACTTGAACATGAAAATTAGAACTTGAACTGAAAATTAGAACTTGAACTTGAACATAGAATTTGAAGTTAAACTTAGAATTTGAACTTGAAATTAGAATTTGAACTTAGAACTTGAACTTGAACTTGAACTTAGAATTTGAACTTGAATGTGAACTTGGAACTTGAACTTGAAATTAGAACTTGAACTTGAACTTAGAACTTGAACTTGAACTTGAACTTGAACTTAGAATTTGAACTTGAACTTAGAACTTGAACTTGAAATTAGAACTTGAGCTTGAACATAGAACTTGAACTTGAACTTAGAACTTGAACTTGAAATTAGAACTTGAACTTGAACTTAGAACTTGAACTTGAAATTAGAACTTGAAATTAGAATTTGAACTTGAATTTAGAACTTGAACTTGAACTTGAACTTAAACTTAGAACTTGAACTTGAAATTAGAACTTGAACTTGAAATTGAACTTGAAGTTAGAACTTGAACTTGAAATTAGAACTTGAACTTGAACTTAGAACTTGAACTTGAACTTGAACTTGAACTTAGAATTTGAAGTTAAACTTAGAACTTGAACTTAGAACTTGAACTTGAACTTAGAATTTGAACTTGAACTTAGAACTTGAACTTGAAATTAGAACTTGAACATGAAAATTAGAACTTGAACTGAAAATTAGAACTTGAACTTGAACTTGACCATAAAATTTGAAGTTAAACTTAGAATTTGAACTTGAAATTAGAATTTGAACTTAGAACTTGAACTTAGAATTTGAACTTGATTAGAACTTGAATGTGAACTTGGAACTTGAACTTGAAATTAGAATTTGAACTTGAACTTAGAACTTGAACTTGAACTTAGAATTTGAACTTGAACTTAGAACTTTAAGTTGAAATTAGAACTTGAACTTGAACTTAGAACTTGAACTTGAACTTAGAACTTGAATTTATGAACTTAGAACTTGAACTTAGAACTTGAATTTATAACTTGAACTTAGAACTTGAATTTATAACTTGAACTTGAAATTAGAATTTGAACTTGAATTTAGAACTTGAACTTGAAATTAGAACTTGAACTTGAAATTGAACTTGAAGTTAGAACTTGAACTTGAAATTAGAACTTGAATTTGAATTAGAACTTGAACTTGAACTTGAACTTAGAATTTGAAGTTAAACTTAGAACTTGAACTTGAACTTAAAATTTGAACTTGAACTTAGAACTTGAACTTGAAATTAGAACTTGAACATGAATTTAGAACTTGTACTTAGAACTTGAACTTGAAATTAGAACTTAAACTTGAACTTAGAACTTGAACTTGAACTTGACCATAGAATTTGAAGTTAAACTTAGAATTTGAACTTAGAACTTGAACTTGAACTTGAACTTAGAATTTGAACTTGATTAGAACTTGAATGTGAACTTGGAACTTGAACTTGAAATTAGAATTTGAACTTGAACTTGAACTTAGAATTTGAAGTTGAAATTAGAACTTGAACTTGAACTTAAAACTTGAACTTGAACTTAGAACTTGAATTTCGAACTTGAACTTGAAATTAGAACTTGAACTTGAACTTCGAACTTGAACTTGAAATTAGAACTTGAACTTGAACTTAAAACTTGGAACTTGAACTTGAAATTAGAACTTGAGCTTGAATTTAGAACTTGAACTTGAACTTGAACTTGAACTTAGAACTTAGAACTTGAACTTGAACTTGAACTTAGAACTTAGAACTTAGAACTCAGAACTTGAACTTGAAATTAGAATTTGAACTTGAACTTAGAACTTGAACTTGAAATTAGAATTTGAACTTGAACTTAGAACTTGAACTTGAAGTTAGAGCTTGAACTTGAACTTAGAACATGAACTTAAAATTTGAAGTTGAACTTAGACTTAAACTTGAAATTAGAACTTGAACTTGAAACTAATTAGCTTGAATATATAACTAATTAATTTTTGAAATTAGATATGAACTTGAATTGAAAAGTTGAACTTATTAAAACTTTATATATATATATATATATATAACTAATATTCTTGGATTTGAAGTTTATATATAACTAATTTTAGAACTTTTCGTGCTAGGCAACTGAAAAAGCTCAACATCTAAAAAAGTTGATACAAGACTATACTGCCTCTTTCATCAAAGTAGGAGATAAAGTTGGTGTTTCCAAATTTCTAAAGTTCAAGTACAATTGTTTTCAATAATGTGTTTGTGTCCATTGATTGTTTGTTAAGCATAAGTACTAACATTAGTTGATCCTATTGATGACAAAATTGATTTTCTTGCAAGATCAATTTGTGTCCATCTAGTGTTGGCACTTAACTTTAAATTTAGAAATAATATATTTGTTAAGCATAAGTACCAACACTAGTTGATCCTATTGATGACAACATTGATTTTCTTGCAAGATCGATTTCTGTCCATCTAGTGTTGACACTTAGCTTTAAATTTAGAAATAATATATTTGTTGAGCATAAGTACCAACACTAGTTGATCCTATTGATGACAAAATTAATTTTCTTGCAAGATCGATTTCTATCCATCTAGTGTTGACACTTAGCTTTAAATTTAGAAATAATATATTTGTTGAGCATAAGTACCAACACTAGTTGATCCTATTGATGACAAAATTGATTTTCTTGCATGATCGATTTGTGTCCATCTAGTGTTGACACTTAGCTTTAAATTTAGAAATAATATATTTGTTAAGCATAAGTATCAACACTAGTTGATCCTATTGATGACAAAATTAATTTTCTTACAAGATCGATTTGTGTCTATCTAGTGTGACACTTAGCTTTAAATTTAGAAATAATATATTTGTTGAGCATAAGTATCAACACTAGTTGATCCTATTGATGACAAAATTGATTTTCTTGCAAGATCGATTTGTGTCCATCTAGTGTTGACACTTAGCTTTAAATTTAGAAATAATATATTTGTTGAGCATAAGTATCAACACTAGTTGATCCTATTGATGACAAAATTGATTTTCTTGCAAGATCGATTTGTGTCCATCTAGTGTTGATATTAAACTTTAATTTAGGAATAATGTGTTTGTTAAGCATAAGTACCAACACTAGTTGATCCTATTGATGACAAAATTGATTTTCTTGCAAGATCGATTTGTGTCCATATAGTGTTGACACTTAGCTTTAAATTTAGAAATAATATATTTGTTAAGCATAAGTACCGACACTATTTGATCTTGTAGATGATAAAATTGATTTAGTTGGTGGATTTAGTTGTTGGAATTAAGTCAAAACTAAACTAGGTAAAGTTAAAAAGTTGTTATGTAGTCTAAATAAGTTAAAATAAATAATGTGGTTTAGTTAGTGAATTTAGTTGTTGGAATTAAGTCAAAACTATTGTAGTTAAATTCAAAAAGTTGTTAAGTTGTTTAAATAAGTTAAAATAAATAATGTCGTTTAGTTAGTGGATTTAGTTGTTGGAATTAAGTCAAAACTATTGTAGTTAAAGTTAAAAAGTTGTTAAGTTGTTTAAATAAGTTAAAATAAATAATGTGGTTTAGTTAGTGAATTTAGTTGTTGGAATTAAGTCAAAACTATTGTAGTTAACGTTAAAAAGTTGTTAAGTTGTTTAAATAAATTAAAATAAATAATGTCGTTTAGTTAGTGGATTTAGTTGTTGGAATTAAGTCAAAACTATTGTAGTTAAAGTTAAAAAGTTGTTAAGTTATTTAAATAAGTTAAAATAAATAATGTGGTTTAGTTAGTGAATTTAGTTGTTGGAATTAAGTCGAAACTAAACTAGTTAACGTTAAAAAGTTGTTAAGTTGTTTACATAACTTAAAATAAATAATGTGGGTTAGTTAGTGAATTTAGTTGTTGGAATTAAGTCAAAACTAAGCTAGTTAACGTTAAAAAGTTGTTAAGTTGTTTAAATAAGTTAAAATAAATAATGTGGTTTAGTTAGTGAATTTAGTTATTAGAATTAAGTCAAAACTAAACTAGTTAACGTTAAAAAGTTGTTTAAATAAGTTAAAATAAATAATGTGGGTTAGTTAGTGAATTTAGTTGTTGGAATTAAGTCAAAACTAAACTAGTTAAAGTTAAAAAGTTGTTAAGTTGTTTAAATAAGTTAAAATAAATAATGTGGGTTAGTTAGTGAATTTAGTTGTTGGAATTAAGTCAAAACTAAACTAATTAACATTAAAAAGTTGTTAAGTTGTTTAAATAAGTTAAAATAAATAATGTGGGTTAGTGAATTTAATTGTTGGAATTAAGTCAAAACTAAACTAGTTAAAGTTAAAAAGTTGTTAAGTTGTTTAAATAAGTTAAAATAAATAATGTGGATTAGTTAGTGAATTTAGTTATTGGAATTAAGTCAAAACTAATGTAGTTAAAGTTAATTAAAATTATCATTATTGTTTGTGTAGATGGATCCTGATCGTAGTTGGATGTATAATAGAAACAATCCTGGTCGAGCGGGTATGATTCCAGAATTCACAGAAGGTGTCACTAAATTTATAAATCATGCAAAGACACTTGATGATTTTTTAACTTCAAGAGAGAAGAAGAGAGAGGAGGAGATTACGGCAGCAAATGAGATAGAGAACAAGAGGTATGTAGTGCTTCAGGCCCAACTAACTTTTCTTTTTGAATTAGGAAATATTCTTCCTCCATATTCGGCCAGCAGTGATGGATCTGATTAGGAGGGTGATGAGAATGATAAGTCTGATAAGGAAAGTAAGGGTGATGAGAATGGTAAGTTTGAAAAGGAGAGTGAGGGTGATGAGGAGTAGTTGTATCTATTTGACATTTTAGACTTCTATATTTTTGGAATTGTTTAATATGATCGTATTTTAGTTTATTTTGAAGTTGGATGAAGTTTATTTTGAAATAGTTTAATGTATATGTTGAAAATATTGTGTTGTTTTGGTTGGATGAATTTTATTTGGCTTTGGGTTGTTTTGGTTGGATGAAGTTTATTTGGCTTTGGGTTGTTTTGGTATAAATATGCAGGTAGGCAACTAAAAATTGCAGCAGTTTGCCGCCTGTTTTGTAGCAGAAAACCGACCTCCGAAGGTCGGAATTTCAAAAATAAAAAATAAAAATATCAACCTCCAGAAGTCAGAATTCCAAAACTAAAAAATAAAAATACAGACCTTCGGAGGTCAGAATTTTAAAAATACAAAAATAAAAATATCGACCTCCGTAGGTCAGAATTTCAAAAATACAAAAATAAAAATACTGACCTCTGGAGGTCGGAATTTCAACATTACAAAAATAAAAATACCGACCTCCGGAGGTCAGAATTTCAAAAATACAAAAAATAAAAATACCGACCTCTGGAGGTCGGAATTTCAACATTACAAAAATAAAAATACCGACCTCCGAAGGTCAGAATTTCAAAAATACAAAAATAAAAATACCGACCTCCGGAGGTTGGAATTTCAACATTACAAAAATAAAAATACCGACCTCCGGAGGTCAAAATTTCAACATTACAAAAATAAAAATACCGACATCTGGAGGTCAGAATTTCAACATTACAAAAATAAAAATACCGACCTCCGGAGGTCAGAATCTCAAAATGCAAAAATAAAAATACTGACCTCCAGAGGTCAGAATTTAAAAAAATGAATATTCTGACATAAAATAAAAACTGACCTCGAGAGGTCAATAAATACTGACCTCCAGAGGTCGGTATTGAATAGCGACCAAGATTTTTTCCGACCTAAGTTGGGATGTCGGTTTTAGGTCGGTATTCACTGTTTTTTTAGTAGTGATCCTTCCTACAAAATTTCCTTGATCCTCTTGAGGATTTTCTCTAGATGTACCATCTATCTTACATTTGAGAAGTAATATTGCTTTAAGATATCCATGATATAAGATTAAAATGAATATCAAACATAAGAAAGAAAGAAAAAATAGCTTAAACTTATCCACACACTATATTTCTTCCCAACTTACCCTTTTTATTTGAAAAAATGGATATTTTATTCTATTGGAAAGTCCTATATCTCCACACTTGTTTGATTCAATACCATGTCATTAAATAGTTTAAGATTGAAGCTACAAAAATCATCATCATATACCATAAGCAAAACTAGGCATAAAATTAACCTAACTGACAAATAATCATTTTCATTAAAAAAAAATGTTATCAACATTAAATGAATTTAAATTAATAGAACATAAAAAAGAAAAAGATGAAGACAATAATTTATTTGGAGAGAGTAAAAAACAAAAAAAAAAGTAAATATTTTATTAAGGAGATTGAGTGGTTATTCATGAAAAGATAGAGGATTTATGAATCTAATACCGCAATCTTTGAGTTTGCCCTCAAATTATTTTTGCAAAATAACTTATTTTCAAAAGTACAAGAAGAAAAGATTTTTTTAATTGATGCCTGATATTTTTGTTGGGACTCAATTAGACTCGGATAACGGAAAGTCCCAAGTTGAGGGTAAACCTCTTTCTAACCAAGGAAACTTATGCCCAGAACTCAAACTCGACAGTTCTTGTCAAGGATAAAGAAATACTAACTTCTACTCAACCATAATCCTTGTTGGTAAAATAAAATAAATGAATCCAACAAATTGCCAAATATTATAGAGAAAGTAAATTAAGTCATTATATGTATCAACAAGAGTTATGGTGGGACGTATATAATCTATCCATCCTTAACCAGAGGTCTCGGGTTTGAGCCTTGAATATAAAGAAAATCTTGTTAGAGATTGTCACTCAGAATCGAAACTAACCCAGAATTCAATATAATATATTGAAATCGAGTGAAAATAATATTAAGTACAATTTATAATTTATTCCAAATTCCATTGGAACTTTTTTATCTTGAAGAATGATAATTTTTATAATAATAATAAGTTGTCACCAAGATAATTTTTATCTTGGTGTTTGATAATCTTATTAGGACACAGTTAGATTCGGTTAATGGAAAGTTCTAAATTGAGGGAAAACCTCTTTCTAACATAGATAACTCATATCCCAAGACTCGAACTTGACACTTCTGGTTAAGGATGAAGTAATATTAACTTCTTCTCCAACGCAATATTGTTGGTAGAACTCAACAACTTATTCCAACATATTGCACAATATGCAAGAGAGAGTGAATTAAGTTATTATTAGTACCAACAATAGTTTTGGAGGGATATATATAATTCATCCATCCTTAACCAGAGGTCTCGAGTTTGAGCCTTGGATATGAAAAAATATTGTTAGAGTGTGTCCCTCGGAATTTGGATTAGTCGGAGAGTCAATATGGTACAATGAAAAATGACCGAACATAATATTACTTACAATATTCAATTTATTCTGAATTCCGTTAGAACTCCTTTATTATGAAGAACCATAATTTCTATAATAATGAGTTATCATGTTTAATATTTCATTGAGATATGTTTTTTTTATTTCAATATATGTCATTAGAATAAATAGAATTTACTTCTTTGTAGTGAATATTTTTGGTTCTATTTACTTCTCCTGATTTTGATTCAACACTATGGCATTTATAGATTAAAAAATAAGAACACAAGATTTTATTTGGATCTATAAAAATCATCATAATATACCGCAAAGAAAGCTGGTAAAAAAATTAATCTAAATTACAAAAAAATATTTCCTTCAAAAAAATATTTATCATTATCAACAATAAATGAATCTAAATTAATAGGATAGAAAAACTGAAATAACATATATAAGGATACCTTTTTTTTTGTAGAGAACACAAATGTTACAATTCAAAAATTGACGTGATGGCACTCGTCTATCCCACCAAGACAAGATTGCCTAAAACCCAACAATACGATAGAAATGTAGAATGTAAAATAATAATAGCAATAGAGCAGAAAATTTAGTTATTCTAAAATGGCCCTAGAACCTAGTTGTCACATGGTAAGTGAGATTTTCTCTTCTTTTTATTTTTTTATCTGGAACTGTGTGGCCCACAATGAGAATGATATTTTCATTTCTTTTAATTTTGCACTGGAAAAGATCTATTTGTGTAGAATAGAAATAGGATCCTAAGGTGTAAATACCATACATTGCACATTAATCAATCCTACCAGTGTAAAATTCAAATTAGGGCTTGGATTTAATCTGCATGTTGCCATGCTTAATTGGTTCTTGTAGCTTCTTTTTATTTTTCTTTACTTGTTATTAAGTATTGTTTATTTTGTTGGTGTTTACATTTTTGTTCTTGAGTTTTGTATGGTTGTCTTATTATGTAGTTGGATGCATCATTGGTATGATTCATATCTATTGATCCAGTTTAATTAAGTTTTTTTTTTACCAAGCCAATCCTAGAAAGATTAGTCCTAATTTGTTTATGCACTATTCAATAAAGATTCAAAATTGTGTCATTGTTTTTTGTCTTCCTTGAATGTCTGCTTTCAATCAAAGAAACTAGATTAGCTAAATATTTTGTTTATCATGTTCTCCTCCATCATGGAATTTGTTCATGATAAGTAGTGAATTCCTTCCATTTTTCAACCCAACTTTTGATCTCGTGCATGATCTGATCCATAAATAAGGGAAATTTAGCTTATCATTATTAAATAGTCTCCTTCCCTATACTCATAGATCCAAGAAAGACTACGTATTTTCTTCTCCTTCATCTAGTATTGTATTCTTGAGATGATTAGCATATGGTTGTCTTCCTATATAATATGAGTTATTCTGATATTTGTGTTACTCATTTTCATCTATATCGCTTCCACCACTTCAATTATCAGCCATGAGACCTCCCAAGTTTTAAGCATGGAACTCCTTAACAATAAGGAGTCAATCTCAATCATCACCTGTTGATATTAGTTTTTCTCTATATATCTCATTGCCTTAGTATAGTCATAACTTCTGTCTAAGTATTAGTGCATTGTAAAATACTCATATTTTGCCTTATTAGCAAATATATTGTCATTCATACCCCTCTAAAATTTTCATGATCCTCTGTCAGGATTTTCTCTAGATGTACCATTGATATTACATTTCATCTATTCATTATCTAGTAGCTTTCAACACGCTTGAATCACCTTGAATTTTCAGGTATAAGTCTGAAGAGATTGAATCAAGATACTCCATTTGTAGGAAGCATGTTTAAGATTTCATCTTTCCACTTTCATAACATTAGCTAACCTAGTTTTTTTCATGTCTATTTTTGTTTCTGCGTGTGTATTAGGAGAAAAAAAAAACTTAAATTTTTTATAACTTGAATCTTTTCTTTGTTTTTAATCATCCGGTGATTGAAATTTGTTATCTTAACTAATCCAAATTCCCTTAACAAATAATCCATCTTAAACGAACTCAAAATAATGACAAGTAATATTAATTTAAGATATTCATGATATAAGATTCAAATGAGTATCGAACACAAGAAAAAGGGAAAAAAAATAGCTTAGAGTTATCCACACACTATCTTTCTTTCCAACATACAATTTTTATTTGAAAATTGGATATTTTATACTATTCGAAAGTCCTCTATCCTCACATGTCTCCAGATATATAGGCTACCCACTAGTTTTATTCAGTAGCATGTCATTTAATAGTCTCAGAACATGCGATTTTTATTTGAAGCTATAAAAATCATCATCTTATACCACAAGGAAAACTAGACACAAAATTAATCTAACAGACAAACAATCATTTTCATTAAAAAAAATGTTACCAACATTAAATGAATCTAAATTAATAGAACATAAAAAAGAAGAAGATGAAGACAATACTTTATCTATAGAGAGTATAAAAAAGAAAAAAACAAATATTTTCATTAAGGAGATTGAGGGGTTATTCACTAAAAGATAGAGGATTGATGAATCTAATCCCATAATCGTTGAGTTCACCCTCAATTTTTATTTTTATTTTGCAAAAAGACTGATTTTCATAAGTACAAGTAAGAAATTATTTTTACTTGGTGTCCAATATTTTTATTGGGACTCAGTTAGATTCAGGTAATGAAAAGTCCCAAATTGAGGGTAAACCTCTTTCTAACCAAGGTAACTCATGCCCAAGACTCGGACCTGACACTTTTGACTAAGGATAAAGATATACTCACTTCTATTCAGCCACAATCGTTGTTGGTAGAACACAACAAATAAATCTAACATATTACTAAATATTCAAGAGAACAGTAATTAAGTCATTATTAGTACCAACAAAGTTGTGGTGGGATATATATTATCTATCCTTAACTAGAGGTCTCGGGTTTGAGCCTTGAGTATGAATAAAATTTTGTTAGAGAGTGTCCCTCGGAATCCAAATTAACTGAGGATTCAATATAATATATTGAAACCGAGTAAAAGTAATGTTAATTACAATTTGCAATTTATTCCAAATTCTATTGAAACTCTTTTATCTAGAACAAGAATGATAATTTTTATTATAATAATAAGTTTTCACGTTTAATATTTCATTGAGATGTGTTATTTTTTACCTTTCAAAATGTGTTTAAAAGAAACTTTAAAAGTAAATATAAATATGGCATCACGATATTTAGAGTTCACCTCTTACTAGTGAATTTCAATTGCAATTTACTTCTCCTAATTTTGATTCAATACCATGTCATTTTTTACTTTTTGTCTGATATTCTTATTGAGACTCAATTAGATTCGAATAATGGAAAGTTCCAAATTGAGAGTAAAACTCTTTTCAACAAAGGTAACTCACGTCCAAGACTCAAATTTGACACTCTAGTTAAGGATGAAGGAATATTAACTTCAACTCCAACACAATATTGTTGGTAGAACACAACAACTTAATCCAACATATTACAGAATATGCAAGAGAGAATGAATTAAGTTATTATTAGTAAGAACAATAATTGTGTTGAGATGTATATGATCCATCTATCCTTAAGCCATAGGTCTTGAGTTTGAGCTTTGGGTATGAAAATTATTATTAGAGGGTGTCCCTCAGAATTCGAATAAATCAAAGATTCAATAAGATATATTTAAAACTCAGTGAACACAATATTAATAATAATTTTCAATTTATTCTGAATTCCATTAGAACTCTTTTATTATGAAGAATGATAGTTTCTATAGTAATGAGTTAACACGTTTAATATTACATTGAGATGTGTTATTTTGGAACTTTCAATATTTGTTGAAAAGAAAATATAAGTATGCCATCAGAATAAAAAGAATTTACTTCTTAGTAGTGAATTTTTTGTTACTATTTACTCCTCTTGATTTTAATTTAATACCATGAAATTTATAGGTTAAGAACACAAGATTTTATTTGGAGCTATATAAATCATCAAAATATACCACAGACAAAGCTAGTAAAACATTATTCTAAATTACATACAATCATTTCTTTAATTTTTTTTTTATCATTATCAATAATAAATGAATCTTAATTAATAGGACGAAAAAAATAAACTAACATACAGAAATATATTGTCACGATTCAAAGTACCCCTAGGTGTGACATGGTGTATAGGACCCCCAAAAGACTCTACACAAGCCACCTAGCATACATCATACAAGATAGATATCAAATAGATTTAAAAGACAACTTCCATATCATAAAATCATTTTGCATAAGCAGAAGTCTACATATTCATGACAAGTCATCTACTACAATATGGGAGTGGTTGGGACTTAACTCATACACCACCTACATCATCCGAAAACTAGAAAGACAATAAAAAAGTGAATGTGTCTCGATCGTCGGAACATGAGGAGTCACCAACTCTTCGAATCCAGTAGAATGATCAACTAGCTACAAGTATAAGAGGTAGGAGTGTTTGATACTAGAGACTACCCTATTTGAGCCTCCACCTCAATGCCCTTTTGGTGCTAAGTCTAAATACCAACAGAATAGATAAAAAAAAAAAAAATCAATTATCATCATAACATAGGAAATGCAATGATCAATAGAAACCCACATAAAAAAAAATTAAAACATTAAATAGCTCCTTAAAACACAATTCAAACATAGGTGAGAAAATCTTTCACCAATGTGAACCCATATTTGAGAAATACCCTTTCACAATCATGATCATATTCTTACATGAGAAACCTCTCACAACAACATTGATAATTTCACCTAAAAGTATTCTATCATCATAGACATCACTTTCATAGGATATGCATAACCTTTCAAAATTCATGGTTCATGGGTTCTTCATAAGTTCATATTTGAAAGTCATAGATCATGCATGGGTTCATATAATTTCAAATAAATATCATGTAATTACATTAAATCATGCAATAAAAGGTTGAACAACAACAATAGAATCATAATTGAATGGAGCACATGGAAAATTATGAAGAACCCTAATTTGATCAATTGAAATAGAATTGATGAATTGAAAACCTTGGGGGCCCATGAAGGAATGGAGTACATGGGTGAATACCCACATACCTTGATACTCAAAGCCCAAGAAGAATCGTTAATTACCTTAGACTTAACCCTAACTTCTTCTTCTTCTTCTTCTTCCTTAGATTGAGAGAGAATTTGGAAGAGTGAATTTGGCTGGGTTTTGGGGAAATAGGAGAATGAGTATAGAATGGGTAGATTTAGGGATTAAAGTCTTTATATAGGGATTATAATAGAGGTCAAAATAACATAGCTTAGGCATAAAACATATAGGAAAAGACCCAAAAGCCCTTAAGAAATAATTGTTGGCACTGGTCTATGGTCCGAACTATGATATCTGCTGGTCAACCGTAGACTAAGTACTGAGACCTTAAAATTTACCCAACTTTGCCAGAACCCTTCCATAGTCCATAGATCCAAATCGTAGAACTCAACTTTAACCCCAAAATTTCACCAAGTTTGGATTGCTTCTACGGAACCCATCTACGACCCACAGAGCATTGACAGACCGTCCTAGTCAATTGTAGACCAATACTGAAACTTGATTTTCAAAAATTATTTTCTCACTTTCTACTAGACTGGTCTACGACCTATAGAACTTTCTATGAACCGTGGTATGGTCTCGAAGATCTGAATCAGCAGCTTCAAATATATATTTTTTTTGAAATCAGAGGTGTTAATAAATCTATTCCTTGGGAATAGTCGTACTTGAATGCAACTCAGGACAACATAAATATGATAGGGAAAGAGATCTAAAAATCCAACATAAATGCACATAATCAAGGAGGGAAAATGACTCCAAGCTAACACATACTTTAAAACATCATTTCATAAAACATACATGTATGCATATGAAAATATGAGAATGAATAAGATGCATGAATCCATAAGGATGAACCATAGGGGACTAAATACCTTAAGCAAGAGTAGGAGCGGAGGGAAATAGGTGAGGATATCGAGACATCATATCTACCTTAGCCTCCCAAGTAGCACCTTCAACCACTTGATTCCTCCACAACACCTTTATGGATGCAACTTTTTTGTTTCTTAACTTTCAAACTTGCCGGTCTAAGATCTCAACCAGAACTTTTTCATATGTGTCACAACCCAAAGTACGCCCTAGATGTAACATGGCGTATAAGACCCCAAAAATTTCTACACGAGCCACTTAGCATACATAAACAAGCTAATAGAATTAACGAGTTAAAAAAAGATTTATATCATAAAGAGTTGTCAAAACGAAGTGGAAGTCTACATAGTCTCAATAGCCATCTATTACAATACGAGTAATTGGGACGTAACCCATACATCACATACAATATCTGAAAGATAAATATTGAAAGCAATAAAAAGTTTGATCCTTGGAACATGAGGACTCACCACTACTTAAGATAACTAACGTGACACTAGCCACTGAGATGCAGAATCAGAGCATTGGATCCTACATTTTAGAAGAATGTAGGTAATAGTATGCATTAATACAATAATGTACCAAGTATGATAGCAATGCATAAAGGTTATCAAATCATTCAAAAAAGGCATTTGTATGTCATGCAAAGACCAAGTTAAACCATTAAGATAAAGAGATTAGAAACATAATCATGATCATGATCAATGCAAGTAAAATCATCTTTGAACACATGTGAGATACTTTTAGAAGTAGCCTTAGTTTATCATTATTGTTGTGGAAAATTAGCCTTAAACTAACATAGAAACCATGTGAGCTATAATATGGAATCTGGTGTCTACCCCACACCAAAAAGAGGTGCCCTTACTTGCTAAGGTAATAACCATAACTTCTAGCTTAAGTGAATCCACTAGCTAATATCTATATAAGACAACCTATGTTGGCACATAGTTTATGGAACACGGGAAATCGCCACTTCTCCACTCGGTGCTAAGCATAATTCTTACGGAATAGTCATCAATCATATTCATCTTATCTTTAAAGAAAATGGGCAATCGCCTCTTGCCTTATCATTAGGGGACATGGGTAATTGCATCTTGTCCTATCATTAGAAAGCTCCTAAAACTCAATTTATAGTTTAGTTGAGAAAACCTTTCAACTCTAAGAATCCTTTATGAGAGAAAACCTTTCACATTCATGTATTGAGTATTATGTGAGAAATCCTTTCACAACAATCAATCAACAACAACATTCATGCTTTACTCTCAAAGCAACTAAGATCATTTTCATAAGAACATGCATATCTTCATAAATTCATATTTCATAGTTCAAAACCCACTTTCAATAATCACAAACTAGAAAACATGGGTTAAGCATGGGTTCATGGGAATTCAACTTAATAACATAGGATTATCTCAATTCATGCATAATAAATCATAAAACAATCAATTAGATCAACATTGAAGGAACCCACGACATGGAAGAAAACCTTAACTTAAATTAGAGATTTCTAACTTGTGAATTTGAGATTTAGGAATCCTATGGATGAAAGAGCTCTGTAGGTGAAAACCATCATACTTTTATGCCAAAAGCTTGAAATCAATGGGGGATTAGGAGACTTGATCTTGAAACCCTAGCTTCCTTCTTCTTCCATAGAGAGAGAAACATTGGAGATGATGACTTGTTCAACTTTGGGGAATCTAGGAGAATAAATTGAATTAGGTGTTTAGGGGGGTTAAAAATCATTATATAGGGCTTTGGGTAAAGGGTAAAATGACATAATATTGGGTTGAAATAATTAGGAAAAGACCCAAAACCCCCTTTTAAAAATAATTGCCGACCTCACCAATGGCTGGACCTACGGTCTGTTAGTCAGACCATGGACCATCCTGGTCAGCCTTGGGTGGGATTAGAGACTTCCCACTTTGGACCTCTATTGATGGAACCCATGTATGGTCCGTAGGTCCACCTATAGGCCGTACATCCCACCGTGGGTTCCAACTTTTTACCTTAAAATCTCACTAAGTCTGGGACTCACCTATGAGACCTACCTACAACTCATGCATTAGAGAATGGACCATCCTGATGAATCATCAAAAAATACCGGGACTAGACATTTTGGAAAAACATGGACTGGCAAACCACAATCCCACCTACGAACCATCAATGGCTCCGTTTGTACTGGCACCAGATTATGTTGAAAAACTAAAATTTTCACACTTTTTGAATCCGAGGTGTTACAATATCCCCCCTTTGGGAACATTCATTCATCACTGGGATTCAAGACATCATATGGAGGGTAGGAACTTAAACCTAACAGCCCAACATGAATACAATCATATAAATGCACATATCCGAGGAGGAAACATCAACTCTAAGCTAAAGCATGTTAAAAACATCATTTCATAAGGTTTATATGCAACTCATACTCAAATGCACATAAACATGAAGAAATTAATAAAGTTGACTCATTTTTCTCAAAAATTATGCTTTTCGTGAACATGCATAAATGAGGAAATCATGGGAATATCTAAGACACATGAAATCAAAAGAGTAAAGTATGAAGAACCGAGTACATCAAGCTAGAGTAGGGAAAAGGGAAAGAGATGAGGATAACGAGGTATCATATCATCCTCAGCCTCCCAAGTAGCACCCTCAACTAACTAATTCCTCAAAAGAACCTTCACTGAAGCAATTTCTTTAGTTCTTAACTTTCAAACTTGTTGGTCTAAGATCTCAACTGAAATTTCTTCATAAGTGTAACACCCCATATCCTAGATAGACCAGAATGCAAATTTCCAGAAGTACAGGTGCCACCTACGGATCGTAGATTAGACCACGATCCGTGGAATATGGTCCACAGAGGAAAAAAACCCCAAAAATGCTCTATCGTCGGTGGGACCACGGCCCGTGGTCCACAGAAAACAAACCTTCGACCCACAGCCAGGACCTACGAACTGTAGGTTGAACCACAGTCCGTGAAATATGGTCTGCAAAACCCATCCTCTGAGCCGAACGATGGCTGACCAGGATGGACCATGATCCGTGGACTAGGTCCGTCAGTTAGTCCCGATAGCTTTTAAGTCAGGGTCATTTTGGTCTTTTCCCTTTGCGTTGGACCCCTAAACTACGTTGTTTAGACCCTAAATTATGAGGTTTTAGTCAGTTTAAGCGTAGAAACATAACTAGAACTTACCTTATTCAAAATCATTAATTAAAACTTAGAAAATTAGAAGAGTATGAAGAGAAAGAGGCAACCAACCCTAGTACCCATTCGCATCAAGATTCCATCAGTTTCAGTCTCGAAATCGAAAGATTTCTCAGTGGAATTTGTCACCAGGTATGTGGGATTTCACTAGTGGGTTCCTTTCACCCATTAGGTCCTTAGTTTTTAGTCAGTTTCTTGATTCCCTTATTATGACTAGACCTAGGGTTTCTTGAATGATTAAGATTATTTGGTTCTTAGTAGTTAGAATGATCCAAAACAGATTAGTATGTTAATATTCAGTCTATTGCATGAATTTCAGAACCCTAGCTATGTAGTTCTTTAGTTCTTGAATTACACATGCTCGGCTAGATATTTCAGATATACATGCCTGAGTCTTAAATGTGTCATTATTAGTTATTTATGCGCATTCTCAGTTTGCATGTCATTTTGAGCTACCCAGTATATCATAGTGATTCAGTCATAATGTATTAATCACTTAATCCATTGGGAGTAGCATAATATCGAGTTGGACTAGGGTCGATCACCCATATTGTCCCAAAACTACGAGCCACGTAGGTTGTAAGTCCCCTCTGTGGGCATCATTTTAGTGATCATGCTAGCATTGCTCTATACCTTTGGCCGGGTGTATTGGGTCCTCTCGATGGGGCGTATACATCGGACTCCACATCTAGCTCATGTAGTTTTATTATCGATTATTAGTAGCTCCCACAGTTCAGTCAGATTCCATTGCATTGACCACATTTCAGTACAGTTCAGTATTCATTCTCAACATGTTATAATTTGTTCATTGCATTCAATTAGCTTAGTATATGTATCATGTTCAGATTATGCTCTTGCTTTATTACTTGTTCAGTTATATGTTTATTTCAACTTTACTCTATCTTGCATGCTTAGTACCTTTCAAGTACTAATGCATACGCTGCGCTACATCTTCTCGTGATGTAGGTGCAGGTTCTCAGCATCCAAATCACGCTTAGATCGGTTCCCGATCTCTAGTTCAGCAGCTTCAGTGGTGAGTTCTCATTCTTCGAGGACAACAATCATGTTATCTTTTCATTATTTCAGTCTTTTAGTTTCAACTTTGCTAGACTTAGCTGGGGCATGTCCCAGCACTCCTAGTCAATTAGAGGCTATTTTTAGACATAGTTAGATTCAGCTTAGTATTTGAGTTTGATGTTTCTTTTGTATTAAACTCTCAGATTTGATATTTAGTTTTAGTATATGGTATTCCCCATCATTTCAAATTTACTTATTATTAGCTTTCGCAACAGTTTTATTTCTCAGTTTATCTTTACTATGCTCATGATTATGCCAGTATGGTTAGCTTGGGGTCACTTGTGATCCTAGGTCCTGTCCCCGCATTTTAGGGGTAGCTCGAGGAGTGATAAACTTAGTATCAGAGCATTATATTTAAGTGTAGTAGGATGTCTAAAAAGCCGCATTAAATAGAGTCCTTTTCATGGTATGAAGTGCATCACATCTAATGAGAGGGAGGCTACAAAGTGTTTTAGGAAAAATCTCCATTTTCTTGTTACTCTTATCGTGCGTAAGTATGATCTAATTCCATTCTAACTTGATGTTCTACGTTTCAGTGATCATGACTCCTCGTAAAGCTAACGCAAGGAATACGAATGCCAGGAATGCAAACGCAACTCCTCCAGTCCCAGATCAAGAAGTTTCGAATGCAAAACAATCAGTGGGCTCCAGCTCCAAAAAATGCTAATGTTGGGTCAGCTGCAGCCAAAGTGCGAGACTTTGTTAGGATGAATTCGCTAGAGTTCTTAGGATCGCAGGTTGGAGAAGATCCCCAAAACTTCATTGATGAAGTCAAGAAGATCTTTGAAGTGATACAGGTAACTAGGAATGATCGGGTTGAGTTAGCATCTTACCAACTTAAGGATGTAGCTCATATCTGGTATACTTAGTGGAAGGAGAACAGGGGTACAAATGAAGCTCCTATCACTTGGGATTGCTTTAGTGAGACCTTCCTGGACAGGTTTTTCCCAAGATAGCTAAGGGAGGCGAAAGCTCAGGAATTTATGAACTTAATGCAAGGTAGCATGACAATCCAAGAGTATGGGCTCAAGTTTACCCAACTTTCTAGGTATCACATGGTTGCTGATTCCAAAGCTTAGATGAATAAGTTTCTATATGGAGTGTCAAACTTGGTGAAGACAGAGTGTAGAAATGCTATGTTGCTTGAAAATATTAGCATCTCTAGGCTCATGAATCATGCTCAACAGGTTGAGGGCTATAAGCTTAGAGAACAGGCTAAGGAGAACAAGAAGGCTAGGACTGAAAACTATGACTACTCTCAGCAGAAATCGGGTGGTAGGAATCGCTCGCACGGTCAGCAAAAATTTTCATTTCCAGCACCTTCATCAGCTAGTGTTCCATCCTCCAAGTTCAGACAAGATCAGAAAGGTAGGGCATCAAGCTCTAAGTATCAGGGAAGTGTTTCAGGAACCAAAACCTACCCAACTTGCCCTAAGTGTGGTAAGAACCATCCGGGCGAGTGCCTTGTAGGAAAGGAATGATGCTTTGGGTGTGGTCAGTCTGGTCACAGATTAAGGGTTGTCCTTTTAAACAGGGTCAAAGAGGGAATGTTAACCGATCGCACTCTACAACTTTAGCAACACCAGCAGGTTGCCCGACTCAACAAGGTAACTCATCTGGTATAGGTGGCGGCCAGCACCAAAACAAGTTGTATGCTCTCCAAGCTCGTCATTCACTAAAGAAGATGCAGCTGATAGATGGATGAAAATACATTTGATGGCCAGTTCTATCAATCAAAATCTCAAGTTGGAGGTATCGCTGGGAAAAAAGCCTATTGATTCAGTTTTCTCAAAATTAATGAGTGGACTTGAAATCATAGATGCATTTTGTGATCCACGTGACTCAGACAAGAATCCTATATCTTACCCACCTAGTGTTGTTCTAATTGAATTTCAAAGATCTCGCTCGCTGTCAAAGCGCATTTTGTGAAGTGTTCTCCTGCCCCTGTCACCTGAGATAAAGTCAACTGGAAACCATGATCGGAGTTGTGGTTTGAAGATGATGATTTGACAGCGCCAAAATAGGTTGTATGCTCTCCAGGCTTGCCAAGATCAGGAAGATTCTCTTGATGTTATCACTGGTACGTTACGAGTCTTTGATCTCGATGTTTATGCATTGTTAGATCCACGGGCTACATTGTCTTTTGTAACTCCTTATATAGCGGTCAAATTCAGTATTAGCCCAAAAAATCTCTCAGAACCCTTCTCAGTCTCTACTCGAGTCGGTGACCCAGTTATAGCTAGATGGGGTATACAAAAATTGCCCTATTACAGTACCTTAGAAAGTCACCTCAGCAGACCTTGTAGAGTTAGAAATGGTAGACTTCGATGTCATTCTAGCCATGGATTGGTTACATTCCTGTTATACCTTAGTCGATTGTACAACTAGGATTTTTCATTTTCAGTTTCTAGACGAACCAATGTTAGAATGGAAAAGTAGTAGCTTAGCGCCTATGGGTCGATTCATTTCTTAACCTTAAGGCCAGAAAGATGATCTCTAAGGGTTATCTCTATCATCTAGTTTGGGTTTAGGATTCAAGCTCCGAAACCCCAACTCTTGAGTTAGTTCTTGTGGTTAATGAGTTCCCAGAAGTGTTTCCAGAAGATCTTCCCGGAGTTCTTCCCGATAGGGGAATCGACTTTGGAATTGGTCTCCTTCCAGATACCCATACTGTCTCTATTCTTCCTTACAAAATAGCTCTAGCTGAGCTTAAGGAATTGAAGGAGTAGTTAAAAGATCATCTAGATAAGGGCTTCATCAGACATAGTATTTCTCCATGGAGTGCACCAGTATTGTTCGTAAAGAAGAAAGATGGTTCTCTCAGAATGTGCATTGATTATAGAAAGTTGAACAAGGTCACAATCAAGAATAAGTATCCCATCCTCAAGATTGATGACTTGTTTAACCAACTTCAGGGTGCTAGTCATTTCTCAAAGATAGACCTTAGATCGGGTTATCATCAACTTAAAGTCAGAGATAGTGACATTCCAAAGATAGACTTCATAACTCGGTATGGTCATTATTAATTTGTAGTTATGTCATTTGGACTAACAAATGCTCCTGCAGCTTTCATAGACTTGATGAACAGAGTGTTCAAGCAGTACTTGGACTTGTTCATTATTGTCTTTATTGATGATATCCTCATTTACTCTAGAAATGAGGAAAAACATGCGAATCATTTGAGAGTTGTTCTGCAGACTCTCAAAGATCACCAGTTATTCGCCAAATTTAATAAGTGCGAGTTTTGGTTGCAGTCGGTTGCTTTTCTTAGGTATATAGTGTCTAGTGAAGGGATTCGAGTAGATTCCCAGAAAATAGAGGTAGTGAAACAGTGGCCCAGACCTACCTCTCCTACCGATATCAGAAGTTTCTTGGGTCTAGCGGGTTATTACAGAAGGTTCATGGAAGGATTTTCATCCATAGCCTTACCATTGACTAGGTTGACTCAAAAGATGGTCAAGTTTCAGTGGTCGGATGATTGTGAGAAAAGTTTCATAGAATTGAAAACTAGGTTGACTACAACTCCTGTTTTGACTATACCAGAGGGTTCAGATGGTTATGTGATTTATTGTGATGCATCTAGAGACGGCCTAGGTTGTGTGTTGATGCAGCGAGTTAAGGTTATAGCTTATGCTTCCAGACATCTTAAGGTGCATGAGAAGAATTGTCCGACTCATGACCTCGAGCTTGCAGCGGTAGTGTTTGCACTCAAGATTTGGAGGCACTATTTGTGTGGTAGATGTGTTCATAAACTAGAAGAGCCTTCAGTATGTGTTCACCCAGAAAAAGTTAAATCTTCACCAGAGAAGATGGCTTGAGTTCATCAAGGATTATGACATGAGTATGCATTACTATCCTGGTAAGGTAAATGTAGTAGCAAATGCCCTTAGTAGACTATCTATGGGTAGTGTAGAACATGTTGAGGAAGAAAGAAAAGATCTAGCAAAGGATGTTCACAAACTTGCTTGCGTAGGAGTTCGTCTTATGAGCATATCAGATATGGTGTAACGGTTAAAAATGGGTCAGAATCTTCTTTGGTAGTGGAAGTTAAGGAAAAGCAAGACAGTGATCCGATATTGCTTGAACTTAAGGGTGCAGTCCATCAACAGAGAGTTGAGGTTTTCTCCCAAGGGGGAGATAGTGTGCTTTGCTACCAAGGTTGATTATGTGTTCCTAATGTGGGTGAGTTGAGACAACATATTCTTGCAAAGGCCTATAACTCCAGATATTATATCCTTCTAGGCGCCACTAAGATGTACCGCGATATGCGAGAAGTCTATTGGTGGATGGTATGAAAAGAGATATAGCAGATTTTATGGCTAAATGCCCAAATTGCCAGCAAGTCAAGGTAGAACATCAGAAACTAGGAGGTATGACTCAACAGATTGACATTCCTACTTGGAAGTAGGAAGTGATCAACATGAACTTCATCACAGGTTTACCTCGTACTCGCAGATAGCATGACTCCATTTGGGTGATAGTTGACATAGTTACTAAGTCTTCTCACTTTTTGGTGGTCAAGACTACAAATTCAGTGGAGGACTATGCCAAGATTTATATTAATGAGATTGTGAGGTTGCATAGGGTTCCTTTGTCTATCATCTCAGATAGAGGTCTTCAGTTTACCTCTCATTTTTGGAAGTCATTTAAGAAAGATCTTGGTACTCAGGTTAATCTTAGCACAACATTTCATCCACAGACGAATGGTCAAGCAGAGCGTACCAATAATACCTTAGAGGAATGTTGAGAGCTTGTGTGATCGATTTCAAGGGTAGTTGGGATGATCACCTTCCTCTTATAGAGTTCACCTTCAATAATAGTTACCATTCTAGCATTCAGATGGCCCCTTATTAGGCATTGTATGGGTGTAGATACAGATCTCATGTTGGTTGTTTTGAAGTAGGTGAAGTAGCCTTGATAGGGCCAGATTCAGTCTTTGATGCTATGGAGAAAGTACAACTCATTAGAGATAGACTTAAGACAGCCCAGAGTC
Source organism: Solanum commersonii (assembly GCA_029007595.1). Lineage (NCBI taxonomy): Eukaryota > Viridiplantae > Streptophyta > Magnoliopsida > Solanales > Solanaceae > Solanum > Solanum commersonii. Next base: position 2,232,737 of record JAJTWQ010000077.1, read on the forward strand.
CCTATAAGTCTTATGCAGATGTAAGGAGAAAGGAACTAGAGTTCCAAGTTGATAATTGAGTTTTCCTAAAAGTGTCACCTATGAAGGGGGTGATGAGATTTGGCAAGAAAGGGAACCTCAGTCCCAGATATGTAGGCCCTTACCGTATCTTGAAAAGGATTGGTAAAGTGGCTTATGAGCTAGAGTTTCCAGCAGATTTAGCAGCAGTGCATCCAGTCTTTCACATTTCACTATTGAAGAAGTGTGTGGGTGATCCAGCATCCGTAGTGCCATTAGAGAATGTGGTTGTAAAAGATAGACTTTCTTATGAGAATGTACCAATTGAGATTCTTGATCGTCAGGTTAGAAGTTTAAGAAACAAAGAAATTGCTTCAGTCAAGGTTTTATGGAGGAGTCAGTCCGTACAGGGATCTACTTGGGAAGCAGAAGTAGCCATGAAGTCCAAGTACCCTCACCTATTTCCTTCCGATTCCACTCCATTTTGAGGTAATAGTTCCTCTTCAGTTTTTCAGTCATTCATGCTTAGATTCAGTCTTAGTAGCATGTTCCTTCAGTTTGTATTTGCATTTTCAGTGTATTTGCATGTTTTGGAACTCAGTTCAGTCATAAATCAGTTTTCAATGTTTAGTGGTAGGGTTTGTAGCTCTTTCCCTCCATTCCAGCTAGTTTAGTCTTCATTCGAGGACGAATGTTCCCAAGGGAGAGATAATGTAACACCTCATATCCTAAATAGACCATAATGCAAATTTCCAAAAGTGCAGGTGCCACCTATGGAGGCCACCTACGAATTGTAGGTTGGACCACGGTCCGTGGAAAGTGGTCCACAAAAAAAAAGCCCCAAAAAACCTCGACCGTAGGTGGGACCACGGCCTGTGGACTAGGTCCATAGATTATTGTCCACAGAAAAAACTCCTGACCTACGGTCCGTGGAGCGGGTCCGTGAAACATAGTCCGCAGAACCTATCCTCTGAGCCGAACGACGGCTGACCAGGACAGATCGTAGGATGGACCACGGTCCGTGGACCATGTTCGTTCGTTGGTCCCGACAGCTTTTAAGTCAGGGTCATTTTGGTCTTTTCCTTATCTGTTGGACCCTAAACTACGTCGTTTAGACACTAAATTATAAGGCTTTAGTCAGTTTAAGCCTAGAAACATAACTAGAGCTTACCTTAGTCAAAATCATCAATTAAACTTAGAAAATTAGAAGCGTAAGAAGAGAAAGAGGCGACCAACACTAGTTTAAGAACGCAACAAGATTCCATCGGTTCCAATCCTGAAATCAAAATATTTCTCTATGGAATTCGTCACCAGGTATGTGGGATTTCATTAATGGGTTCCTTTCACCAATTAGGTCTCTAGTTTTCAGTCAGTTTCTTGATTCCCTTATTATGACTAGACCCTGGGTTTCTTGAATGATTAAGATTACTAGGTTCTTAGCTGTTTGAATGATCCAAATCAGATTAGTATGTTAAAATTCAATCTATTGCATGAATTTCAGAACCCTAGCTATGTAGTTCTTTTGTTCTTGAATTACACATGCTAGGCTAGATATTTCAGTTATTTCAGAAATGCATGCCTCAGTCTTAAATGTGTCATTATTAGTTATTTATACGCATTCTCAGTTTGCATGTCATTTTGAGCTATCCAGTATATCACAGTAATTCAGTCATAATATGTTAATCACTTAATCCATTGGGCATAGCATAATACCTAGTTGGACTAGGGTCAGTCACCCATATAGTCCTGGAACTACGAGCCACGTAGGTTGTAAGTCCCCTTTGTGGGGATCATTTTAGTGATCACGCCAGCATGCCTCTATACCTTTGACCGGGTGTATTGGGTCCTCTATATGGGGCGTATACATCGGACTCCAAATTTAGCTCATGTTGTTTTATTATCAGTTATTAGTAGCTCCCACAGTTTAGTCAGATTCTATTGCATTGACCACATTTCAGTATAGTTCAGTATTCAGTTATAATTTGGTCATTGCATTTAGTTATCTCAGTATCTATATCATGTTCAGATTATGCTCTTGCTTTATTGCTTATTTAGTTATATGTTTATTTCAGCTTTACACTATCATGCATGCTCAGTACCTTTCAAGTACTGACGCATACTCTGTGCTACATCTTCTCGTAATGTAGGTTCAGGTTTTCAGCATCCAGATCACGCTTAGATCGGTTCTCGATCTCTAGTTTAGCAGCATCAGTGGTGAGTCATCATTCTTCGAGGATAACAGTCATGTTATCTTTTCATTATTTCAGTCTTTTAGTTTCAGCTTTGCTAGACTTAGCAGGGGTATGTCCCAGCACTTCTAGTCAGTTAGAGGCTATTTTCAAGCATAGTTAATTTCAGTTTAGTATTTGAGTTTGATGTTTCTTTTGTATTAAACTCTCAGATTTGATATTCAGTTTTAGTGTATGGGTATTCCCCATCATTTCTGATTTACTTATTATTAGCTTCCGCAACTATTTTATTTCTCAATTTATCTTTAATATGCTCATGATTATGCCATCAGGGTTAGTTTGGGGTCACTTGTGATCCTAGGTCCCGTGTTCGCGTCTCGAGGGTAGCTCAGGGTGTGATAATAAGAAAGGCTATTCTTTGTGCCAAGACTCTCCAATGGTACTATAGAGGTCAGATCACCAACACATTTCTTAGCATTCATATTTTTGTGATTCAAAATAACTAAAAAAATATATTATTTTTTGAAATATGTGTCGTCCCGTCCCGGTCCATTTTGATACCATCCCAGTATATAGTGGGATGGGACGAAACCGAATATTCATCCTGGTAATTCCGCTACCAGTTCATCCCGGTACCGATTCGTTTCGGTCCAATGGTTCTGGTTCGGTCCGGTGCCCAACCCTACTTAAAACTATTTGAAAATCCTCTAAAAATAATGATAGTTTGTCAAAATAGTTCAAAGGAAATACTAACAGAAATTCAACACTATCTATAAAGCCTCTATAGTTCAACATGAATGTCAAGACAAGACACACGACACCTCAAAACTACTAAATTGAAAGACAAGAGTGGAGTCCTCCAGAATGCAAGGAAGGCTCACTAAAGCTAGAAAGCAGTGCAAAGTGATGTCAGTGAAGTGCCGATTGATGATCCTGAACACATATATATGCATCATAGAATGATGCATGTCGATTGACATTATTACATTGAATGTATGAGTATGTAACAAAGTTGAATAAATAAATAAATGAACTGATAAGGCTAGAAGAATACTCAACTCAACTCAATACAAAGTAATAATAAGAGATGAAATACTTAAGGCTTCATAAATAAAAGATCTTAACTCAAGGATGTATATAAAAATACCAATGAATTACTCTTTACTCTTATTTGTGAGATTTTCTAACTTACAGCCATCACTATGAGATACATAATGATACAACATCTCACCCACGCTAATTTTTTTATTATTATATCTTGTTAGGGTATAGAACACCTCAACTAAGTGGATCCACTAAAGCTCTGCTCAAAAGCAATAAAGAGAATCTAAAAAGTATGATCTTTTACCCATGTTGGCTATATGGTTTATGAGGAGTGTGAGTTGGCTGAAATCATCTCCATACCAGTGCTTAATACTACTCCTAATAAAAATATACTCATGCTCAAATGTATAAAACATATTCTTTCTCAATTTGAGGTAATTGCTCAAAATATCCTCTTAAAAGAGGCAATTGCTCTGAAATATTTTTAAACTCATTTAGAAATCAAAGTTTCTTTTTTCTCAATGTCAAGAATGATACATTTGGGAATACTTAGTTCTCTTTCTCAAATAATGTATAAAGCTCTTCTCAAAACTCATCTTTGCTTTTTCAAAAAATTAGTCTAAGACCATCGTTTGCTTAAAAAGATTCTCAATAATAACTCAATAAATGCTCAATTATAACTTAAAAATAGGGCTCATGCTGAAAAATTGACATGAACAATCAATTGAAGAATCTCAATGCAAGATATAACAATTCAATAATCAGGAAATAGAATTTAGAACTCAATAACGAAACTCATCTCAGGAATTATCAAAACTAAAGATGTAGCCTTAAATTATTCTTTACTGATAGAAAGCAAACGTAGGGCATGAGGATGAATTCAGTCTATCACTATGATAGTCTTGCATACCTGGAAAAGCAAAGTTCTTAAAGAAGTTTGAAGGAGAACTTGATTGGAAGATTTGAAACTCTAGCTTTTGTCTTCCTTGTGATTTTCTTGGAGACTAAAAGAGGAGAAGCATATTGGATTAAGAATCTTAGGATTCTTGAAGAGATTCTGGAACTTCAAGCCTTTAGATCTTGAGAAATTGGAGAAATCCTTTCTTGGAGCTGTTGATCTTTGGAAGAATCAGAATTGAGTATTTTGAGAGTTATTATATGTATAATGATGTTATTAGGTTGTAAAATGGACTTAGGGTAGTATATATAGGGATAAAGGTCAAGAATACCTTTCTAGGAATGTAAGAAAACCATAAAAATTAAACAAAATGACTTTTAATGAATTCCGTCAACAAATCGGCAATCTTGAGGTCTCCTTGCCAAAAATACTCAGTAGATCACCCAGTTGGACTTTAGATCACCAAAATGGACAGAAGATTATGGTTTTCGAGACAATTCAGCGAGCTAAATCAGCGATTCTCCAACCAATTCGGTGGATCATCGATTGAGCAGGTGAGTTCTCCCAATTTCCCAGCTCAAGTATGTTCCGGTAAAACAAACATAACTTAGTACTTCGAACTTGAAATAAGGTAAACTTTGTAGCGTTGAAAAGAAGACTTATAGTCCTTTAGATTGATAGGTTATATGACACATAATTCATTATATGCTTAAATATATGAGTCTTTTGAAGTTGACCTTTCTATGAACTCATGCGAGAACTTAGCTAATAGGAAACCTTTGAACTTGGCTTGGTGTTTGGGGTCCCTTATGACTATAGATCACTTTATATATTCTTGATATATTTGTTAAAGGACCTTAAAATACATGATCAAGTTGGAAATCACCCAGTTCAAGATCATATACTTACGCCGAACAATTCAGATTTTTAAGAGTAGAGTTATGAGGTGTTACAGAATGATTTTTGAGTCTTAGCTTTGAAATTTTTGGGGTGTTACAATATCTCCTCTTGGGATCATTCATCCTCGAATGATGGCTAAACTGAGCACTGAAGGGAAATGAGCTACTCTTACTATCTTTCTAACTACTGAACTTGCCTACTACCTTAGGTGGAACTGATTTATACTAAGAGTTTGGAACTGTTCATCGCACATAGGTCACGAACGATATAGGTTTGAACATAGTCATGCTCTAGCAGAAGTTATTTGACATGAAACAAGGTTATATGGGAATGAAGTAAGAATAGGACTACTATGCCTTAAGCAATACAACTGGTAGCTTTCAAGCCTAGCAACACCTCAAAACCATGCCCCCCTTTATGAATACTGCACCTTATTAGCTGCAACTCCTAACTCCTACAAGGGTTTATGACTACTCTTACCATGGTCTAAGATAAATTTCCTGCTCTTAATGTGTTCAATCCTAACTCCAAATCACAAGGTGCTAAATATGAGATGTTTCTACTAATCTAAACCGCAAGATTTGGATTTTATACCTCTATAGGGAATCTCATCCCAAGAATAATACTCTTTACCACTGCATTCAACCAACCTCGACTCTTAATCAAGAACCACCAAATGCATGATGCATTTATCCATGTGTTATCACCTCATTCAAGACTAGAATTATAAAAACTCCATGGACTCCTACTACCAATCTTTCTAAGAATTCCTCATTCTCTCGTCACCTTTACTAGCTGAAATTTCACGCATTATTACCAAAATATCGACTAATTAATCTCATTTACTATTAATCATCGTAAAACCTCATATCCTTCTTCCTCCTTATTTATAAACTTAGATGGAATAATCACACCACCACTAACAAAATAAGAAGCATCAACCTACTCTTATCTATCATCACACAACTACTATTAATAAAATCATTCTCCAAACTGAAATGGATCAACGAAAGAGCTTTAGGGAGAAAGATCTTAAGAATAATTCCTTTGATAATTTTAATATAAGAATATGCATGGAATAACATTATATTGCTAGCCATTGAGAGTAAATCATGAATTTTCTAGACTGAGCATACTATGATACATGAGTGCTTATATGAATAGGTTTATATCATGAGGCTGATATTTATAACTTTATGGAGTAAGATTGAAATCAATGGGCAAAAGTCTTTGCCCCTCATTCTGGGAACTAAGCATAGATGTGAATTTGTCTGAAGTGCATGAGCATAGGTCATGAACACAATTCTGATATTAGAGGCATCAATCGGATGTTGTAATGACTGAACTTTGAGGAATATGCTAGATTATGAATGGATTGATATATCACCATAACTCTCTCTAAATACATCACTATCTGATCTCAACACTTGACTTAATTCCTTACCTTATCATCCTATCCTTAGGTCTGAAGCTGACACTTTAAAGCTATGGATCTATTTAATCATCTCTAAACTAGTCTATATTTTCTTTACTCTAACACTTGGGACATGATAATCTCATGGATACTAGACTCCCCACGTGTAGGTACTAAGATTCCTTCTAAAGCTTTGTTCTGAGATACTTCTCATAACCTCCTCTGGCTTCTATAAATGACTTTATATAATTGTTATCCACATTGACTTATAAAGCCGCTTAATCTAACTCTTAAGGGAAAAACTAGTGCTTACTTCAGCCTAATCCATATTGACAGCTCAAATATACTATCTAGGCACACATGAAAAAACATAAACTTAATTGTCATCTACCTACATACGATCTCGGGTACTTCTCTTAATACTCTTATTAATCTAATGACTTAGTCACACTTTATTGCTCTCATCTAAGAGTCATAATACCACACTTGTACCACTCACCTTTATTACAAAGTAACACCTAAATTCCTCACCTACTTCATGTCAAACCTACTATATCAAATCTCAAAAATAACATCACCACCCTCATGTTGCCATCATTTTATCACGACACTCATCTCAAATTCAAGCTTAGTGTCTAGTACTAAACACGGATATCAATATAATTGGTCACATACTTTACTAATTTACAGCTACTAGGTAAAATTAAGAAACACTCTCCCACTAAGACCTCATGATAAATAGTCAATATTTATCTCTTAGTTTATACATTTAAAGTTTATCGTCACATTCCTTTAACAACTTAAGTACTATTTACCTATCACGACCCAGACCATCGTGATTGGCACCCACTAACCCTCCGGTGGGAGAACTATTAATACTAATTAGCTAACCAAGAACTACACAACTTAATCAAGACTAAAGCATTTAAAGTTACGAAAGCAAGTTTAAATGCTAAAGGAAAAATAGAGTTCTCAAAAACTCAAAAATATCTAATCAAACAAATATGGAATAATACGTAGAACCTGAAAGTCAATGTACCAAAATATCTAAAGTTCAACAAGTCTAAGAAAATGGGTACAACCCAATTAAATATACAAAAATCCTAATGTACAAGTCTAAGTCCGAAATGGGAACATAAACGAAAAAAGAACTCAAGGCAGCCCAAAAGAACTGGCTCATCCTTGAATTCAATGACGATCACAGATCTTCTAAACGAGGTCTGTCAGTAGCCGTTTGAAGATGCCCTGTACTCAACAAAGAAAGAGCAAGTGCAGTATCAATACACAACCACAGTGTACTAGTAAGATCACGCGGCTATCCCACTAAGTGCAACATATATAAGCCCTTACAACAATAATAATAACATGCATACACCGAACCTATACAATATCAATATCACTTACGAATAACGTACAACTTCACAATTCTAAAGATATATAATATATCAAGTCAATAGTTCTCTTATGAAACCCACACCCAAACTGTTAGTGTACAGGTATGTGGTACCCGTTCCAAGTTAGCGTATTGGATCATGACACTCGTTCCAATGTTTATACCAATACGTGGCAATTGATCCCAATTAGTGTGTCGGAACTCAACACTTGATCCATTCAACAAGCCACAATCACAAGTACATTCTCATAATCATACAATCAAGTCATGATTCATGGCATTCAATTACTCATCTATCCTCATTTACTATTAGTGTGATCAATAATGCAACATTCACATACGTACATATATCATAATGAAGCAAGAACAATATATCACACAACATGAAATCACAACCATTACCTACCTCAAACAAAGCTTGAATTCCCTAAGAAACTAGGTCATTTCCTTTTCGAGTTCTTTCCGCTCGTTCTTGGTCTACAAATAATTAATATAACATGAGAATCAATAAACGGTGTCTAATTACCAAAATTAAAGTCAACACTATCAACCCTACATTAAACCCATGATCCCAGTATCCAAATTAGGGCTTTTCCCACCATCCAAACAGTTCCAAAACCCTTCCCCAACAATAATTACACACGAAACTAAGTTCTACGAATCGAAAAATGGATTTGGGGAGTGAAAACCTTACCTTTAGCCTCAAGAATGGTGGTAAACAAACAAGAAAACATCTAGAGTCGTTCCTTAGCTCTCAAAGTCAAAAAGTGCAGAGTAGAATATTTTTGGGGTTTATTTTTGACTTAATTCGCGACTGGCCCGCTAGGGTGACCCCTATCCCACCACAGCGGCCCGGCCCTGGCGAAAATAATTCTGCCACAGCAGCTTGCACGAAACCAGTGAGTCGATTTAAGAGTTTCAAACCCCCATTTCACAACACATCTTCAACCCATGACACTCAAAAACTACCCGTTCATGCTAAGATTAATGTCGAGAGTTCTACTCGCTTGAATTTAATTCTATAAAGTCGTACGGGTTCTTTAACGTCTTAGCTATCTACTCATGTGATCAAATTCATAATTAGATCTCTCAACTATTACCAGATTTTCCTAGACCTCACTGACTCTGATTTCGTCCAAATCTTGACTAGGTTGAGAAATTTCAAGTTACTACAAAAAAGTTTGTCGGCCCAAAAAAATTTCTCGTTGGCTTTTGTATAACGACGGGAAAAGGTCTTTACAATAGATACAAATTTACCCATCACTCGTCCTCGGGTGAAAAACTTAGGAAAAATAGGCTAAAGAAAGAATTGAGTAGTACCTGAATCGACGAATAACTGGATACTTGTCTCGCATATCCTTCTCGATTTCCCAAGTAGCTTCCTCAACTGGACGATGCTTCTATTGAACTTTCATGGCCTTAATCTCTTTGGTCCTCAGCTTCCAAACATCATGATCAAGAATTGCAATCGGTTCCTCCTCATACTGAAGGTCTTTGTCTAGCACAACTGAGTCCCATTTTATGACGTAATCCCTATCACCATGATATTTCTTCAACATGGACACATAAAATACCGGATGAACTCCCAATAGGTTAGGAGGTAAATCCAATTTATAAGCCACTGTCCATACACATTCCAGAACCTTAAAGGGACCAATGTATCACAGACTTAGCTTGCCTTTCTTGCCAAATTTCATCACTCATTTCATGGGTGATACTTTAAGAAGAACATTATCACCAGTCTGAAATGCCATGTCTCTTACCTTATGATCCACATACTTCTTATGTCTACTCTGGGCTGCTAAAAGCTTAGCTTTAATACTCCTCACCTTATCTTGATCATCCTTCACTAAGTCAACCCATAAAGGTTTCACATATCCAGCCTCAAACCATCCTATGGGTGATCTAACTCCCCTCCCATAAAGTGCATCAAACAGTGTCATATCTATGCTGGAGTGATAGCTATTATTATAGGAGAACTCACACAAAGGTAAGAATTTTTTCCAATGTTCCTCAAAGTCCATCACACATGCCCTCAACATGTCTTCTAACACTTGAATAGTCTTCTCTAACTGTCGGTCCGTTTGTGGATGAAAAGTTGTACTAAAAGTGAGTTGTGTGCCAATTCATCATGTCATTTCCTCCAAAACTTGGAGGTAAACTGCATACCACGGTCTGAGATGATAGAAAGGGGCACATATGCAACCTCACTATCTCTTTCACATAAACCTTAGCTAATTGTTTAGCATTATAATCTATTCTTACCAGAATAAAATGGGCTGACTTAGTCAATCTATCAACCACTACCCAAATAGAATCAAACTTCCCCAAAGTCTTGGGAAGACCAACCACGAAATCCATGGTTATTCTTTTCCACTTCCATTCCGAAATGGGCATTCTCTAAAGCAAACCTGTAGCCCTTTGATGTTCATACTTTTTGGAAATTTTGACACTTAGCAATAAACTCCGCTATATCTTTCTTCATGCCCGGCCACCAATAAATTCGTTTTCAATCTCGGTACATCTTGGTCACACCCTGATGAATGGAATATCACGAACCATGGGATTCTGTCAATAATTTCTAAATCAATTCATCAACTCGAGGAACACAAATGTTTCCTTTAAAACTGAGCATACCTTTCGCATCAAGAGTGGTCTCTTGTGCCTTACCAATCACAGTCTTTTTCTTAAGCTCATTCAAATTTTCACCCTCAAATTGTTTGGCCTTGATCTCCTCAATGAATGTGGCCCTAACCTCAATGCTAGCTAACACCCCACCTCAAGTAAGCCAAACTATCCATACTCACCGCTTTTCGACTTAGTATGTCTGCCACTACTTTAGCCTTACCCGAATGATATTAGATGGTCACATCATAATCCATGAGTAACTCCATTCACCTTCGTTGTCTCAGATTCAAATACTTTTGAGTAAACACATGTTGCAAGCTACGATTATCAATAAACACCTCACACTTGACGCCATAGAGGTAATGTCGTCGGATCTTAAAAGTAAACGCTATTGCCAACTCCAAATCATGTGTTGGGTAATTTCTCCTATGCACCTTCAATTGTCGTGATGCATAGGCTATGACATTCTTATCCTGCATTAACGCAGCACCCAAACCTAAATGCGAAGCATCACAATAAATAATAAAATCTTTACCTTCCACCAGTAGTGCTAAAATAGGTGTTGTGGTCAAGAGAGTCTTGAGCTTTTGAAAGCTCTCCTCACATTTTTCAATCCATTCAAATGGTATATCATTTTTGGTCAAATTTGTCAAGTGGTGGCAATAGAAGAAAAGTTCTTCACAAATCGACGATAGTAGCTAGCGAGCCCCACAAAACTCCTAACTTCTATCACAAAGCTAAGCTGAACCCAATTCTTAACCGCCTCAATCTTTTGGGGATCTACCATTACCTCTTCTTTTGAAACTACATGTCCCAAAAATGCAACTGAAGTCAACCAAAATTCACACTTAGAAAATTTTGCATACAACCTTTGTTTCCCAAGAACACCCCCACAACAATACGAAGATGGTCAGCATGTTGTTCCTCACTATTCGAGTATACCAAAATGTCATTAATAAAGACTATAACAAACGAATCAAGAAATGGTTTGAACACACCATTCATCAAACACATAAAAGTTGCAGGTGCATTAGTCAACCCAAACAACATAACTAGAAACTCGTAGTGCCCATAGCAGGTTCTAAACGTTGTCTTAGGCACATCCTCAGACCTAATATTTAACTGATGGTAACCAAACCTTAGATCAATCTTAGAGACAACTGATGCACATTGAAATTGGTCAAAAATATCATTTATTCGAGGTAACGGATACTTGTTTCGAATGGTGACCCTATTCAATTGCCGATAATCTATACACATCCTCATACTACCATCTTTTTTTTAACAAACAATACTGGAGCACCCCACGGGGAAGCACTAGGGAGAATGAATCCTTTATCAAGAAGTTGTTGGATTTGAGCCTTAAGCTCTCTTAATTCTGCCGGAGCTATGCGATATAGAGGGATGGAAATGGGATGAGTATCATGTGCTAAATCAATGCAGAAATCTATATCTTTATCCAGAGGCATACCAGACAAATTAGTAGGAAATACTTCTCTAAATTTTGACACCACGGGAATAGACTCAATAGAGGGAGACTCAATATCAACATCCTGAATATAAGCCAAATAACCCGAACAACCCTTCCCTACCTGTTTTCTAGCCCGAATAAAGGATATGATATTAGCTTGCTTAGGCTTGTACACCCTTTCCCACTCTAACTTCTCCCTTCTCAAAATTTCTAGAGTCACAGACGTAGTATTACAATTAAGCACAACATAATAGGGGGAAAACCAAGTCATGCCTAATAAGATTATTTCAAAGTTAGTCATATCTAAAATCACTAAATCAGCCCAAGTCTGAAAACCCATAAACAAAATAAGACAAGCACGATAGACATGGGTGACTATGACAGACTATCCAACTAGGGTAGAAACATGATGGGGGGATCAAGTATATCACAAATCATAGCAAATTCTAAGGCAAATCGCACGGACACATAAGAATAAGTAGAACCTAGATCAAATAATGCATTAACCATCCGGTCATAGACAATAATAGTACATGTGATCACTGCATCAGACGTCTCCGCCTCGGCCTTGCCCGAAAAGGCATAAAACTGAGCCATGTCATCATGATGGGCAACTTCCCTGCCTGACTGCACTGTACCCCTGCCTGCGTTACCATTTACCCTACTTCTACGGCCTCATTGATTTCCTCCTCGCCCACCTTGTGGACACCCTCGACCATTATTACCATTTCCCGCGAGTACCGCTACTCTAGTATGTTGTTGTGCGGAATCCATCATGCGCGGGTGGGGACAATCTCTCCTTATATTCCTAGGTTCTCCACAGTTTTAGCAAGTACAATTAAAATATGGCTTGATGCCCATTGAAGGTGTGGTACCCTGGCTATGTTGAATCAAATTCTGATGTGGAGTTTTGAAGTAATTACCTGTAAAAGCGAGAATAGCGGACTGAATTGGTTAGGCTGCAAGAGTCAGCCTTCCAGAACCTTTGGAGTAAGAACCCTGAAAGTTGCCTCAATTCTTGGCTTTCTTAGATAATGTCTTAGCCTGGCCTGCTCGCCTCACCCCCCTCCACTTTTTTCACAAAATTTGTTACCTCATTGAAGCTTTTTCCTGCAAAGATCATATGAACAGACAATACCTGCAACTCAAAATTTAGCCCCTTAACAAATAGACGAATCCTCTTTTGTTCAGTAGTCACCAATTGCGCATCATATCTAGACAAAACATGGAACTTAGCCTCATAAGTAGCCATATACATATCACCTTGCTCCAAAGGCATGAACTCATCCTTTTTATGATCTCTCAAAGTCCGAGGCACATACTTCTCCAAGAACAAAGCATGAAACTAGGTCCAAGTGAGTGGGGGTGAAACTGAATATTTGCATTCCACATAAGCTCTCCACCATTGCTTAGCCTCATCTTGAAGCTGAAAAGTCACAAACTCAACTCCATGTTGATGGACAATTTCCAACTTATGAAGCCTCTCATATAAATCTAGGATGAACTCATAGGCGTCCTCACTCTCAGAACCATGGAACACATGCGGTTTCAATTTCAAGAACTTAGTCAACATCTCATGCTCATTACCATTCATAACAAGACCCAACAAAGGACACAATAAAGTATCATTACCTACAGTTTCACCCACCTTGGGGACAATGATAGCAATAGAGGGATTGACAGGAACTTGAGTTGCTTGAACAACGGGAAACAACTCCAAGACCAACCAATCCTTTCAAGAACAAAATAATTTGTTTAGCTAACAATGGATCTAAGGGAGGAATACATGTAGCATCCTGCACCTCTTCATCTTGTCCAACATTCTCCTCATTCTCAACCTCTATATTCTCTTCTACCTCTTCATGATGCGCATGAAGGGTCTCATTTCTAGGAGCATTCTCAATTGGTGCTCCATCCCTAGTAGGCGTCGCCCTTCCTCGGCCTCTACCCCTAACTCTTCCTCTACCCCTGCCTCGATCGCGGCCTCTTACTGCAGATTCCTCAACTAGAGCAATAACAGGAGCTATGGGTCTGATGTTGTTGAACTTAGTATTAACCATCTACGAATATGAGAGTGAAGAAGGTTAGATACTAATTCGAATCGTGAGATACCAATTGGAATCAAATTATAGCACGAAAGGAGAGAAGAGAAAATAGAGAGATTTCCTAAAGTCCTATAGCCTCTCAAAGAAAAGTGCAAACGTCTCTGTACCGTTTCACAAGACTCTACTAGACTCATTTTAGTACATCGAGATCAACAAACCTAGGCTCTGATACCAACTTTGTCACAATCCAGATCATCGTGATTGGCACCCACACTAACCCTCCGGTGGGAGAACCATTAGTACTAATTAGTTAACCAAGAACTACACAACTTAATCAAGACTAAGGCATTTAAAGTTACGGAAGCAGGTTTAAATGCTAAAGGAAAAATAGAGTTTCCATAAACTTCAAAATGTCTAATCAAATAAATGCGGAATAATACCTAGAACCTGAAAGTCAATATACCAAAACATCTAAAGTTCAACAAGTCTAAGAAAATGGGTACAACCCAATTAAACATATGAAGATCCTACTATACTAGTCTAAGTCCGAAATGGGGACCTAAACGAAAGGAGAATTCATGGCAGCCGGGAAGAACTAGCTCACCCTTGAATTCGATGACGATCACGAATCTTCTAAATGAGGTTTGTTAGTAGCCGCTTGAAGATGCCTTGTACTCAACAAAGAAAGAACAAGTGCAGTATCATTACGCAACCACGGTGTATTTGCAGGATCACGCGGTTATCCCACTAAGTGAAACATATATAAGCCCTTACAACAATAATAATAATATGCATACACCGAACATAGACAAAATCAATAGCACTTACGAACAACGTACATTTTCACAATTCTCAAGATATACAGTTATGTTGAGTCAATTGTCCTCTCATGGAACTCACACCCAAACTCTTAATGTACCGGTACATGGTACCCGTTCTAAGTTAGTGTGTCGGATCGTGACACCCGTTCCAATGTTTATGCATGTATGTGGCAATGAATCCCAGTTATTGTGTCGAAACGCAACACCCGATTCATTTAACAAGGCACAATCACAAGTACATTCTCAATCATACAATCAAGTCGTGATTCATAGCATTCAATTACTCATCTATCCTCATTTACGATTAGTGTGATCAATAATACAACATTCGCATACATACATGTATCATAATGAAGCAAGAACAAACATATATCACACAACATGAAATCACAACCATCACCTACTTCGAACAAAGATTGAATTCCCTAAGAAACTTGGTCCTTTCCTTTTCGGGTTCTTTCTACTCGTTCTTGCTCTACAAACAATCAATATAACACAGGAATCAATAAACGATATCTAATTACTCAGATTAAAGTCAACACTATCAACCTTAGATCAAACTCATGATACCAATATCCAAATTAGGGATTTTCCCACTATCCAAACAGTTCCAAAACCCTACCCCAATAATAATGACCCACAAAACTAAGTTCTATGGATTGAAAAATAGATTCGGGGAGTGAAAATCGTACCTTTAGCCTCAAGAATGGTGGAAAATTGTCAAGAAAACACCTGAGGTCGTTCTTTACCTCTCAAAGTCGAAAGGTGCAGAATAGAATGTTTTTGGGGTTTATTTCTGACTTAATTCACGACTGGACCACTAGGGCGGCCCCCATCCCGCCACAGTGACCCCGCCTTGGCGAAAATAATCTCGCCACAACGGCTTGCACGGAACCAGTGTTTCAATTTAAGAGTTTCAAACCCCCATTTCACAACACACCTTCAACCCATGACACTCAGAAACTACCTGAAACGCCGAGATCGGTTTCACTCACCCAATTTAATTACGAAAAGTCGAGAGTTCTTTAATGTCTTATTTCGGAGTTCTAATTAGACTCGAATTTAGATTTCCTAGAAGTCGGACTAGGTTGGGAAATTTCAAGTTACTACGTCCAAAAGTTCTTTAACGTCTTATTTATCTATTCATGTGATCAAAATACTAATCCACACAAAATTACTACTCCTTAGCCCACACTTAAGGGGGAAACCCCTCATTAATGACTTACTTAGGTACACGAGTACAACTTACATACTTTACACAATAACTATCCCCGTCTCTTTAAGTTACTACACTTCCAAATACATACTTCTAACTCTGGGCACTTCTTCTACTACTGGCTCATAATATCATAAATCACAATATACTTTGGGTGATAATACTACCCAAGCACTCAAAAACATATTTCCCTCTTAAAAGATATCACCTGAGACAATGTTTAGAGAAGAAAATCTGAGAGCACGTCTTGCTTTTAGCTCAAACACACGATTCATATGAATAAGAGTGTATTCTTTTGAATCCGAACACTTCAGCTCATTCACAGGCTTCTCTCAACCCCATCTATAGTCTTATGTCTTTTTGAAGACTTTTGATGAGAGTAGCTCATCGATAAGGATCTGGGCTTTGCTTTCAAACCACCTTGAGTATGAGGGATAGTCGAATGGATTTGAGAAACGCGTGAGTTTGAATAAGTTCCTTATGAAATATGTTTATTGCATGATTTAGAGTATGAAAGAAGGAAAACTTTAGTTAGGTGTCTGTAGTTCTTCATTTATAGAACTGGTGCCCTCACAACAATAAATATGATCCTACTAACATAGCTTCATAGACACCCTAGAACACTTAAACTTTGTGCTCTGATACCAAGTTTGTAACACCATAGTCTACACCTTGGACGTGGTTGGCACTCGAGAACCATTGTTGATCCCTAAGTGAACCCTTGGTCTGACTGACTACTTAGTGGAAGATTAAATCAAGCAAATTTAAGCTTTAGAATAAAATTTAAATTCACAAGTCTCAAAACTTAAACTATCTCAAAATTGTATACTCAAAACTGTCTGAAAATAATGAATAGTTTGTCAAAATAGTTCAACACTAACTATCTATGAAGTCTCTATAGTTCAACATGGATGTCGGGACAAGATCCACAACATCTCAAAACTACTAAACTGAAAGACAAGAGTGGAGTCCTCCAAAATGCAAGGAAGGCACCTAAGCTAGTAAGAAGTACAAAGTGATCTCAACGGATCACATGTTGATGATCCTGAACATCTCTATGATGCAGGTCGATTGACATTAGTACATTAAATGTATGAATATGTAATAAAGCTAAATGAATAAATAACTGAATTGATAAGGCTGGAAGAATAATCACCTAACCTCATATCAATACAAAGCAATAATAGATGAAATATTTAAGGCTTCATGAATAAAAGATGTTAACTCAATGATGTATAAAAAAGTACAATAAATTACTTATTACTCTTATTTGGAAGATTCTCTAATCGACAACCATCACTATGAGTAACGTAATGATACAACCTCTCACCCACGTTGTCAAAATGGTCATATACGTTGTTTGGGTATAGAACTCCTCAACTAAGTGGATCCACTAAAGCTCTGCTTGAAAGCAATAAAGAGTCATCTAAAAAGTAGGATCATTCACCCATGTTGGCTACATGGTTTATGAGGAATGTGAGCTATCTAAACTCATCCTTATGTTGGTGCTTAATACTACTCCCAATAAATATATACTCAAGCTCAAGTATATAAAACATATTATTCCTCAATTTGAGGTTATTGCTTAAAATATCCTCTTAAGAGAGGTAACTGCTTTGAAATATCTTTAAACTCTTTAACTCATTTAGAAATCAAAATTTCTCTTTTCTCAATGTAAAAAATGATACACTTGGGAATACTTAGTTCCCTTATACTCTTTCTCAAATCATGTATAAAACTCTTCTCAAAACTCATCTTTGCTTTCTCATAAAATCAGTTTAAGAGCATTGTTTGCTTAAAAAGATTCTCAATAATAACTCAAAAATAAGGTTTATGCTGAAAAATAGACATAAACAATCAACTCAAGAATATCAATGCAAGATATAGCAATTTAATAATTACAAAATAGAATTCAGAACTCAACAACAAAACTAATCTCAAGAATTATTAAAACTAAGGATGTAGCCTTAGACTATTCTTTTCTGATATAAAGTAGATGTAGGGAATGAGGAAAAACTCAATATATGACTATGATAGCCTTACATAACTGGAAGAACAAAAAGGAGAACTTGATTGAAAGATTTGAAACCCTAGCTTTTGTCTTTCTTGCAGTTTTTTTGGAGATGAAGTGGGGAGAAGAATCTTAGATTAAAAATCTTAGGATTCTTGAAGAAAATCTAAACTTGGAGCCTTTAGATCTTGAGAAATTAGAGAAATCTTTTCTTGAAGTTCTTGATCTTAAGAAGAATAAAATATGGAGATTTTAAGAGTTGCTATACGTATAATGA
This sequence comes from Solanum commersonii, assembly GCA_029007595.1. Lineage (NCBI taxonomy): Eukaryota > Viridiplantae > Streptophyta > Magnoliopsida > Solanales > Solanaceae > Solanum > Solanum commersonii. Next base: position 2,251,041 of record JAJTWQ010000077.1, read on the forward strand.
TGTTATTAGGTTGTACAATGGACTTAGGGTAGTTGATTTAGGGTAAAAGTTCAAGAATATCTTTCTAGGAACGTAAGAAAACCAAAAAATCAATGAAACAGATCTTTTAATGAATCTCATCAATCAAATCGTTAATATGGAGGTCTTCTCGCCAAAAATACTCGACGGATCGCCCATAGGGACTTTAGATTGCCCAAATAAACAGAAGCTTAAGGTTTTTGGGACAATTTGGTGATTCGCCAACTCATTCAGCGGATAGCCGATTGAACATGTGAGTTCGCCCAATTTCCCATCCCGGGTATATTCCAATAAAACAACCATATTTTTTTACTCTGAACTTGGAATAAGACAAACTTGGTAGCGTTAGAAAAAAGAATCACAGTTCTTTAGATAGATAGGTTATATGCCACATAATTTATTATATGCTGAGATAAATGATTGTTTGAAATTGACCTTTATATGAACTCATGTGAGAACTTAGCCATTAGGAAAGCTTTGAACTTGGCTTGGTATTCGAGGTCCCTTATGACTCTAGATCACTTTAGTTACTTTAGATACATTTGTTAAAGGACCTTAAAATACATGATCAAGTCGAACATCACCCAGTTCAAGCTCATAAATTTACGACGAACGATTCAAATATTTAAGAGTAGAGTTGCGAGGTGTTACAAAATGATTCAAGTCTTAGCTTAAATTTTTTTTTGGTGTTACATATATGCGATACCTCTTGTAGTCCTCTTTGACAAGGATATTAGAGTGGAATCTTTGAGGTTTTCCTTAGTTACAACTCAAATCGAAAATGGAGAAATTACTTAGCAATTAAACACACAAAGATATAGAAATATTCAAACAAATACAAAGAATGCAAAAACGATTCAATATAAATAGAAGAATACAACTAAAAATATCCCCAAATACAAATCAAATATCTAAGAAGGAGATAAAATTGCAAAAGATACATACCAAAAATATGATACATGAATCAATGGGATTTTGGTGTAAATCCTTTTAGAGATTATTCCAAAATCTAAAGAAAAAAAATGAAATCTGAAATCCTTGATGAGAGAGAAATGGAATTGTTGAAGGTTGAAGAATTAAACAATGAGGGAATTGAAGGAGAGAGAAAATTTTCAATTTTGGCAATTGAATTTTAGTCGTGATGGTGAGTACTCTACTTACTAGTTACTACTATGTAAAGAAGGCTAGAAGCACACACATTATGATCAACGTGTTTGTTTCTAGCTGAGACCATCTATGTAATTTTTTCGTTTTAATTTTTTTATTTTATTTTTTCTAATCTTTTGAATATTTGAATATTATGTTGAAAAAATTCTATAAATCATGATAGTTAAAAATTTAAAAATATTTCAATTTTAAAAGATATAAAAAAAAATTGATTGACTCCTGAAATTTTATCTGTGGCACATAAATTGGGACAAAAGAAGTAACATATAATATTTGAAAATGACGTAAAAAACACTGTAAATCACAATAATTAACAACTTGAAATATTTGAAGAACATATAAAAATTTGGTTGATTCTTGAAACTCTATCTGGAGCACATAAATTTGGACATAGAGAGTACTATATCTATATTTTGAAAATTATGTAAAAATAACTATAAATCACAATATTTAACCATTTCGAATATTTAAAAATCATTAAAAAGATTTGGATGATTCTCTATATTCTAATTGTGTCACATAAATTGATACAGAAAGAATAACATGTATTGGCCCGATGCTAGCACAAGTTCCATATCTAATTTATAAATAAAATGTGTTCTTAAGCTCCCTTTTCTTTTTTTGAAAAGTTTCTTTCAGAAACATATTTATTTGGAAATGCATAGTCAAAACATAGTACCATGACCTAAAAGAATTTTAAAAGGGAATATTTTGATTTTATCCAAAAGAGGCTAAGTAAAACATACGTTAATTAAAATTTGAGAGCATCTGTTGAATATCCAAGCTGGTTTGCCCGAGTGGTTAAGGGGGAAGACTTAAGATCTTCTGCACATAAGTGCGCGTGGGTTTCGAACCCCACAGCCAGCAATTTATTTTATTTTATAACAAAATATTATATATTTTTTTTCGTTTTTATCTTAAAAGTGATAACGAATGACTAGTCATAAAATTTAAGAAAGAAAACAATATGTTTATCAATTTGTAGTTTAAATGTGTCATATATTTTTTCCGATTACAAAAAACATAATATGAAGGAATAAATTTAAGCATAATAAATAAGCATGTCTTTTTACTTTACCTCAACTAACATTTATGTCCTTAAACTTTGAGCCTGCACAAATCAACACTTAAATAATTAAATTTATATAACATATTGTGAAAAATTAAGTTTACTGTCACAAAAAGAAGTTTTAGACTCATGTCTAAATTCGTTATTTTGATATTATATTGATGAATTATTAATTCTAATATTATATTAATGAGTCATTATTTTTTCAAGTTAGACCTATCTTTAAAAGGACATTTTAATGGTCATTATATTAGAATTGAGCAAAGTTATACCAAATAATTAATTACATACTTTTTATGTGGTGGCAATGATGAATTCATTATTAATTTGCTATTGGTTTATATAGATCATTTGGCTATTGTATTAGGAAAAATCACATATTAGTTTGAAGGCTTTAAAAGTTATATACACTCCAATTATTTTCTAAAGTGGAGGGAGATATACAAGACATATTTTTTCTTCATTATATTTTATTAATATTAATCTCAAATAAAAATCATAATATTTTTTTTATATATATTATAGGTTATTTATTAAATTTTATTTATAAAATCATTGAAAGGTCTTACTTTTACTTTTTTTCTTAGTAATAAAATTATAAAATTGAACATACATGAAACCACACCCCGTAGATCCATGAGACTTCTGCTCCGTGTCTTGAGGCTTATGCCCTGCCCTGTACAACATAAAATGTCTTGCCTCACGTCCCGCCCTTGCCTTTTAAAACACTAGTTGATAGAACCCTTTATGCTATTGCTTAATTTGTATTTTTTTGGGTTAGTTATGTAACTATAAAGCCAACAATTTTTTTAAAAAAAATGGTCATAGGTATATTTAATATATCGTTATTATATATATATAATGTATAACTATTATTAGAGATGTATACACATTTATATACATTATTTATATAATATCTTTACTTTTGCAATATTTCCATCTTCCTCAACCGGATGATCATTATTTAATAAAACACACAAATATTGTGTGTAATTTATCCTAAATGTTAAAAATATACTTAACCTTCATATATGTTTCAAAATGGATCATATATGTTAATGTGAAAATTGTTATTGAAAATTAGAATGAAAAAGTACAAAGGAAAAGAAGTACTAAAAAGAAGAAAATGAGGAAGAGAAGAAGGAAGCAGCAGCAAGTATAAAGTGGTACAGTTCACAAAATTTTATATTTCAAACAAAAAAGAAGATAATATTGCTTATTGCACATTAATTAAACTAAAATGAAAATTATTTAAAGTATCAATTTTATGAGAAAATAATTAAATAACTCCTCGTTTAGTACTTTAAAGTACAATATGGGTTCTGTCAACGTCCGACCACTACCAGCATTGAAAGAGATGGTGAAGAATGTGATGTTCTATTGCTAGAGGGTGAATGTTGAGTTTATGTTACATAGTAGTAGTGAGTACATGCATGAAATTAGGATAGGAATCTTAGTCATGAAATGTTATGTTTGTAAAGTTGTAGGGAACAAATTGAAATAAGAAATTTTGCCAGGTGACTAGATGTCTATGCTTTGTGTAATAGTACATGTACAATGTGGTAGTTAGGTTGTTTTACCTTTTATAAGCTGCATTTGGATTTTCAAATTTGCAACACTTGAATAAGTCAATGATGTAATAAACATCCTATCATATTCGTATTCATAGAACTTACCTCCCTTGAGGTTTTAAATATTATATTTACATGTTTTATTTTGATACTTATTTGATGAAATTAAATTACTTTATAGTATAAACGTTTTGTTTAGGATAAGGTTACCCCTTTATAGTTTAATTATTACTTGCAATTTTTTTCAACTGCTAAGATAATTTGGATAAAATGGGAAGAATTGATCATAATCACATTTATATTGTTGTAATATTGATTTTTTAAATTGTGTGTAATTGAATATTACGTTACAAAATATGTTTTAACAAGTGTTGAGTTATGTGCTTATTTTTGCTTATACAACAAAAAGAGAAAGATAGAATACCTTTCTTAGCTAGCCTAGCGTGCTATAAACCTACAGGGAACAAGAGCCCGCCAAGCGGGCGGCGGGAGCAGCGGGCAAGTGCTTGGTAAGCCAACAGCCCAGTGAACCGGGCGGGGCACTCGAAGAAAGGGAGGCACACTGAGCAAGTACGAGAAATTGGCCTCGCTCCGCTTTTTAAAAAGCAAGGACCACTACGGGAGGTCAAACCAAGGATCTATGGAACGAGAACTATGGTGAGTCATTCTATTTTTCATTTTGTTTTTTCCACTGCTAAGATTGGGTAAAATAGAAAGAATTGATAATCACAACTATATTGATGTTGCATTATTTTTATTTTTGTGTAACTAAGTTTTACATTACAAAATATGTTTTAACAAATGCTGAGTTGACGTGTTTATTTTTGTTTGTAATGATACACTTAAAACATGAATCATGAGTTATCCCTTTTTTTTTCACTTCTAAGATAATTTGGGTAAAATGGAAAGAATTGATAATCACAGATATATTGGTGTAATATTAATTTTTTAGAATCTTTTGTGTAACTAATTTTATGTTACAAAATATGTTTTAACCAGTGCTAAATTTGTATTTATTTTTGTTTGTACTGATACACTTAAAACGTGAACAATGGTGAGTCATTCTATTTTTTATTTTATTTTTTCCACCGCTAAGATAATTTGGGTAAAATTGGAAGAATTGATAACCATAGCTATATTGTTGTGATATTTTTTTAAAATTTTTTGTGTAAGTAATTTTTACATTGTAAAAATATGTTTTAACAAGTGTTGAATTACATATTTATTTTGGTTTGTAATGATAAACTTAAAACGCGAATAACTATCGGAAGAATATTACAATAAATATTATTATATATTACCATGAATTTAGCACTACCAAAAAATAATATTAAAGAGATATCAAGATTGTTGTAATATTATTATTTTAATATTAATATTACAACAAATAATTTATAATAATATTTATTGTAATGTTCTTCCGAGAGTTACAACTATATTGTTGTAATATTATTATTTTAAACTTTTATGTAAATAATTTGCACCTTACAAAATATATTTTAAAATAAGCATTGAGTTACATGTTTATTTTTATTTGTAATGATACACTTAAAATGTGAACCATGAAAAGTTATCCTCTTTATTATTTTATTTTTCAACTACTTAAATAACTTGAATAAAACGGAAAGAATTGATAATCATGACAATATTGCTTTATTATTATTGTTATTGTTATTATTATTATTATTATTATTATTATTATTATTATTATTATTATATTGAATTTGAAGATGTATCAAATCAAATTTAATTTATTTTAAAAAGTTTTGAATATTCAATTTTCTTTATTATGACGTTGTAATATATGAATATCAAGTAAGAACAAAATACTTCAACAAAGTTTTGCATAATTAAAATTGGGTTATATTAGGCCAATTAAATGGATCAAATGTCTTCTTATTTTTTATACCACACTTTTTTGAAATGAATCAATTAGGCTAAAACGTCTTTCAGTTAAGACAAAGACAGAGCAAAGCATTGTATCATTTTTCGAGGAATGATCGATTTATACAAATATCCCTCTCTAAGTTCATTATTCAAATTATATTATTATTTTTAAATGTTGTGCAGATATATAGATTTTGAAAAATCATATGTCAAATAATATTAGACACGAAGTTAATATTTACTCATGTGTTTCTCAATCTTACTTACAAAATGTTAGACTGTCGTCCAAATTCGAACAACTTATAAAATTTCAAATCATAATCTAATACTTTGTCATTCAATTTTCAATTCACTCATAAGAAGACTTTAGATTAGAATCTAAATAATCATAATTTATAAGAAAATATAAAAATTATTTACTAAATAATTATCCAAAAAAGAATAACCTATGAAAGTTTGTTTTTTTGAGTAAAAAGAAAGAAAACATGTAACGGCCTATTGAGGTGCCCAAAAATTAAGCCTAAATATGATTTCTTTAGTCAAACTCTTCGGGAAACACCATCTCCTTTGAAGAAGCAATGCCTATTTGGCATTGGCTTATGACTTATAAAACTTTTGGCTTATTTTTGTTATTTTATTTTTAGCACTTTTAACTTTACCGAAACACTTCAAAATTGCGTAAAAGTTATTTTGACTTAAAAGCACCTAAAATTTTTAGAATAGCTTTTGGCATTGTTTCAGAAAAATGTTTTTCAACAAAAAAATAATTTGTGTTTGGCAAATTCATTTGAAAAGTGTTTTTGATAAGCAATTTGTGTTTGACTAATTTTCTTTATAAAGTGTTTTTGAGAATTACGAAAAAGGGCAAGTATGAATGTGCTTTTAATATTAAGATTATTTTATAGAGATAACTATTTTAAACATTAATAGAGATCTGATTTAAACGACCAGGTACATCATATGAGTTCGATCTATTAGGTTTTTTTTTCTTTTCAGAAACATTAATTACATTTTTAATTCAATTATTTAAAATGTACGTATTCAAATTTTCAATCAATATTGTACATAGACAAATATTTAAACAAAAAGAATTTGTTTTTTATTTATTACCTATTTTTGGGAAAAGAGTCTGAAAAATACTCTAACTTTGGTTGAAATTGTTGTTACAATACCAAACTTTATGGAAGACCTTTTAGTCCCCCTGCACTATTTAATAACATATTTTAAAGGTATATATGCGCCCGCGTGGACACATTACTATTTATAATTATGCAATATTTATGATATCCACGTGGACACATATATACCTTTAAAATATACTATTAAATAGTGCAGGGGGGTAAAAGGTCCTTTCCAAAATTTGATATCGTTACAACAATTTCGATCAAAGTTTGGATATATTTCAGACTTTTTCCCCTATTTTTTTGGATTCAATCTTAGCTATTATCATTTTTTTAAATTATAATACTCTAAAGTTTAAAAAAAAATCAAATTAAAATAAAGTAATACGTAAGAAAAGAATTTTTTGTTATTTGTTACTTTTTTGGGAGGGTCTATATCTTTAATTGTTACTTTTTTTTAATCCTACAAAAATATTGTTGTTACTTTTAATTCAAATTCTGTAAAATAATACATAAAGTGTCACGACCCCGACCGTCGTGATTGACACCCACACTAACCCTCCGGTGGGAGAACCATTACTACAATCCAAACCAAACAACTAATCTAAAAACTAAGGCATTAAGTATACGAAAGTAGGAAAAATACTAAGGAAAGAAATAGAGTTCCCATAAACTCTAACAAAGATCTAACAATAATAAACTAACATTGCAGAAGTAATGCCTAGAACCTGAAAATCAATATACCAAAACATCTAACAATGAATAAGTCTAAACAAGAAGGGATACAACCTCAAACTAATGGAAATGTCTAAGTCCGAAATGTGGACATAGACGAAAGGAGACCTCATTAAAGCCTGGAAGAATTGGCTCACCCTTAAATTCGAACGACGATCACTGATCTTCTAAGCGAGGTCTATCAATAGCCGCTTGAAGATGCCCTGTACTCAACAAGGAAAGAGCAAGTGCAGTATCAGTACACAACCATAGTGTACTGTTAGGATCACGCGACTATCCCACTAAGTGCAACATACATAAGCCAGTACAATAATATAATCACATGCATATATCGAACATATACAATATTAACACATTACGAACAATGAACAACTTCACATTTATATCAAATCATTGGTCCTCTCATGGAACTCAAACCCAAACAGTTAGCATAGCGGAATGTGGTACTTGATCCAATGTTCATGTCGGAACGTGGCAACCGATCCAAGTTAGTTATGCCAGAATGTGGCAACCGATCCATTCAACACACCACAATCACAATCACAAGTATATCTTCAAGATCATACATTTAAGTCATGATTTTATGGCAATCATCATTCATCTATGTCATTTACAACATGTGTGATCAATAGTAAAACATTCATATACATACATGTATCATAATGAAGAAAGAACAAACATACATCACACAATCATAGAATCACAACTATCACTTACCTCGAAACAAGCTTGAAACCCTAAGAAACTTGATCCTTCCCTTTTCGGATTCATTCTGCTTGTTCTTGCTCTACAAACAATCATAATAACACGGGAATCAATAAACAATCACTAATTACCCGAATTACTAACAATTCTATGAATCCTAAATCAATCCCATAATCTCAAGTATCCAAAATAGGGTTGTTTCCACCATAAATTCCAGATCAAAACCCTTCCCCATCGATATTTACCCATTCTATTACGTTCTACGAATCAAAAAATAAATTCGGGGAATGAAAAGCTTACTTGTAGCCTCAAGAATGGTGTAAAGCTGTCAAGAGTCACATGGAGTTCGTTCCTTAGCTCTAAAAATTGAAAAGTGCATAATAAGGTTGTTTAGGGGTTTATTTACGACCTTAAGTTGCGTCGAACCCACCACAGCGGCCCTCATCCTGCTATAGTGGCCCCACCTTAGCGGCAAAAATCCTGTCCCAGCGGCTTGCACGAAACCAGTGAGCTATTTTAATAGTTCCAAGACCCCCATTTCACAACACACCTCTAACCAACGACGCTCAGAAAATACCCTTCACACTAAGATCAATTTCGAGAGTTCTACTCGCCTGAATTCAATTTCATAAAGTCGTACAAATTTCTTAACGAGTTATCTATCTATCCATGTAATCAAAATCATAAATAACTTACCCGATTCATACCAAATTTTGGTACACCTTAATGACTCCAATTTCATCCAAATTTGGACTAGATTGAGAAAATCCAAATACTATGAAAAAGTTTTTCGACCTTAAATTTTCCCCCGTTGACCTTTCTATAACGACAGGAACAGATCGTTATAATAGATACCAATTTACCCATCACTCGTCCCCGAGTGACAAAACTTAGGAAAATAGGCTAAGAAAGGAATGAAGTAGTTCTTGAATCGACGAATAATTGGGGATACTTGTCTCGCATGTCCTTCTCAGTTTCCCAAGTAGCTTTCTCAACTGGACGATGCTTCCATTGACCTTTCACAGACTAAATCTCCTTGTTCCTAAATTTTTGGACATTCTGATCAACAATTGCAATCGGTTCCTCCTCATATTGGAGGTCCTTGTCTGACACAATTGAGTCCCACTTAATGATATAATCCCCATCACCATGATACCTCTTTAACATGGATACATGAAATATCAGATGAACTCCCGATCACTTAGGAGGTAAAGTTAATCTATATGCTACTAGCCCCACACATTCAAGAACCTCAAATGGACCAATGTATCGCGAACTTAGCTTACTTTTCTTACCAAATCTCATTACCCCTTTCATGAGTGATACAGAAGAATATTCTCACCGGTTTGAAACGCCATATATCTTATCTTATGATTCACATACTTCTTTTGTCTACTCTGGGCTGCTAAAAGCTTAGCTTGAATGCTCCTCACCTTATCTTGAGCATCCTTCACTAAATCTACCCCCAATGGTTTCACGTCTCCAGCCTTGAACCATCCTATGGTTGATCAACATCCCCTCCCATATAATGCCTCAAACGGTGCCATATCAATGCTGGAGTAATAACTATTATTATAGGAGAACTCACACAAAGGTAGGAACTTATCCCAATGCCCTCCAAAATCAATCACACATGACCTCAACATGTCTTCTAACACTTGAATATTCCTCTCCGACTGCCCATTTGTCTGCGGATGAAAAGTGGTACTAAAAGTGAGTTGTGTGACCAATTCATCATACAGTTTCCTCCAAAACTTGGATGTGAATTGGGTACCACAGTCTAAGATGATAGAGAGGGGCACCCCATGCAAAACCTCACTATCTCCTTCACATAAACTTTAGCCAATTGTTCAGCATTATAATCTATTCTTACCGGAATAAAATGGGCTGACTTAGTCAATCTATCAACCACTACCCAAATAGAATCAAACTTCCCCAAAGTCTTGGGAAGACCAACCACAAAATCCATGGCTATAATTTCCCACTTCCATTCCGAAATTGGCATTCTTTGAAGCAAACATGCAGGCCTTTGATGTTCATACTTCACTTGTTGACAATTTTGACACTTAGCCACAAACACCGCTATGTCTTTCTTTATGCCCGGCCACTAATAAATTCGCTTCAGATCTCTGTACATCTTGGTCACACCCTGATGAATAGAATATCGTGAACCATGAGATTCTGCCAACAATTTCTGAATCAAGTCATCAATTTGAGAAACACAAAGCCTTCCTATAAAATTGAGTACACCATCCGTATCAAAAGTGGTCTTTTGTGCCTTACCAATCATAGTCTTCTTCCTAAGTATATTCAAATTTTCATCCTCAAATTGTTTGGCCTTGATCTCCTCAATGAATATGGCACTTACTTCAATACTAGCTAACACCCCATTTCTTTCTGAGATGCCCAACTGCATGAACTTAGACTCTAAGGTCTGAATTTCCTTAGCCAAAGGTCACTTGGTTACACTCAAGCAAGCTAAACTACCCATACTCACCGCTTTTCAACTCAAAGCGTTTACCACTACATTAACCTTACTCGAATGGTATTAAATGGTGACATCATAATCCTTGAGTAATCCACCTACCTTCATTGTCTCAAATTCAGATCCTTTTGAGTGAATACATGTTGCAAACTACGATGATCAGCAAACACTTCACACTTAACACCATAGAGGTAGTGTCACCAGATCTTAAAAGTAAATACTACTGTTGCCAACTCTAAATCATGCGTTGCATAATTCCTCCATGCACATTCAATTGACGGGAGGCATAAACTATAACATTCTTATCCTGCATCAACACAACACCAAAACCAGAATGTGAAGCATTACAATAAATAATAAAATCCTTACCCTTTATCGGTAATGCTAGAATAGGCGCTGTAGTCAAGAGAGTCTTGAGCTTGTGAAAGCTCTCACTACACTTTTCAGTCCATTCAAATGACATCTCCTTTTTGGTCAAATTAGTCAAGTGCGTGGGGATAGAAGCAAAAGTCTTCGTAAATCGATGATAAAAGCTAGCGAGTGATTTCATGTATCAGGACACTACTTCCCGTTCAAGTGCCAACGATCATGAGTAATAATAAAACCCAACTAGTGAGTTGAGGTTGAGTCCCAAGGGAGCGGTTTGTAATTGAGAATCAATAGAAAAGTAAAAATGTGTTCAAGTCAATTGTAGCTATAGATATTTACGAAGAAAGATATATCAAATTAAAGGGTAACACAAGTGTCAACTATCAAGGGGGGGGGGTTATAATCAATTATCACCTAAAATTAACAATTAAAAAAAACAACAATGTAAATATGGAGACAGGATTCTTGGGATGTGATAGGAATATGGGATAAAATAAACAATCGGGTAAATGCTATTTATAGTAAATCGCTGTAAATCGGTGACTAGGCTAGAATTTAGCGGGGGTAAATTTTCTCTTGAACAATTTATAGCGAATCAAATCGGTTTCTCTCGAACACCGATAAGCGAAAATGAGGTGCAACCTTCACCTTAGTCCATTCACTCTTTCGAGCTAAATGTGTGAGAGAGGGTTTAGGATTCACTCTCCCGAACTGAACCCACGACAACCCAATAACCACAGACTATCAATTCAGTAGTTTTGGTTTTACAACCTCTCTCTCGAGCAAGTCAAAAACACAAAGATAAATTTGTATTTGCAACTACAACCCCATTAAATTCAAACACAACTACTGAACGAAATCACCTTTAAACAACAAAATAACTATCTATAAGCAATACCTAGCAGTAAATTCAACCCATATTCACATAATCACACCCCAAGAATTGGTGTCTTAGCTAGACATAGTAAAGAGATAGAAATCGATACCAACAAGTGTTTCCATTAAATGGGTACAATAAATATTGCCTTTAGACACATCAAAGATGAAGAATCTTCAATACACACTTCCAATTTCTTGGAAATGGAAACCTTCAAATCTTCAAAGCTCAGGAACTAAGTCTCCAAAACTCTAAGTTCTAAAAACTGAAAATTCTAAATATTAGTTTCTGAATTGTAAAACTTGATACTAAACTAAAAATTTAAATAGGCATTTATAGTTGTCAAAAAGTGTGTTGCGAAGGATCACTCGACGCAGTTAATCGGGATTGCCAATCCACTCGGCGATCCACCCTTGGGTCTGGTTCATTGCCTTTCTTCCTTGGTCTTCAGCAAATTTGAGGTTTTGTAACTTTGGGCGATAAGGCACTGCATTGCGGAACTGTTCGGCGACACGCCGACTGCTCCTTTTTATCGCCGACTTGGTTTTCTCCTTCAGGGCTTGTCACATTGGAACATTAGGCGAGATCATAGCCATTCAGTGACTCGCCTAATGGTTTAGGCGATCCTCATGCCATATTTTATTTGTCTTTTCAGCTGCCTTGTTCCTTTTTGACCAATAGTGTTCATGCTTTGTCTCTCACTCCAAATACCTGAAACTCAAGGATTTTCATCAGTTATTGAGACAAAATATGCATTTAAGGACACTAAATCTATCAAAATAAGCCCTAAAAGATTCCAAATCGTGGACTCATCAAGTTCAGTAGTTCAAAACGGATGTCTCAAACAGTGCTACACAAGACTCAATCATGAATGCACACAAAAAGTCTCAACTTACTCGTGTAAGGATCAATTGTGCACTCAAAGATTCAAGTTGTGACTCACCATTACCAAAGAATCTCAATCTCACTATACTTGCTTCAAATGCAAGTTCAAGCCCAACTAAGGTGATCAAATACCCTCACATAAAGAATGATTCCACATTCACACACAATGGCTCAATCATTTAAACTTCCGGAATCAAGATCAACTCTCACACTCACAAAGATAAACATAATGCATGATTTCACCCATAGGTTTCCCCGTATTTTCCAACCAACATTTGCTTCAGCTCACTCAGGATTAAAAAGGTTTTTTAAGGCTTGTAATGGGGCTGAGTGCAAAGGTATGGTTATTTCGGCTCATTGGCTATAGTCCTCATGAAATGTGGTGTGAACAACACTTCCTTTCCTTTTCTTCATCATTTGTCATTCGTGCTTTTAAGTCATCCCATTATTCACTTTCCATGGACTGTTGGAAACCCCATTTCTTTTTGTCTTCTCATAGCTTTATTCCATAACTTTTTCATTCTTTTTATTTTTCATTCTTTTCTTCCCTTTTATTTTATATGAAGGGGTTCCATTTTTTCTCAACACCATAGGTCAAAGGGGACTTTCTTGCACTTCTTGATTTACCGTCTCTTTTCACCACACCCCCAACTTAGGTTTTTGGCCTAAGTTGGCTATTCAAACAATTCACAAGTCATGAGGATTATGGGTAATGGATTAAGAAAGGTTACGCTTTCATCAAGTTTCTTCCAAGAAAAGGGTAAGGCTTAAGGGGTTCTCAAAATAGGTTCACACACTCACAAGGTAAGCCACAAGAAAGGTACGATTTCAAATTGGTCCACACTCTTTGAAGTTGCCTAAGATCATCTCAAGAGATTTGCATCACTTAATCAATCGGACCAACGGGGCAAATTCTAGGTGTCATCACACATAGTTCACGGTAATCTCATCACACAAGGCATTGACACCAATGTCAAAAAAGACTTCACACTTTTGCTAGTGTGCAATGTTCATTACGAAAGACTAAATTCGATACTTGGCTAGTCACAACGAGATGCAAAGAGTTCACATATTGTCTATGCAACTTCAATTGGCCTTGTCGTAGCCATACATTTATGTTTGTTCGATTATAAGTACTATTCAAGTCATCGGTATTGATCAAATCGATACTTAAATTTGCACAAGAACAGCCACATTCAACACAAACGAGAGGTGGAATTTTTTTTAGGAAGGGTCAAAAATCATTTGCAATTAAAAACAAGGAGCCACAAGCTCAAGCATCCACAAAAAGCAGTGTATAACAAAAATTAAGCTCAAAGCCCAAATATATAAACAAAACCAAAATTACGAAAATCACACAAAAGGTGAGCCTCACCCCATCACAAATAAAAACATTTGTCCTCAAATGCAAACAAAAATATAATATCCATAAGTCAAAATAAAAGTATGACAGAGAGAAAGGTAAAGAGGGGATTTGTCTACGCAGTCACTCCATCTATCTGGGCATCAGTACCCGGTGCATCTGTCTGGTCTCGGGCATCAGTGTCTGGAGTCCCTTCAAAAGAAACAATAGCACCAGACTTATCAGGAGTTGCTACAGGTGTATCCACCAAAAATTTCCGCATAATTGCATAGATTCCTCGGGCCCATGAAGGAATAAACGGGTCTCGTAGATTAGTCTTCTTGTTAGAACTGGCCTTTGTCTTTGTTTCCAGGTGAAAGTTCTTGATTTCCCTTCTTGGGAGGATTCAACCTTCCTCCATTCAATTTGAAATTTCGTGCTCTTATCAGTCTGGGTGGCATGATTCTCCTAGCAACTTTCGGTCTAGCCATGTCTGCAACGCCTCGAAACAAAGTTAGAAAATATTTGACAAAGACTCAGAAAACCAGTTGCAGGGAAACCAACCGAACTCTTTGGTGAATCACCGACATTATTCGGCAAGCAAGGATTTTTTTATTGAAAGGTACAGTGCCGAAAAGATGCAAGGGTGCAGAAAAAGGGCGATCAAGAACTCGTTCGGTGAATTGCCGAGTGCCATCGGCAATCTCAGGCTTTTCGCCGAAAGTTATAGGGCCAAATAACACATAAAACATGAACTTAAAGGCGAGCTGGGGACATTTGGCGTACCGCCGAATGGTTTGACGAGCCAGACCCAGCTCACCAAATGACCCAACGTGCCTATTTTCAACCCAACTTCTCGAATTCAATGTCGCAACTCTCGAAAACACAATTAAAGGATACACAACATAAATTAAAACAATACCCATAACATACAATCACTACCCACATAATTTTAATATATTTTAATGAACCAAGCTATGAAATTTCAACAACCACAACACTCTGGGCAAGATATTCGAATTAAAACTGGAATTTACGTATACTAATCCTATCAGAGAGGCCTAGCACACAACAACAAAGTAAAATCATGTGCATAAGAGTCCAAAATGTCAAAAATAAACTCGAGGATTGGGAAACCAACCTTTAATACTGATTAATTCGAGATTGAATCGCTAGGCGGCAATGTAATCCAAGTTTCGAGCACAAAGCAATGACTAAGCACTTAGAGAATGCAAAAATATAGAGAATAATATGCATGTGTGAGTATGTGAAGCGCTAAAGTACGAGAAAGTTAAGGAGTAAAAAAAATATAACCTTTTGGCCTTAAAAACCGTCCAGTTTTCGCCCATTCGGCGACATTAGTCTTATTCGCCAATTTACTCAGTGAAGCGCCGAGTAGACACTGATCTCGCTGAATTTTACAAGACTTCCAGTAGATTTGTAATTTCACACAACAGACTATGTTGGGGGGTCACCAACTAGGTCGGCGACTTGCCAATAATTTCCTGATTTTCATCGAAAGTTGCAAACTCTAAGTTAAATTTGTCTTGAGTTCAATGGCGATTTAAGTCGGGGTCGCCGACCCTTTCGGCGATGCACCGATTGGACCTTTTTATCGCCAATTTCCTTCTTTCCGAACACTTTCCACACTTTAACCTGCACAACCAACATACCATTATTTCAAACAAAGATAGATAAACGAATAAGAAAACTTGAGTTGCCTCCCAAGCAGCGCCTTAGTTAACGTCGCGGTACCAATATGGATTACGGTCCCTCCATTCACGATCTTGATCCTTCCAACCTTCATCTCTAGCCCAACCTTGGTTACCACCTTGCCTCGGGTAGTTTGAACGATAGCCATCGCCTTGGTTGGTTAGGAAATTTACCTCTTCATTATACAAGGCTTCAAACTTGGACTCATCCAGATTAGCACACCCCATATCCATGGCATTGGCACTACAGGTACCCGCTTCTCTGACATTTTTATACAAAATATCAAGTTGTGTCATGATTTTGGCCATGTTTTGGTCCCTCTCTATCTGTTTCGTAGTTAGCTTAAACGTGAGAGGGGAGATTTGGTCTTCATGGGTATACCACGCCCTGTTTATGGTAGTCATACCATCGAAGAGCTGAGCCGCTATCACATAAGGTTATTGCATCAAACCTCCCGGATAAAGTTGGTCAATAACATACTTATTTATCGAGTCAAGACTCCTATAAAAATACTACAACAACACGTTATTAGGCAAGCCATGGGTTGGGCATTGAAGCACCAACTTCTTGAATCGCAGCTAAGTTTCGTGTATTGGCTCACCTTCTAGATGCTTAAAGCTCTAAATGCTATCTCGAAGAGTCATCATCTTCAAAGGGGGAAAAATTGCACTTGAAATGCAGAAACCAACTCCTCTCACGAAGTGATTGATTCATGTGAAAATTCAGCCAGCCACTTGCACGCCTCTCCCATCAAAGAAAATGGGAACAATCTCAATCGGACCAACTCTTTGGAGATATTCTTGAAGGAGAATGGTTCGCATACATCCATGAAGTTTCTAATATGCTCATGAGTGTCATCATGAGCTAAACCACTGAAAAGTCCCTTTAGTTGCAAGAGTTGCAACATAGTGCTCGTGATGTGAAATATTGCATTCCCTTCGGCCGGAGGCAAGCGAATGGCACCAATACCGCCCATGAGATGGGGGTCATTAGCATGAGGCTCGTTGACATCGTTGTGGTTTTCGATGTCGTCTCGATGACCTACTTGGCTGCCATTGCTTCCGTTTACGCTCATACTTCCTATTTTCAACACAAACAAACAAAACTAAACTAAGGATAACGTAAGTAGAACTACAACTAAAAAGAGCAAAATCCAACTTAACTAGAAATTCTCAACTAACACCACTCCCCGCCAGCGCAGCCATTTTGATTTCACGTATCAGGACACTACTTCAAGTTCAAATGCCAATGATCGTGAGTAGTATTATAACCCAATAAGTGAGTTAGGGTCGAGTCCCAAGGGAGCGGTTTGTAATTGACAATCAATAGAAAAGTAAAAATGTGTTCAAGTCAATCGTAGCTATAGATATTTATGAAGAAAGACATATCAAATTAAAGGGTGACACAAGTGTCAACTATCAAAGGGGGTTTTTATAATGAATTATCAACTAAAATTAACAATTAAAAAAAGTAAAATACAAATATGGAGACGGGATTCTTGGGATGTGATAGAAATATGGGATAAAGTAAACAACGGGTTAAATGCTATTTATAGTAAATCGTTGTAAATCGGTAACTAGGCTAGACTTTAGTGGGGGTAAATTTTCTCTCGAACAATTTACCCCAAATCAAATCGGTTTCTCTCGAACACCGATAAAAGGTAATGAAGCGCAACCTTCGCCTTAGTCCATTCACTCTCTCGAACTGAATGTGTGGGATAGGGTTTAAGATTCACTCTCTCGATTTGAACCCATGACAACCCAATAACCACAGACTATCAATTCTGTAGTTTTGGTTTTAAAACCTCTCTCTTGAGCAAGTCAAAAACACAAAGATAAAATTGTATTTGCAACTACAACCCCATTAAATTCAAACACAACTACTAAATGAAATCACCTTTAAACAACAAAATAACTATCTATAAGCAATACCCAGCATTAAATTCAACCCATATTCACATAATCACACCCCAAGAATTGGGGCTTTAGCTCGACATAGTAAAGAGATAGAAATCGATACCAAAAAGTGTTTACATCATATGGGTACGATAAATATTGCCTTTACACACGTCAAAGATGAAGAATCTTCAATACCCACTTCCAATTTCTTGGAAATGGAAACCTTCAAATCTTCAAAGCTCAGGAACAAAGTCTCCAAAACTCTAAGTTCTAAATACTAAAAATTGGTTTCTGAATTGTAAGACTTGATACTAAACTAAAAATTTAAATAGGTATTTATAGTTGTCAAAAAGTGTACTGTGAAGGATCACTCGGCGCAGTTCATCGGGATCGCCAATCCACACGGCAATCCGCCTTTGGGTCTGGTTCATTGCCTTTCTGCCTTGGTCTTCAGCAAATTTGAGGTTCTGTAACTTTGGGCGATAAGGCAATGCATCCCAAAACTGTTCGGTGACACACCGACTGCTCCTTTCTATTACCGACTTGATTTTCTCCTTCAAGGATTGGTACACTAGAACATTAGGCGAGATCATAGCCATTCGGTGACTCGCCTAATGGTTTAGAGGATCCTCAGGCCGTCTTTTCTTCGTCTTTTCAGCTGCCTTATTTCGTTTTGCCCAATAGTGTCCATGCTTTGTCTCTCACTCCAAATACCTAAAACTCAAGGATTTTCATCAGTTATTGAGACAAAGTATGCATTTGAGGACACTAAATCTATCAAAATAAATCTCTAAAAGAGTCCAAATCGTGGACTCATCAGCGAGCCCCACAAAACTCCTAACCTCCGTCACGGAGCTAGGCCGAACCCAATTCTTAACCACTTCAATCTTTTGGGAATCCACCATTACCCCTTCTTTTGAAACTACATGCCCCAAAAATTCCATCGAATTCAACCAAAATTCACACTTAGAAAATTTAGTATACAACTTATGTTTCCCAAAGACACCCGAAACAATACGAAGATGGTCGACGTGCTCTTCCTCACTTTTTGAATAGACCAAAATATCATCAATAAAGACTATAACAAACGGATCAAGGAATGGTTTGAACACCTCATTCATCAAACTCATGAAAGTTGCAGGCGCATTGGTCAAACCAAACAACATAACTAGGAATTCACAGTGCCCATAGCGAATTCTAAACGCCGTCCTGGGCACATCCTCAGGCATAATTTTTAACTGGTGGTAGCCAGACCTTAAATCAATCTTAGAGAAAACTAATGCACCTAGCAATTGGTCAAAAAGATCATATATTTGAGGCAAATGATACTTGTTTCAAATAATGACCCATTCAATTGCCGATAATCTATACACATGCTCATACTACCATTCTTTTTCTGAACAAACAAAACTGGAGGACCCCATGGAGAAGCACTAGGGTGAACAAATCCCTTATCAAGAAACTCTTGGATTTGAGCCTGAAGCTCTCTTAATTCTGTTGGAGTCATGCGATATAGAGGGATGGAAATGGGATGAGTACCAGGTTCTAAATCAATGCAGAAGTCTATATTGCTATCTGGAGGCATACCAAACAAATCATTAGGAGAAACTTCTATAAATTCTAACACCACATGAATAGACTCAATAGATGGAGTCTCAGCCTCAACATCTCTAATATGAGCCAAATAAGCCAAACAACCCTGCTCTACCAGTTTACTAGCCCGAATAAAGGATATAATCTTAGCTTGCTTAGACTTGTACACCCCTTCCCACTCTAATTTTTCCATTCCCAGAATTTCTAGAGTTACAGCCTTAGTATTACATTTAGGCACAACATAATAGGGGGGAAACTAAGTCATGCCTAAAATTATGTCAAAGTCAATCATATCCAAAATCACCAAATCATCCCAAGTTTGAAAACCTATAAACAAAATAGGACAAGCACGATAGACATGGGTGACTATGACAGACTCTCCAACTGGGATAGAAACATGGATGGGGGCATCAAGTATATCACAAACAATATCAAATTATGAGGCAAATCTCACGGATATATATGAATAAGTAGAACCTAGATCAAATAACACTTTAGTCATCCGTTCACAAACAAGAATAGTACATGTGATCACCGCGCCAGACGCCTCTACCTCATTCTTGCTCGAAAAAGCATAACACTGAGCCTTATCATCTTGACGAGCCATTTTCCTGCCAGATTGCACATTACCCCTGCATGTATTACCATTTTATTTATCTCCACGACCTTGCTAATTACCTCATCGCCCACCTTTTGGACGTCCTCTACCATTATTGCCACTCCCCGCGGGTACCACTACTCTAGATGGTTGCTGCGTGGAATCCAACACACGTGGGTGGGGACAATATCTCCTCATATGCATAGGTTCACAGTTGTAACACGTACAATCAAAAGATGGCTTGTTGCCCGCTGAAGGTGCGACTCCCTGGCTATCATGAATCAAATTATGAGGTGGAGTTCCCGAATAATTACCTGTAGGGGCAGGCATGGCGAATTGAATTGACTTGGCTGCAAGCGTTGGCCTTCTTGAACCTCTGGAATAATAAGGTTGAAAATTGCCTAAATTCTTGGCCCTTTTTGCCAATGCTTTAGTTTGACCGTCTCGCCTCACCCCCCTCCACTTTCTTAACATAGTTTGTCACCTCATTAAGCTTCTTCCTGCAGAGGTCATATGAACAGATAATACCTGCAACTCAGAATTTAGTCCTCTAATAAATAAACAGATCATTTCCTCCTCAGTAGTCACCAATTGAGTAACATATCTGGACAAGGCATGAAACTTGGCCTCATAAGCTGCCACATACATACCACATTACTCCAATGCCATGAACTCATCATTTTTGCGATCTGTCAAAGTCCTAGGAACATATTTCTCCAAGAATAGAGCATGAAACCGGGTCCAAGTAAGTGGAGGTAAAGTTGAAGATCTACATTCCATGTAAGCTCTCCACCACTGCTTAGCCTCACCATGTTGATGGACAATTCCCAACTTATAAAGCCTCTCATAGCAGTCTAAGATAAACTCATAAGCATCTTCATTCTCAGAACCAAGAAACATAGGAGGCTTTAGCTTCAAAAACTTAGTCAACATTTTATGCTCATTACCAGTCATAACAGAACCCAACAAAGGATGGAAGAAAGCATCATTACCTCCCGTTCCACCCATCTTGGGCGCAGTGCTAGCAACAAAAGGATTAGTAGGAGCTTAAGTTGCTTGAGCAGAAGAAAACACTTCAGGACCAACCAACCCTTTCAGGAATGACATGATCTGTTGAGCTAACACTAGGTCTATGGGAGGAACACCGGTAGTCTCAGCCTACACCTTTTCCTCTTGTCCAACCTTCTCAACATTCTCAACCTCAATATCCTCTTCTATCTCTTCATGAAGGATAAGAGGGGCCTCATTTTGGAGAGCATTCTCGACCAGTACCTCATCTCTAGCAAGCGCTACCCTTCCTCGACCTCTACCCCTAGCTCTTCCTCTACCCCTGCCTCGACCGCGACCTCTCGCTGCAGATTACTCAGCTGGAGCATTAACAGGTGCTATGGGCCTGGCGCTATTATATCTAGTGTTAATCATCTGCGGACAGAAAAGTGAAGGAGGTTAGATACCAATTTTAAATGCCATATATCAATTGGAATCAAGTTATAGCACGAAAGGAGACAAAGGAAAGTAGAGAAATTTCCTAAAGTCCTATAGCCTTTCGAAGAAAAGTAAAGGCGTACCGTTTCATGAGACTCTACTAGACTCGTTTTGGTACATCGAGATCAACAAACCTACGCTCTGATACCAATTTTGTCACGACCCCGATCGTCGTGATTGTCACCCACACTAACCCTCCGATGGGAGAACCATTACTACAATCCAAACAAAACAACTAATCTAAAAACTAAGGCATTAAGTATACGAAAGCTGGAAAAAGACTTAACAAAAATCTAACAATAATAAACTAACATTGCAGAATTAATGCCTATAACCTGAAAGTCAATGTACCAAAACATCTAACAATGAACTAAGTCTAAACAAGAAGGGATACAACCCCAAACTGATGTACTAATAACTAATAGAAATGTCTAAGTCCGAAATGTGGACATAGACGAAAGGAGAACTCATGGCAGCCTAGAAGAATTGGCTCACCCTTGAATTCAAATGACGATCACTGATCTTCTAAGTGAGGTATGTCAATAGCCGCTTGAAGATGCCATGTACTCAATAAGGTAAGAGCAAGTACAATATCAGTACACAACCACAGTGTACTAGTAGGATCACGCGGCTATCCCACTAAGTGCAACATACATAAGCCATTACAACAATATAATCACATGCATCTATCGAACATATATAATATTAACACATTTACGAACAATGAACAACTTCACATTTATATCAAATCATTGGTCCTTTCATGAAATCCAAACCTAAATAGTTAGCATATCGGAACGTGGTACCCGATCCAATGTTTATGTCGGAACATGGCAACCGATCCCATATTTATGCCAGAACGTGGAAACCGATCCAAGTTAGTTATGTCAAAACGTGGCAATCGATCCATTCAACACACCACAATCACAATCACAAGTATATCTTAAAGATCATACATTTAAGTCATGATTTCATGGCAATCATCATTCATCTATGTCATTTACAACAAGTGTGATCAATAGTATAACATTCATATACATACATGTATCATAATGAAGCAAAAACAAACATACACCACACAATCATAGAATCACAACCATCACCTACCTCAAAATAAGCTTGAAACCTGAAAAACTTGATCCTTCCCTTTCCAGATTCGTTCCGCTTATTCTTGGTCTACAAACAATCATAATAACACGGGAATCAATAAACAATTGCTAATCACCCATATTACTAACAATTCTATGAACCCTAGATCAAACTCATGATCCCAAGTATCCAAAATAGGGCAGTTTCCACCATAAATTCCATATCAAAACCCTTCCCCGTCAATATTTACCCATTCTATTATGTTCTACGGATCAAAAAATGGATTCAGGGAGTGAAAAGCTTACCTTTAGCCTCAAGAATGGTGAAAAACTGTCAAAAGTCGTCTGGGGTTCGTTCTTTAGCTCTAAAAATTGAAAAGTGCATAATAAAGTCATTTAGGAGTTTATTTACGACCTTAAGTTGCATCGAACCCACCACAACAGTCCTCACCCTGCTGCAGTGGCCCCACCTTGGCGGCAAAAATCCCGCCTCAGTGGCTTGCACAGAACTAGTGAGCTATTTTAATAGTTCTAAGATCCCTATTTCACAACACACCTCTAACCAACGATGCTCAGAAAATACCCTTCACGCTAAGATTAATTTCGAGAGTTCTACTCGCCTGAAGTAATATATAAATAATAATATAAAACATAAATAAAATAAGAAAACTATTATATAAAAATAAAAATAAAATTCTTGAATAAAAATCAACCAAACTTATGAGATATGTTAATTAATTAATAAGGGATATATTGATAAATATGTATATATAAGGGATATTTTAGTCTTAAAAATTTATTTTTCTATTCTGCTTCTACTTTTTTTTTAAAGCAGAAATTTTTAGCTTCTTCGCAACATCAAAAAACTGCTCGTGCTTCCATTTAAAAGCAATTTTGAGAATTTCTCAAACACTTAATTTCTCAAAATAAGTGTTTTTTTCTATATATAAAAAAAGCACTCCTGGCCTCCCAACAGCAATGCCAAACAAGCTCTAAGAGAAAGTGAAATTAGAATTAGGAAATCTTACAATGTAGGCATTTGTCTTGTTAGCACCCTAAATATAATCATTTTGGGTTGATTTGGCGTACACAATAGTACCTGTTTTTTCTTTTGGGCTATTATTTGAAGTTTGAACTCTTTTGGATTATGGACATGAATAAATGGACCATGAGTCCAAATTTTAATAATAATTAAAAAAATCCAAACGCTTCATGTTGGAAGAGACAATCAAAAGAAATACACGAGCCTTACTTTTCAAATGTCAAACTCATGTATTCCAGGTTGAGACATCTAGTCACTTTTTAGCTTAGTATAATTAAGAAATTCCAGGTTGGGATATCTAGTCACTTTTCAACTTTGTATATTTTAAGAAATAGTTATATTATGGAGTTTGAATTTTACGACTAAAAGTTCATAGGATAATATTCTAAAGTTTCACTTGTAACATTTAAAACTCCATTACATGAATATTTATAATTACATGGAAAGAATAATTATATATATATATATATATATCAGATCATCGTTATATTAATTAATTAGTGTATTATATATGTTTAGGAGAAAAAACTCATAATGTTTCGTTAACGTTATGGATTAAACGAGCAGAATCATTATAAAACAAAATAACAAAGCATATGGTGATCTTTAATATTGTAGAAGTATTCTAAACAAAATATTAATTTTGACTAACTAGTATGGTTGAAATTTCAAATCTCTAGCAGAGCAGATAATAGATAACTAATCCAACATGAAACAATTGTAACATATAATCATCGAACAACCACTTGGTTGGAAATAAATATAGAATTAAATTGGTTTACTTTCATGTCACCACTTCTTCAACCTCCACAAAGAAATGATGACGACTTCTTCAACATGTCACGACTTAGCAAAGGGGCAATTTTTCTGTCAGACATATGTGATGTGCTAATTGACCTATGACTCTTCATACGAGAAGCTATTCTTTTAGTTTTCTCCAAAATGCTATTATGTTATTTCCTTTATCGCTGCTTATACCTTTGATTTTCTAATTATCTCTTCCTCATGATTCTCAACTATCAATGAAAGAGCATTGAAATTTTTCATTGGCAATAGAGGAAAAGAATGACTTGGCTATTTACAACGAACATCTGGATTACCATACAAGGAATCACGCCAGCCAAATTTTGGTCTTTTCTTTGCACTAATATTGTTTTTATAGCGTTGGTTCAGAGGGGAAACTAATGAAGGAGGTGTCAAAGGGAACCTTGGCTAAGAAGGTGGGGGAGGAGACAAAGAAAACCATGGCTGAGATGGTGGGGAACAAAATGAAGAAGGAGGAGACGCAAGTGGATGCCAAGAATCTGCAGAAGGTGGAGGTGGATATCAATTTCTCATCGGCAGAGGGCAAGGTGGGGGAAGAGATGATGAAGGAGGGGACAAAGGTGGATATTGATTTCTGATCGGCGAAGGACACAATGGTGGAGAAGATGGAGTGGAGAAAAAGGAGAAGATTGCGGATATGTATTCAAATAATCTGATCGAGGTGGTAGACGAGGAACACTTTGGTACGTATATGACGATCTATCATTCACTACCGTCGACCTAATTTAGGCAAGATTGGAGTTACGGGGTGAATGATTACCAGAGTGTTCCCCCTCCGCCGAATTATTTGTATCCACATTTGCCCCCTCCTCCTTTAGCTCTTCATCCACCTTCTCTGTCACCATGCCCTTCGCCGACGAGAAATCAATATCCACCTCCGCCCCATCTTTCTTTGTCTATTCCCCCATTGTGCCCTCCGTTGATGAGAAATCGATATCCACCTCCGTCATCTGTGGATTCTTGGTATCCACTTGCGTCCCCTCCTCTTTCATCTCTTCCCCCACCATCTCAACCATGGTTCTCTCTGCCTCCTGCCCCATCTTCTCAGCCAAGGTTCTCTCAGACATTTCCTTCATTAGTTTTCCTCTGAACCAATGTTATGAAAACAATCCTAGTGCAAAGAAAAGGCCAGAACCTGGTTGGCATGAGTCCTTGCATGGTAACCTGTATGTTCACTTTAAACAACTAGGTCATTATTTACCTTCCTTGAGAATGAGAAATTCATATCTATCTCTGCCTCTTGCAGATTCTTTTTATCCATCTCTGCTTCTTGTGGATTCTTTGTATCCATCTCCGCCCTCTCCTCCTTCATCTCTTCCCCTACTGTATCAGCCACTAGTCTTTTCACCGATGAGAAATTGTTATCCATTTCTAAGATCAAAGAGTGGGAAGAAACCATCCATTTCTGATTCTCCTACATTGAAAAATCACAAGAATCTTAAGTTAGAATGAGATTTCAATTTCGGCTAAAAATATCAATCAATTAATTAATAAAATGGATATGTACCCCTAATACTTACTAAAATCATCGGAAAATAAAATTATTGTCCATTTTTAAGATCAACGAATTGACAAAAACCTTCGGTTCTTGTTTCTCCTGCACTCAAGAACCACAAGAATCTTAGGTTAGAATGGTATTTTAACTCTAGCTAAAAATATCAATCAATCAATAAATAAAATGAATTTGTATCAATGATACTTACTGAAATCACTGGAAAAGAAAATCACCGTCCTTTTCTAAGATCAAAGAGTCGAAAAAACTCTCAATTCACGATTCTCTTGCACTCAAGAACCATAAGAATCTTAAGTTAGAATAAGATTTCAACTCTTGGCTACTAGGGTTGTGATAGAATTAATCGGAGAACTTACAAGTTGAGTAGATGTGTCACGGAAATAAAATGTCTTTGTTCCGTCTTTCTTTTCTTTTTTTGAATTCTGAGGATGAGTCGACCCATCCTAATATTATTTATAAGAAGCTGAATGGTGATTTACCATGTGATGCCCATCGAAAAATGCAAGTTGAGCGAGAACCTGAGAGAGAACACAAAAAAAATGGTTTGTAAACATATACGACTCTAATACTGATAATATGTAAAGGAAAACTTATATTTAAATACCAAAAGGTTAGCCGAGAATTAGAGATAATAACGAATAAATTTAAGAGCATCAATTTATTATCATGATATAAAATATAACTTCTTAATATTTATTATTTTTATTTTTAAATTTAAGTAACTCTAACTTCATTATTTAAAAAAAAAATCATACAAAAGGATCAACTCAAAATTTAAATATTAAAAAAATAATATTTTACTTTTGATTTATAACTTTGTTTAGAAAACAAATAGACAAATGAAATTTAACTTCATTTTTTTAAATTATAAAAATGATAAACTCAATATGATATTTTACTTTGGATGTATGCCATTTTTAGAAAATAAATAAACAAATGAAATTGTCATATATGTTAATATTCACCGGCTATAAGTATTTCCTTATTTGCATAATTACATTTCTTATATTTCCTTTTTTTCCTTTTTTTAAAATTAAGTAGCTTTAACTTCATTCTTTTAAAAAATCATAACAAGAATCAACTCAAAATATGATGTTTTAGTTTTGATTCATGACTAAAATAAATAAATAGATGAAATTGTCATATCCGTTAGTATTCATTAGTTTTAGTATTCATTTTATCAAGCATTTATCTATTACATGTTTTTCTTTGTTTTCATATATTATATTTACTAATAACAATCCTTAGTATTTTGTTAGTTCTTTTTTAAAAAAATAAATAAATAAATTAAGTAACTTTAACGTCATTTTGTAAAAAATCATAAAAAGGTTCAACTCAAAAAATAAGTATTCAAACATTTTATTTTATTTTTGACTTATGATTTATTTTTTTAAAAAAATAAAATAAATAAAACTGTCATATTTATTAATATGTAACTGTCACAAGTATTTCTCTACTTGCATAAATTATTTTACTTATAACAATTTTACTTTTCTTCTTTTTAATGTAAGTAACTTTATCTTTACTTTTTAAAAAAATCATAAAAAGAATCAACTCGAAACAGGAAAATTCAAAAAAATGATAGTTTACTTTTGATTTATAATTTATTTCAGAAAATTGATAAATAAATGATGAATTAAATTAAATAAATAAACATAATTATTGTCAATTATATTTTTAATTTTGCAACACTTTAATTATTAGTAATCAATCATTGATTAGGAATTTTTCAAATACATTAATATATAAAATAGTCAAAGATTCTTTTTTATTAATTTAATAATGACTAGATTACACAATAATGTCATAAACGTCCTTCCATATTTGTATTCATAGAACTTACCTCTCTTTTAAATATATTATATTTATATGCTTTATTTTGACACTTTTGGTCGAAATTAAACTATAATATAAACGTTTTGTCTAGAGCAAGCTTATCCATTTATTAATTATTAGTCGTAATTTTTTTCAAAATATTTACCTTCCTTGTGAAACTGTTGATATATTGTGATATTTCATTTTTTTAAAATCAAATTATTTAAGGAGGACTTAGGAATAAAGTTTGTTAAAAAAAAAAAACATAAACTAATTGAAATAAAAGAAAAACATAGATATGTGTTCTCATAAAATACGGTCTATTAGTGTTAGCATAATCGAGTCTATTTAAGAATACAATATTCATGCTTAAATACGTATAGATAAATGTATATTATTTTATCTTTTTTAGCTCTTCTTAAATTATTTTTCTTCCACGGGTGTGACTTTATTTAACTTTTTTAAAACTTTTGAGTAACAAATTTTTACGTTACAAAAAAATGTTTTAACAAATGTTTCCTTTTTTGTGTGTGTTTTATTGCATGTTTGTATTTTTATTTGTAATAAAAATTAACGCACAAAATATGAATAATCTTTGGTTTGTCATTTTTATGCTTTTCTTTGTTTTCTTTCTTCCATATGAGTGTTTTCGTTTTCAACAGACCTTTAAGTTTTAATAAGTGCTTTTATTATATATTTTATTTAAATGAATATTTATATTATTTTCACTTGTAATAATAACACATAACACGTGAACAGTTTTTAATTTGTCCTTCTTTCCTTTTAAGCTTTTTTTTTTTTTTTTCTTTCACATGGTTGACCTTACTTTTATTGTAAATTTTAGTGTAACTGATTGTTTACGTTACAAAATATGTTTTAACAAGTGTTGAGTTGCATGTCTATTTTTGTTTGTAACGATGCACTTATAACGTGAACCATGGTGAGTCATTCTCTTTTTTTATTTTGTTTTTCCATAGCTAAGACAATTTGGATAAAATGTGAAGAATTAATAGTTACAAATATATTGCTTTAATTTTTTTTATATTGTAGTTGAAGATGTATCAAATGGATTTTAATTTATTATATAATGTTTTGAGTATTTAATTTTTTTTATTATGACGTTTTATAATGAATATCAAATGAAAACAAAATATTTCAGCAAAGTTTTGTATAATTAAATTTGGGTTATATTCTAATTTTTAAAATAACACTATTAAAATCTAGTATAAATTATAGGAACCACATATTATAAGTACTAAATAACATCCTATCCCTTCTAGTTTTCTATTTACCAAAAATCCCTTAAAAATGATGTTTGCGGGATACAGAGCATTGTGCACGAGATACATTAGGTTTGATACATTCCACATAGCGGGATACATAGTGTTGTGCACGGGATACATGCAGGATACATAGCGTTGGGCACGGGATACATAGCGTTTGATACATTCCACATAGCGGGCGGGATACATAGCGTTGTGCAAGGGATACATAGGTAAATAAGGGATTTTTGAAATATTTGAAATAAGTAGGGATAAATGGATATTAAGGTAAGTAAAAGAGTGTAGTTAAGTAATTTGTCCAAAAATCTAACTGATCAGACTAGAATATCACTCATTTAAGCCCAAATGTAGTTTTTTGGGCCAAACTTTTCGTGCTATAAAAAGAAAAAAATCAGCCAAAAGTAATATATGGGCCTTACTTTTCAAATGCTAAACTCATGCATTCATAACATATTATAAGGTGTAACTCTAATTAATGGGGAAATAATTATTTTCGTCCCTGTGTTATGGTCTTATTATGATTTTAGTCCCTGTGATATTCGACTTTCCCCATTTAACCTTTAATTAAGCAGAGAGAATTATCTCAGTCCTTTTACTAACGACAATTAAAAATATAAACAGATCTACCATTACTGTTAGGGGCAATTACGGTATTACAATAAGGAACACTTTTATAAAATTAAAAAAACCTAAACATATGAACATATTTACAATCTTCCATAGAATCCTCCCCCACTTATAACAATATCCTAGCCCTGCTTCTCTCATTGATATGCAAATTAATCGTCTATTTCATGGATGAGTAACTTTTGCGTTTGTTGGTGGATGGATAATTTCTCTTTACTTGTCAACTTCTTCTACGATAGTTTTTCTTTACTTGTCAACTCCTTCTAGGGCACATAAGCAATTCATTATACCTGTTCAAGAGGAAAATATCAATCTTTTTGACAATGAAACTGCGTTACAAGAGTGGGCTACAATTCACGCCGATATGTGAGTACTCTGTTGAATTTAATTAGACTAAATTTTCAATACCGCACTATGAAAAAAAAATCAAAATCTTTGATTATATAAGAATTAAGACATCAATAGTAACTATATAATTTGGTGCATCATTTAAAATAATGTGTATCCGTGTGTGTATATTATGGAATTGTATTGATATTTAGAAAATATTAAAGTTGCATTAAAAACCAATGCATGCAATTAAGTATTATGGAGATTGAGTAAATAATTTAATTACAAAATAGATATGCTCTCATGTTGGGTCTACTTGTTAAAATGACATAAGCATTTTTTTAACAATAGGTAAAAGTGAAGACTCAGGGATGTGCAGATAATTAAACTGGATAGTCCTAAAATCTCATACATATAACTCAATTCTTCGAGAACTGAAACCAACATAATTCAAATTCAAAACTAATTTGAATTTGTATGATAATTCATATTTTTTGTTGGTTCTATTTATTATAACAATCATAATACTTTCTACTTTTGTTTTTCTCATGGCAGATGAAGGTGGAGATCTAGATATGTACACCATTAAACTACATTATAAGGGTTGATGGGTGTTTGAACCATAGATGGACTATGTTAGTGGACAAATAGCTTATTATGACTATTGCAAGGGAGAAGAAAATTATATCATTCAAATGAGGCAGTGTATGAAAAAGTTGAAAGTCAATGATAGAAAAGTGAAATTTTGGTTTAAGTTTGGACCTTATTTTGAGATATGTATAAGACTTTTATCAACTGATTTAGATATATATAACATTTTTTATGAAATTCCTAAGAATAAAGAGGTGGAGATATTTGTCGAGCACACAAATGAGGATCAATGATACCATGATGTGGTTGATTACGAGGGTGGCCCAGTACTACATGATGAAGAAGGCTTGGTAGATATGGATGAAATCGAGAAAAATGATGAGAGTGATTCGACAACCGAAGAATGTGAGTCATTTCATGATTCTGATTATTCCTTAGAAGAAGCTGACATAAATTTTGATAAATCCATCAACTCTACCGTAGAGTGGGTTGGTGTTACTAGAAAAAAGTAGAGATAATCAAGCCAAAGGAAAGAATGTTGAGCATTGAGTTACCTCAAATATTTTGGCTATGTTTCTCAGTGACACTCAAGAAGATGACTTCGCTACATCAGATGGGGAATTGGTGAGTTTACATGTAGATTCTGACGGTGAAAATCGTAAAAGATCCATTGTTTTCAATCCAACTAGGGATTTGGAGGATTCAAAATTTAAGTTTGCACTTCATTTGATTTTCAGTAATAGCAAAGAATTCAAATGGGCAGTTGAGGTGCATGCTGTGATCCAAAAAAAGGATATCAGATTTAAAAAGACTGAAAGTACAAGGTCTAGGGCAACTTGTAAGGTGTCAAGCTGCAAATGATTCATATTCGCATCAAAGGCTAATCAAGATGAGTCTTTCATGATTAAGATAATAGGTCTTGACCATTGCTGTGACAATCAAAGAGATAACAAGACTATTGACTTTGGATTTTTAGCTAAGAAGTATGTGGAAGAGTTTAGAATTAATCCAAATTGGGGAATGAAAGAATTTCAAGCTCATGTGATGAGGTCTCATAATTGTACCATTTCACGAAATCAAGTTTATATGGAAAAAAGTAAGGCATTATATCTAATTACAAGGACTAAAGAAGAGCAATTTGAGATGTCTTGGGATTATTGTGCTGAGCTGAGGAGGAGTAATCCAGGGACTACATGTATTTTAAAGTTGGAAAAAAATTCAAAGACAATGGTCAATGGTAGAATGAGATTTTTAAGACTCTATGTGTGCTTTGTATCTTGTAAACATGGGTTTTTAGCTGGCTGTCGACCCATAAAAGGAATAGATGGATGTCATTTGAAAGGGAACCAACAGGGGTGGCAACTATTGACAGCAGTAGGCATTGATGGAAATGACAACATGTATCCTATTGCATTCGCAATAATGGAAGGTGAACTAAAGAGAATATGGAGTTGGTTTCTTACACTTCTTGACGAGGATCTAGGCATTTCACGAAATCCTTTTGCTTGGACATTCATTTATGATAAGCAAAAAGGTTTAATTCCAACATTTGGTGATACAATGCAACATGTTGCACACAAATTTTGTGTTAGACATCTGCACAACAATTTCAAGACTGAAGATTTTGGAGGAAAAGCGTTGAAAGATGCCCTATGGAAAACTGCCAGGGCAACTACAAAAGTTGAATTCTTTAAGCATATGGAAGAAATGGGAAAATTAGATTCAAAAGCCCCTGAATGGTTCACTGATAAGCCCTATATTCACTGATCAAGGGCTTTTTTCTCTTCATTTCCAAAGTGTGATGTGTTATTAAATAATCTGTGTGATTCATTCAGTAGTGTACTTCTACATGTAAGAGACAAGCATATTTGGACAATGATTGAATCAATTAGGATCTACATGATGTCCAGACTTTAAAAGAACACAGATAAAACGATAAAGTATTGTTTGAGAATTTGTCTAAATATCATATTGAAGCTAGAGAAAAATAAGGTTGAAGCTGTTGAATGTATTGCCACAAAATATGATCAATTTCACTATCAAATTGAAGACATTCATCGTAGACTATTCATTGTTGATCTTAAGGAGAAAATATGTTCTTGTACGAGATGAGAATTAACAGAAATACCTTGTAGTAATGCTATTGCAGCTATATGGGTTAAAAAGGATGAGCCTGAAATGTATGTTCATGAATGTTATATAGTTGAGCATTACATGAAGAGTTATAACCCATCCATATTGCCAATTGTCAGCTTTGATCAATGGCCTAAGACAGGGATAGAACCACCATTGCCCCCCATATATAAGGCATAACCAGGTAGACCCAAAAAACTGAGGAAGAGAGGAATTGATGAGACAACGCAAAAAGAATCAGATTCTAGAAAGCTTACCTTGTTAAAAGCATCAAGAAAAGGCAGAAAAAAGAAGTGCGGATCATGTGGAAACATAGGACATAATAGTAGAAAATGCCAGTTCTTATGGGAAGAAACCAATCTGAAGCTTTACATCAACAAATTCATCAATAAGTCGAAAAAGAAGGCTCTTCTACACCCAGTAATGCAACAAAAGTAAGTAATCTCATAAATTGGTTCTACTCATCAATAGTAATAGTACTAAAATGTGATTCAATTATAGGTTTCAAGCACTATTATTGAGAATGTGGCATCAAGGCAATTCAGTTCCTCATTTGTGACAGAACAAACTGTAATTATCTATCTTGTTGTCTACTTATGTTGTATGTATTTGATCTTACTAGCTGGCTTATTTATTCATTTTTTGTATATGGTAGATCGATCGGGTACCTCAAGAACAATTGAGGAGTTTTGCATTCATATCAGAAGTAATTGGTGAGCATTCTAGAGAAGGTATAAGACCACTCATCATCGAGAAAATGGGAAAGCAGCACATCCCAGTGTCAAAATTACAAGAAGCGCTTTCTCAAAATAACAAGAGAGTAAGAAGTGATCCGCGAGCTCAAAAGAAAATTGTCCCTTAAATAAGATGTTACAGAAAACCAATGACATTACGGACATGAGTTTAGATTTAGTTCTTCTTTTATGACTTTAAAGTTGTTTATGTTCTGGTGATATGTAAATGATTGTGTTTTTTCTTTTAAAACTGAATGCAACTTAAAAATAATATTTTATTCTTATTGATCTTAACTTAAACTAAACCATCCTTTTTTTGTAATGCTTCTATATAATTTGATTTCCAGTTCAAGAAATAGTTACACAAATAAAATTGAAATGGTGACTTTAAGCAAATTTTCTGACTAATGAAGTCAATTACTATGATAAACGATAAATATATTTATAATTGAATTCGAGATCTAACAAAATAATCCCACCAACTAACCAAAGAGATACATGTTAACACGTATCTAAGCAATTTAACTTCAGTCTCAAGCAAACAACATGCCAAACATCACTTTGTACTTGTTTGTATGTTGAGACAGAATAATGAGTATACATGGTGGAGATGGTGAACCAATAGAGCACCTCCCAGTAGAAGTGATAAGGTTCAGGGATAGCATCCTAACCTTTTGTACCTTCGAGGTCTTCAGTTATCGAGCTCGTAAGGAGTGAAGGATCTGATTCGTCGCTTAGTCATAGTTTATTTACTTAATTTTTAGTTTTGTCTTGCTTGTTTGTATGTTGAGACAGAATAATGAGTATACATGGTGGAGATGGTGAACCAATAGAGCAATGAAGTGATACATGCATCCTAACCTTTTGTACCTTCGAGGGAGATGGTGAACTTAGTCATAGTTTATTTACTTAATTTTTAGCACCTACATGGTGGAGATGGTGAACCAATAAAGCACCTCCCAGTAGAAGTGATAAGGTTCAGGGATAGCATCCTAACCTTCAAGCAGCTAGAAGGAGAAATTTTTCATGAGTCATGGCTGAGGTTTAAAACACTATTGATACAATGCCTAACTCATGAGATTGTCGATCTAGTTCTACTGGAATGCTTCTATAGGAGCCTTAATTCTAGAAACAAAGGATTAATTGATCAATTTGTCCCTGGTGATTTTAGAAGATACTCTTATGAGACTGCAACCAAACTCCTTGATCTTGTGGCCAACACCAACAAGGAGGCTGAGAAGAACCAGCACTTGGTCATTTTGCTGAGTTAGATGGATACCTTGGCACAAAAATTCAAGGAACTAGAAGTGCTGTAAAAAAAAAGGGCAGATACATACCCCCTCAAGAGCGGAGAAAGTCTACGAAAAAAGAGAGTAGGCGTATCAATGATACACTATTAATCATTCTCCAAAAACTCAATAAGCATGATAGAATGTTAGAGGAGATGAAGGAAAATGTAGAAGTGCTAAATCAGATGAGCGGTTCTCACTCTAGATCTATCCAGCTAATTGAAACTCTCTTGGGTCATGTATTTCCTCAGCCCCACCCAAATGAACAATCGGGGTCACCTAGTTGCACTAGGTTCAACCCCAATAATGAGGTTTCAGTGGTGACTTGCGTCGTTCCATGACATTAACTAAGGCGTTGTTTTGGAGCCAACCCATGCTTTAATTTTGTTTTAGAAATAATAATGTTTTGATTTTGCAGGTTGAAGTGTGGATAATGATTGAAAAGTGCAGGTTGGCGATCATAAGTCCAGTCGGCGAATCGCTGAAGAGGTCAGCGACGCCAATCCAGACCGCCGTTAGACTCAAGAAACTCTCACATCAGAGTTTGCAACAATCGGCGAGCACATGAAATTAGTGGTGAATCGCAGACTAGGTCGGCGATCCCAATGTAAACCGCCGTTTGGACCTTCACTTTGACTGAAGGTCCTGTAAAACTCAGTGAGGTAACTGACCACTCGGTGCCTCACCAAGTGGATCGGCGGTTGTGACTAACATCGTCGAATGGACGCTAACTGGATGGCTATTAATAGCCAAAGGTTTTAAAGTTTCGAACTCTTCATTTTCCTCGATTTCAAACTTCGCAAATTTACACTTACTAAGTATTTTCAATATTTTTGCATTCCAAGTATTTTGGTCGTTGATTTGTGATTGGAGTTGGATTACATTGCCGTCTAGCACTTCAAATATCATTTTAATCAGCAAATAAGGTTAGTCTTATGAACCCCGAACTTATTTTTATTTGTTCTCGTATGCAAATAATATGATTGTATTGTCGTGTGCTGAGCCTCTCTAATAAGATCTGATTGTGCAAATGCCTATTTTAATTTGAAATATCGTATGCTTGTGCGTTGAAGTGATTTAAATTTGTTGTGAGCACCTCTGAGAGTGAAGGTGAGCACCAAGAACCTCAAACTATGACATCAGATGATGATGAGCTTGTAGTAGCGCAAAGGGCAGAGCTACGGTCTAAAAAGTTGAATGATATGTCCAAGATCAGAACCCCTCAGCCTACCACTTCTACTACTCCAGTCCTAGAACAAGCAATGGTGCTGGCACCCCCAATACAGGGTCCTCCGCCCAAGTCAATGAACAGATTAAAGACTGAGGGATTGAGGACAATTCTTGAGGAAAAACGTTTGTCGATGGATGGGGTTATCGACAGGTACCCAGAAATAATGGATTGCTTGCAATCTCACAAGTTCCAAATCTTCACCCAACCCCGTGGCCCGTACATTCCAAATTGGGTCCAGGAGTTTTATGCCTCTTATGGAACCTGATTCCACAAAGAAAGAAGCAAGTAGCTGAAATCAAACAAGTTGATCACGTGGTAGTCTGGGGTAAGAAAGTGTTGTGTAGTAGCACTACGATAAATGCAGTCTTAGAATAAACCAATAATATTGCCGACCCTCACCAGTACAGGATGAAGACTAAGTCATTCGAGGGAATAAAAAATTGGCTGGCTTATGTTATATGTGATGGCACTCCAAAGTGGTTAGAGGTAAGGCTTCAATAATGAAAAGGAACCTGTATGTAGCTACAAGGTACTGGTTTGTCTTTATCATCAACATTGTAATGTCATCCTAGAATGAGTTTGCTCTTCGTCACTTTAAGGCAGCTTGTCTTGGCGCAATCATTACATAGGAGCAAATTAATCTGGGGATGATCATTACTTCAGAGATTCTTATGCTTGCCAAGCAGCGCTAGACCTTTCTTTCCTTCTCGGTATTGATCACCAAGCTGTGCAGACGGGCTCGGGTGCTTAGAGATGCCAAGAAAGATATGGAAGTGAGTCCCACATCCTCTACTGATATCTGGAGGATCGAGGTAAAATATTTAAAAAATCAAGCTGAACAGAAGAAGAAGAAGACTGCCCCGGTGGATTCTTCCCCAGTTGTAGACACAAAATTATCACCTGCAGAGGCATCTTTGCCTACTCCGGCCCCTGGGCCTTCAGGTACTCCTTGTGTTGTATTTTCTTATTCCCCTAGTTGTTCTGTTACTGTGTTGCCTCCTAGACCTGATGTTGTTGCTGTCTCCCGGACTCCGATCACCCAGGCATCATTACTTCAAATGGGATAGCTTGCCTATTCTACAGATCGTTGAGTAGTCAAGCTCGATACTGCCATTCCTGATATGATCCAGGCTGTTTTGACTACTGCTGACATTGTTGAGTTGAGAAAAGAAGTGCACTACCTGAAGTCCACTGATATGTCTATGGTTTTTGGAATAGTTGAGATTCCAGATGTGCCCGAGATGCCTCTAAATACCACCGGACATGAGGATAGAATGGAGCAAACAGCGGAGCCTGAGTCAGAGGCAGAGACTGATGAAGAGATGCTTGAGGAGACTGAGAGAGCTGCAGATGAGGACCTGACTGAAACTGAAGCAGTCATGATAGATGCGGTTGTGCAGGCTTCCCTAGTATGTACACATTTTGTTGTTGTTTCTGATGAAGCTGGATCTTCTGAGGTGATTCTGGGCACTGATGCCCAAGTCCAGAATGCTACTTTGGGCACTGAGGCCCAGACAGATGGAAAGATTGCATAGACAGGATCCCATCTTTACCTCCCTCTCTGTCTTTCTTTATTTTAAATTCTGGATATAATGCTATTTGCATTTGAGGACAAATGATTTTTATTTGTGGTGGGGTGAGGCCCACCTTTTGTGTGAATATTGATGTTCGTGTTTTGTTGATATATTTGGGTCATTATGTTTTACACTGTTTTTCGTGGATGTTTGAGCTTGTGGCTCCTTGATTTTAAATTGAAAATAATTTTTGACCCTTCCAAATTTTTTTTGCCATTTCTTGTATGCACTTGAATGTAGTTGTTCTTTAGCAAATTTGATTCTTGGTTTTGATCAATATCGATGACTCAAATAGTGCTCATAATCGAACGAACATGAATGTGCGGCTACGATGAGACCAAGTGAAGTTACATAGTCAATATGTGAACTCTTTGCTTCTCATTGTGACTAGCCAATTATCGAATTGATTCTTTTGTGATAAACGTTGCAAACTAACGAAAGTGTGGAGTCTTGTTTAACTTTGGTGTCAATGCCTTGTGTGATGAGCTTACTATGAACCATGCATGATAACACCTAGAATTTGCCCTGTTGGTCCGGTCGACTAAGTAAGGCTATCTCTTGATATGATCTTAGGCAACTTCGAAGAGTGTGAGCTAATTTGACATATACCTTTTTTGTGGCCTACCTTGTGAGTGTGTGAACCTCTATTGAACACCCCTTGAGCCTTACCTGTCTTTGGAAGAAACTTGATGAAAACATGACCTTTCTTAATCCGGTACCTATAATCCTCTTGAATTGTGGTTGATCGAATAGCCAACTTAGGCTTTTGGCGTAAGTTAGGGGTGTGGTGAAAAGAAAAGGCAAGTCAAGTAATGCAATAAAAGTCCCCTTCAATCCATGGTGTTGAGAAAAATGGAATCCCTCTATACAAAAAAAAAAAAAAAAAAAAAAGAAAAGAAAAGAAAAGAAAAAGTTATGAAATAAAGTTATGAGAAAGAAAAGGGGTTCCAAACAATCCATGGAAGTGAATAATGGGGTGACTTATGAGCACTAAAGAAAATCATGAAAGAAGAGGAAAGAGAGTATTGAAAGCACCACATTTCACTAGGATAAAAGTCACTAAGCCTAAATGACCATACCATTGCCTCATTGCAAGCCTTAAAAAGACCTTTTTGATCTTGAGTGAGCTGAAGCTAATGTCGATTGGAAAATACGGGTAAACCTATGGGTGAAAGCATGTATTATGTTCTTTCTTTGTAAGAGTGAGTGTTGCATTTGATTCTAGAACTTTAAATGATTAAATCATTGTGTGTGAATATGGAATCATTCTTTGTGTGAGGGAATTTGAGTACCTTAGTTGAGCTTGAACTTGTATTTTAAGCAAGTATTGTGAGCTTGAAAATCTTTGATAATGGTGTGTCACAACTTGAGCCTTTGAGTATACAATTGATCCTTGCATGAGTAAGTTGAGCCTTGTTGTGTACATTCATGATTGAGTCTTGTGTAGCACAGTTTGAGACATCCTTTTTGAACTGTTGAACTTGAGGACAAGCAAAAGTTTAAGTTGGGGGTGTTCATGAGTCCACAATTTGGACTCATTTGGGGCTATATTTTAATAGAATTAGTGTCCTCAAATGCATATTTTGTCTCAATAGCTGATGTAAACCCTTAAGTTTCAGGTATTTGGATCGAGAGACAAAGCATGGACGTTATCAAGCAAAAAGGAACAAAACAGCTGAAAGAACGGAGAAAGGACGCCTTAAGGATCACCTAATCCATTAAGCGAGTTGTCGAAAGGCCCTAAATCCCACTGAATGTTCCAGTTGCTAAGCCCTGAAGGAGAAAAGTCAAATCTGTAATAAACAGGAGCAGTCGGCGCGTCGCCGAGCAGTTCCGCGAAGCAGCACCCTATTGCCTAATGCCTTAAAACGCAAGAATGCTGAAGGCAAAGGCAAAAAGGCGATGAACTAGACCAAAGGGCGGATTGCCGAGTGTGTCAGCAATCCTGACTAACTGCGCCGAGTGGTCCTTCGCAGCACAAATTTTTGAACACTATAAATACTTGTTTAAATGATTAGCTTATAATGAGACTTGAGAGAGATTTTATTTTGGAGACTAAGAATATTTCAGTTTTAGTTCTTAGAGTTTTTAGAGACATTTTGCTTGAACTTGAAGATTTGAAGATTTTCAATTCCAAGAAATTCGAAGAATCTTCATCCTTGATGTGTTTAAAGACTTTATTCATCGTACCCACTTAATGTAAACACTTGTTGGTATGGATTTCTATCTCTTTTTCATGTCTAGCTAAAACCCCAATTCTTGAGGTATGATTTTGTGAATATGAATTAAATTTAATATTGGGTGTTGCTTATTGTTGGTATATTCGGTTCTCAAAATGTGATTTCGTTTAGTAGTTGTGTTTGAACTTAATGAGATTGTAGTTGCAAATACGATTTCATCTTAGTGTTTTTGGCTTGCTCGAGAGAGAGGTTTTAAAACTAAGACTACTAAATTGATAGCCGGTGGCTATTGGGTCGTCGTGGGTTCAACTCGAGAGAGTGAATCCTAGGCCCTCTCCCACATTTTCAGCTTGAGTGAGTGATGGGCTAAGGTGGAGGTTGTGCTTAAATGCAGCAACTCGGTGTTCGAGAGAAACTGAGTTGATTCGGGGTAAGTTGCTTGAGAGAGAATTTACCCCCACTAAAGTCTAGCCTAGTTACAAATATTCAGCGATGTACTATCAAAAGCATCTACCCGATAGTGTCTTTTATCCCATATTCCTATCACACCCAAGAATCTCGTCTCCCTATACTCGCATCTTTGTATTTTCTCTAATTTAGTTGTTAATTAATACAAATTCTCCATTGATAATTGACGATTACGTCACCCGTTAGATTTAGTATGTTTGTATTCGATAATGTTTATAACTATGATTGATTAGAACTTGATTTTACTTTTCTATTAATTCTCGAAATCATCCTTGTGGGAACGATCCCAACCCTTGGTTGGGTTATATCACAACACGCGATCGTTGGCACTTGAACCAAAGTAGTGTCCTGATACGTGAAGTAAAACTTGGCAACTAATCCATGTTTATGTCGGAATGTGGCAACCGATCCATTCAACAAGCCACAATCACAATCAGAATGTACATTCTCACAATCATACAATCAAGTGTTGACTCATGGCATACAATCATTCATTCATACTCAATTAGATTAGGTGTGATCAATAGGCTTCATTCACATACATACATGTATTACAATGAAGCAATTAAAAGCATATATCACACCAACATGAAATCACAACCATCACTTACCTCGAATCCAAGCTTGAATCTCCTAAGACACTTGAATCTTTCCTTTTCGGATTCTTTCCACTTGTTCCAGGTCTACAAACAACAATTTATATGCAAGGATCAACAATCAAAGGTCAAATTATCCAGATTATAACAAACTCAATAACCCTAGACCAAACTTTTGATCCCCATACCCAGATTAGGACTTTTACCACCATAAATTCTAGATCAAAACCCTCCCCCCATCGATAATTACTCATGAATTTACATTCTACGAATCGAAACATGGATTTGGGGAGTAAAATCCTTATCTTTACCCTCAATAATACGAGACCCAACCCGCTACAACAACCCCGCCCTAGCGGTAGAAATCTCGCCTCATTGGCTTGCACGAAACCAGTGAGCTATTTTAATAATTCCAAGACCTCCATTTCACAACACACCCTTACCCAACGACACTCAGAAAATACCCTCCACACTAAGTTTAATTTCAGGAGTTCTACTCACCTGAATTCAATTCAGTAAAGTCGTACGGGTTCTTTAACATCTTAGCTATCTACTCATGCAATCGAATTCCTTATTAAATTACCCAATCATTACCAGATTTCCCTAGACTCAAGTGACTCTGATTTCATGCAAATCTAGACTAGGCTAGGAAATCCCAAGTTACTACCAAAATGTTTCCTGGCCCCAATTATTTCTCCATTGGCTTTTTCATAACGACGGAATCAGGTCGTCACAATAGATACCAATTTACCCATCACTCGTCCCCGAGTGATCAACTAGGAAATACTTGGCTAAAATAAAAGTAGAGTAGTATCTGAAGAATCGAATTATTAAGGATACTTGTCTCGCATGCCCTTAACTTCTAGATATCGTGATCAAGAATTTCAACCGGTTTTTCCTCATACCGAAGGTCTTGTTTAACAATACTGAGTTTCACTTTATGATATAATCTTCGTCCCCAAACCAACCAATTGAATACCAACATATCATCTCATATAATGCCTCAATGAAGTCATCTCAATACTCGAGTGATAAATATTGTTATATGTAAACTTAACTAGCAACAAAAGCGATTCTCAATAACCCCCAAAGTTGATCACACACATGTCTGCAACATGTTTTCAAGGACTTGATACGCACATCAGGACAAAGCCTTTCTCACATAACCATGATAAAATCCAAAATCAAAACTCGCCACAATTAGAGGTGAACCTAACCAACTAACACACGCTTATGATATTCAAACAATATAGTTCATAACAACATCTCCATCCCACAACGTAAATT
This sequence comes from Solanum commersonii, assembly GCA_029007595.1. Taxonomy (NCBI): domain Eukaryota; kingdom Viridiplantae; phylum Streptophyta; class Magnoliopsida; order Solanales; family Solanaceae; genus Solanum; species Solanum commersonii. The sequence goes on from JAJTWQ010000077.1 coordinate 2,293,165, forward strand.
CCCATGAATTTAAGTTACAAAAATTTCAATCTTTAGACATCATACACTCCTTGAGAGATATGTCCAAACATACAAACCATCCAACACCGATAGATTTTGTAATTGTAGATTACCTCTTAAGAACAATAGAATTGAATTCAATGATCCCCACATTCAACCACACATAATCGATACACAACCTCAACGCAAGATGAATATCAAGATTGTCGGACAACCATAAATATGCAAGGTAGCTCCTCTATAAATTCTCATAAGCAAGGGGTACAAGTCGAACCACTCAAATACTTTAACAACTCCAAGGCAACACCAATTATGTCATTCGAATAACCAAATCTTCCCAATCTTCCCACTCAATCAAGAGAACATCACAGGATTTGGTACCCCTGATCCACCACTAGGGATCCACTCACAAAAGTGGAAACACACGAGAGCATAGCTAGTGAATCACACACACACTACTAACAATCGTCATAACACTCAGACCATTTACCTTATTATAACCAACACTTTTTAAATGAAATCTTTCTTAGGTACTTAACAATCAATAGTAATAGACTTTACAACTCAACCCAGGTGTAAGTCCTTTTAAATGCTCAATACCGGGTACAATTGATCATTTTTCACCTTGCCAATTCATACCTTGATAACATATCTCACCACGAATGTAGACTTACAATGAAAAACATGAATTGTAAATTCAACTGTATAACACCATCCCCTTATATATCAACATTAGCTTGTACCTTGAAGATTTTTATGAATTCATGGATCTTCACTTATCATTGATCGCATCTCCATTGATCTTACGATATCCTTCGCTAAAATTCCATCGTACTCCTGACTAAACTCAAAAATAAAACCAAAACACTTATCATCACACTCGAGCTAATGTCTGTACACTCTTTTATCAAGTCATTTCCAATAGTTTTTAACCAAATCCGACGGACTTGTGACACTATTACCATAGCCACAACAAAATCAATGAAATCACGCGTCTCTGAACCCAATTATCTACCCCTTTAAAGATATCTCTTTAGCCTTTGCACTCAAATAAATTAGTTTTGCTCTCGCCTCTCTCTTAAGGTCGTACTACATTCCACTATATGTACTCCATTCCACTATATTTTCCTTCATTATAACTCTAGCTCTTTAAAATTCTATTCGAGTGGTGTCCCACCATCTCTTAAAACTTTCCATACACCCATGTTACTCACCAATTATTAAGAAACCACAATCTTATTATATAGTTGCATCCCGTCACAATCCACCACGAACTCTTATTACCATTATGCTCAGTCAGCCCTGACTCTCGCTACAAGTCAACATTTTCATCAACATGACACCCCCTGACTCTGACTACAAGTCAGCATTTTCATCAACATGACACGTCAAATTCAAAGGACTAACCCAATTTATACACATTTTCTTACTAACATCTTCAATTTCCTTCATCCAAGTATACTCAATGGAACTTTCTTTATCCATAAGCTTGTCATTCCGGTATCAATCCACTCCCTTAATGATTAAGATAAAATCATCAGTCCTCATACTACCCTCCTTCTTCTTAACAAACAAGACAGGATCACCCCATGAACCCTTTATCAAGAAGCTCTTGGATTTGAGCCTTAAGCTCTCTTAATTCTGTTGGAGCCATACGATACAAAGGGATGGAAATGGGGCGGGTGTTAGTTTCCAAGTCAATGCAGGAATCTATATTTCTATATGGAGGCATACCAGGCAATTTCATAGGAAACACTTCCTTAAAATTCAAACACCACAGGAATAACTCAATAGAGGGAAACTTAACCTAAACATCCCAAACATGAGCCAAATAAGCCAACAATCCTGCCCTACTAGTTTCCTAGCCCGAATGAAGGATATGATTTTAGCTAGCTTAGGCTTGTACACCCATTCCCACTCTAATCTTTCCCTACCGGGGATCTCTAGAGTTATCGACTTTGTATTACTATTAAGCCCTGTGTAATAGGGGGATAACCAAGTCATGCCTAGGATTATATCAAGTCAGTCATATCCAGCATAACCAAATCAACCCAAGTCTGAAAAACCCTAAACACAACAGGACAAACACGATATACAAGGGTGATTATGACTGACTCTTCAACTAGGGTAGAAACATGGATGAGGGCTTCAAGTATATCACAAACCACATCAAATCCCAAGGCAATTGAAGTGACACGTATGAATAAATAGAACCCATATCACACAAAACAATAGCCATTTAGGCACACACAAGAGTAGCACTAATGACTACTGCATCATACCTCAAACTCGATTTTACCTGAAAAGGCATATAACTGAGCCCTGTCATCTTGACGGGCAAACTCATCGCCTGGATGCATTACTCTTCTACCTGCATTACCATTTCCCTAGCCTCTACAACCTCGCTGATTTTTTCCTCATATGCCCAGGTTCTCCATAATTTTAACACACCTTATAACTTATATTTGATTGTTGAAATCTGAATTAGATCGTGGGGGGTTAGTTTAGGTACGATTCGAGTTTTGAAATTGTGACTAGGAAAAATAGGGTAGACAGGGTTGAGATTCAGTCTCGCCCTGTCCCGCTCTAGTGAAAGAAATCCTGCCCTGGCAACCTCGCCTTGGCGAGAAAATCTCGCCCAGCGGCGCTGACACAAACAGTACTCAGGCAATAAATTTTTCTGGGGTTTTTCTCTTTTCTAAATCTCCCAACGGTTTTTCAGATTTGAGTAGGCATTTAAGGAAATCCCTTTAGCTAGGGCAATCATTGTTTACCCCCGATCAACCCAACAAAGTACGCACTTTAGAATCCTTTTCATCATTTCAACACTATCACACACATATTCCCAGGATATACCCAGATTCTCACACGGTTATCAGTTGGTCGCAACGCACGTCTAGATTTCTCACTTATGAACCATATCGTAATTTATCTAGGCTTTTGCACCTAATCTCGTGATGACTTTCTTTTCATAACAAGTTTCAGACACTCAAGCAGTTACAACATGCAGACAAGACCAAATTTTTTAATTAGTTCATTCCATAGACGACCATTACTGATCATTTATGCCTTAAACGCTCCCTAAGGCTAGATACCAATTGGACTCAACTCATACCACAAGCGACAATAGTAGCTAGTAAGCCCCATAAAACTGTTAATTTCAATCATAGAACTTGGTCAAACCCAATTATTAATCGCCTCAATCATTAACTAATGGTAACCAGACCTTAATCAATCTTTAGAGAAAATTGATGCACCTTGCAATTGGTCTAAAAAAAGGTCATCTATCCGAGACAATGGATACTTGTTCTGAATGGTGACCCTATTCAACTGTCGGTAGTCTATACACATCCTCTCTTTCTAGTAATGGTGTTACCAATTTTGTTGCTCTAGTTCGGACCATAGAGTGAAGTAGGAAAGATATCAATTTGTATCACCCAGATACTAATTGGATTCAAGTCATAGCACGAAAAAATAGAAAGAAGTGAGTTTTTCCTAAAGTCCTATAGTCTCTCGAAGAAAAAAGTATGGACGTCATCGTACCGTTTCGCAAAACTCTACTAGACTCATTTTGGTACAATCAGATCAATGAACCTACGGCTCTGATACCAACTTTGTCACCACCCAAACCGTCGTGATTGGCACTCACACTAACCCTTCGGTGGAAAACCATTACTACAACTCAAACAAATAAATTTTATGAAAACTAAGGCATTTGAAGCTACGAAAGTAGGTTTAAATGACTATAAAAATGGAGTCCTCATAAACTCCAAAGGTTTAAACAAATAACTAACCAAACTAATACAGAAATTCAACCCCTAGAACTTGAAATTCATTGTACTAAAACTCTACTAATGACAAGTGTAAGAATAAGGGGTACAATTCCGAAACTAAACAAACACCTTAAACAAAAAGTTTGAGTCTGAAAGAGTGGACTTAAACAAGAAAGATCTATGGCAGCCTAAAAGAACTGGCTTACCTTTGAATCCGGTCACGCTCAATAGTCACCTAGTTGAGGTCTATCAATAGCCACCTAAAGATGCTTGTACTCAACAAAGAAAGATCAAATGAAGTATCAGTACACAACCACAGTGTACTGGTAGGATTATGTGGCTATCCCAAAGGTGAAATATACATAAGCAGTCACAACAAAGTAAAACACGTATATACAATATTAGTCATCACTTACAAATCACACACAATTTCACAAGTCTCAAGAGATATAATTATCCTTTTAGAGCAACATACAGTCTTCTAATATCAATCATCGTTAGACATGAACGTAATCATCAAAAGTATATACACATCACAATTCAATGGTCCTCTCAAGGAACCCAATTTAGTGGTACTCTCATGGAACCCAAACCCAAACCCAAACTGTTAGCAAACTGATTCGTGGCAGCCGATCCCATGTTTATGCCAGAACGTGGCAACCGATCCATGTTTATGCCGAAACATAGCAATCGATTCATTCAAAAAGCCATAATCAGAATCACAATGTATATTCTCACAATCATACAATCATGTGTTGATTCATGACATGCAATGATTCATTCATACAAAATTAGATTAGGTGTGATCAATAGGCTTCATTCACATACATACATGCATTACAATGAAGTAATTACAAACATATATCACACCAACATGAAATCACAACCATCACCTACCTCGAATCCAAGCTTGAATCCCCCAAGGCACTTGAATCTTCCCTTTCCAGATTCTTTCCGCTTGTTCTAGGTCTACAAACAATAATTTATACGCAAGGATCAACAATCCAAGGTCTAATTATCTGGATTATAACAAACCCAATAACTGTAGACCAAACCCTTGAACCCCATACCCAGATTAGGGTTTTTTCCACCATAAATTCCAGATCAAAACCATCTTCCATCGATAATTACTCATGACTTTACATTTTACGGATTGAAACATTGATTTGGTGAGTAAAATCCTTATCTTTAGCCTCAAGAATGGTGAAAAACGTTCAAGAACTCTCCTGGGGTCGTCTCTTAGCTCTCAAAGTTGAAAAGTGCAGAATAAAACGTTTTTGGGATTTTATTTCTGACTTAAGTCGCGTTTGTCCCGCCACAGCGATCCCCCCCGGCGGCAGAAATCCCACCCTATCAGCTTGCACGGAACCAGTGAGCTATTTTAATAATTCCAAAACCCCCATTTCACAACACACCTTTAACCAACGACACCCAGAAAATACCCTCCATGCTAAGTTCAATTTCGGGAGTTCTATTCACCTGAATTCAATTTTCGTAAAGTCATACGGGTTCCTTAACGTTTTAGCTATCTACTCATGCAATCGAATTCCTTATTAAATCACCCAATCATTACTAGATTTCCCTAGACTCACCTGACTCTGATTTCGTCCAAATCTGGACTAGGCTAGGAAATCCCAAATTACTACCAAAAAGTTTTCTAGCCCCAATTCTTTCCCCATTGGCTTTTCCATAACGACGGAATCAGGTCGTTACATTTATTTATTTATGTTTCTAATATGATAGACCATATCATATACTTTTAGGGGCAATACTATCTAATTGTTATAAGAAATGTACCATAGGTAATATTATACCTTTCAATAATGACAAAAAAATAGAATATTAATTAGAAATTGACAAACAATACACACATATAAAGGAGTGGAAGAGTTTTATAACATTAATTTGATTATCGTTGTAGTCATCACTAAAAAAATAATATATGATAATAACTATTCAAAAGATAACTCCTTCTTTAATGTGAAAAATAAGATAGATAATTTTTGCTTTAAATAATTATAAGTTAAATATATATTAATCAAAAATGCATTTTTATTATAGCATAACTATAAAAATAACTTTTTATTATATGTGTACAAATAAATGAGAATTTTTTTTTCATTCTTTTCATTAAATAATTTATTTATTAATTAAAAGCTTTAAAAATACAAATAAAATGGTTTACTTAAATATTTTTAGGGGCAATAATATCTCATAGCTATGAGAAATGTACCATAGTTAATATTATACCTTTCAACAATGACAAAAATTTAGAATATTATGATAATAACCATTCAAAAGATAACTCCTTCTTTAATGTGAAAAATAAGATAGATAATTTTTTCTTTAAATAATTATAAGTTAAATATATATTAATCACAAATGCGCATTTATTATAGCATAACTATAAAATAACTTTGAGAATTTTTTCTTCATTCTTTTCATTAGATAATTTATTTATTAATTAAAAGTTTTAAAAATACAAAAAAAATGGTTTACTTATTTATTTTGTGGTTGATGTCTAATATGATAGACCATATAATATATTTTTAGGGGTAACAATATCAAATAGTTATGAGAAATGTACCATAGGTAATATTATACCTTTCAACAATGAAAAAAAATTACAATATTAATTATAAATTAACAAACATATACACACAAAAACAAAAACAAAAATAAAAAACGTGATACTTTTCATCTTCATTCATTCGCATAATAACAATGTTAGTAGATATCTAATCAAAATAAAATAAAAAAGAATAGAATAATATTAATTGAAATCAAAAGAATACATTAATGAATCTTCAAAATATTTATAATGAATCTTCAAAATATTTGAAAATCATTCAAACTTTTATACTAATATGACCATCTCTTTTGATGAATCTTAGAAATTAACAAACAGATACACACAAAAACAAAAACGTGATACTTTTCATCTTCATTCATTCGCATAATAAAAATGTTAGTAGATATCTAATAAAAATAAAATAAAAAAGAATAGAATAATATTAAGTGAAATCAAAACAATGCATTAATGAATCTTCAAAATATTTGGAAACCATTCAAACTTTTATACTAATATGACTATCTCTTTTGATGAATCTTCCAAGATAATTAAGTTTCCTTCTTCATTTTGATGAAGTTGTACCAAACTAATGTGAACATCTCTATGATGAATTTTTGAAGAATATATATATGATTTTTATCAAAGTGAAGACCATTTCATGACATTATTAAGTACATGAAAGATGAAAGAAAAAGAAAAAATGAAAAAATGGAAATGGACATTGAACATCTCTAAAGATGATTGTTATTTATAGATTGGGTAAACCATAACAATAGTTAGAAAGAAGTTGAAGAGGCATATTATTTAAGTAGAGAAGATAAATAGATGGAGTTTTTTTGTAACTTATTAGACATAATTAGAATAGTAAATATGATTGAATTTTTAAATTAATAAACAATTATTTATTGAGAAAATGAAGGGAAAAAATCAAAAAAAGAAGAAAAAAAATATAAATGGGAATGGAGGACATAGAGAGGCGTCACACCACCTTCTCTATGTTTCTTCTTTATATATAGATTCTAGTGGTGGATATAGAATATATTTACTCTCTTTCTAACTTTATGGATGTGACATAATATGGTTTGAAAATAAAATAGGTATTTTACACTTACAATTTATTAGTTTAAGTTATAAACATCGTTAATATAATAAAAAAAAATTACAATATCAGATCAATCAAGAGTAAATATCTTAAAACTAAAAGCTACAACAAATAAACACGTAGAACATGAATTGTCACGTAAGATTCCACATAGGATGTATAAGTTTGTTTGTTCAACTTTATACAAGTTTACGTGTTTAGTTGTGCACATTCACAGTTGGAGAGCGTAAATATCAGTTAGTTAAGACAAATTTCAAAGGATGTTTATGTATTATGCCAAAAATCATTATCGACATCATTGTTGTTGGCTTTACTTTCATAACATTGTCTCTTCGCCACATGCAAATTCCTCCTTTGAAAGGTATTGAAAGGAAAGTTATAATGGGTCGTTTAATTTGCAGATAAATTTGTTCCATTTTTCAGGTAAAATAAATAATATCAAATTTGAAGTATAAATTTATTCTAGAATTAATTATATTTATATTTAAGAAATTTATAAATGTAATCCCAAATATAATTTTGAAATATCTTATCTTATCAAACGCATAAAGGTTTTAAGTTGAAGTAAATGAGTCACGACAAAATTTCTTAGGCCATGTGGAAACGTTAGCATGGCACGTGGAAGTGTGTACTGTCTATGTGGATGCTGAGTTGGCATGCCACCTTGACAAATATATTCCTTTTTGTGCATCATATATAATTGAAAAATATGATTCACTTAATATATGGCCAAGTTTGAATGAATGAATTGACTAGGTAATTAAATAAATTAAAAGAAAAAAATATATAGTAAATTTGGATGGATTGAACTATAATGCATTGTTTAGCTCGTTTCAATCCAAATTCAGGCGAAGTAATCTTTGGGCAGATTAATGATTAATTTGTTTATCAATTTAATTCATTTTTATCAGTTCAAATTCAATTCAAACGATTCATTTGACACCCTTAATCATTCCTAATAAAACTTAGGAAAAATGATTGTATTTATGTTCTTCTCTATTATTAAAAAAACGTTTAATATTGTCTTTTTTTATACAATACTTCGATTTATATATGTCATTAATGTTGTACTATCGGTCCATATGTCCGTATGAGTACGTATACTAATCAGAATTTGAAGTTAAAATTAGAATACTCAAAAATAAAACAAAGAAAGTACTTTATGTATTAGATTTTTTTCATACTAGCCAGTGATTCTAGCTAGTTGGAGTCTCATATAACATAGAGATAATAAGTAAACAAAACTTTTTTTTTGGTTGTTGTAGATATACATAACATTTCAAATTGAGGCATTTTTGGATTTCCTTTATAATTTCTGGCTCCGTCACCGTTACTTATTATTTGTGTACTCCCATAGGAAGAGTGACTGTACGTTTGAACGGTATATCGACATCTAGTAAGTACTTGAATGATGAAAGACATCCAGGTAATGGTCCATGAATCTTGTTTTGAGAAACATACAAAACACTTAGCTCAGTAAGTCCACAAATCGACGTTGGCAACATCTCAACAGAGAAGTTATTATTATTGACCTTCAATATTTGCAATTGCTTTATGTTTCCCAGACAAGAAGGAATAGGTCCTATGAGTTGATTATTTGATATAGAGAGAGATGAAAGTGATGTCAAATAACCAATAGAATCAGGTATAACTCCAGTAAGTTTATTGTTGTCAAGAGCCAAACTTTTAATTAAAGGCCATTGGGCAGGACTCAATGGCAATTGTATTTCACCAACAAGTTGATTTATTTCTAAGTGGATAGTGGAAATGGAATGTAGTTTTGTTATTGAAACTGGGATTTTTCCAGTGAACGAATTGTTTGACAAGAAAAGCTTTTGAAGTGCTTGTAAGTTGCCAATATTCTCCGATATTTCCCCTGTCAAGTGGTTATTTTCAAGGTTCAAAGTTGTTAGAGACGTCAATGTGAATACTGACTCTGGGATTGCACTAGAGATTTGATTGGTTTGTAAGTTGAGTTCTCTGAGATTCTTGAGAACCCCAATGGACTCAGGAATTTGCCCTGTTAGTCCGACTAGTTTGTTAAAATCAATAACTTGTAGTGAAGTGAGAAGTGAAATTGAAAGAGAGATTGAACCACTCATTGTGCTTGACACGAAGTTTGGAGATTCATCGTCACCAGATACATAGTGACCAGGTAGATAGATTTCTACAACTCTGTTAGTTGTAGAGTTACAAGAAATGCCTGGCCAATTGCAACAATCTTGCCCAATCTATTTGCTTAGTCTGCCTGAAGTATCAGAATGTATGCCAGCTTTGAAGTCATTGAGACCCTTGAGATCATCAGGGTGGCATGCCATGTTTGCACTAATATTGATAATCATAAGAGATATCATTGCTAGGAAACAAATAAATTGATGAGATGCCATTTTGGCCTGCCAAAAAAGGGATGATTATGTCAATAATAGATTCGGTAGCTCGATACATTAAGCATCTCATGTTGTCAAGTTTTTTTTTCACAAGCCATGTTGCTTTTAAAGAAAGTAAACAAATAGACAAATTACTACAACTTCATTTTATAAAACACAATATTATGTCTCCCCTTAGTATATTTTTCGTTTTTGTGGAAATATTTTTGTAATTGCTTAGAATATTACTACTGAAGTTTAATCTCATAAAGTGGGATCTGAGGAGGATAATGTATATGCATACATTATCCCTATCTGTGTAGAAAAGATAAGATGATTGTTTCTGGTAGACCTTCGGCTCAAGAAAAACAATTCATAACAATTTAAGCCACAAAAAAATTAGTAAAAATGTCATGGCAAATAATATGGAAAGCCTTTCTACTATTATTACTCCACTATTAGAGTCACAAACATAGTCTTAACCAAATAGTTTAGTTGAGTTTCATTTATGGAGGATATCACTGTTGCCATTCTATAATATTTTTGTTTTATCAACAAATTGACCTATGAAGCCTCTAAAAGTCACATTTTTAAGAACATATTCAAAGTGTTGAGCTTAACTAGATAAGTGATGTCGGGGCAGAACCACATGGGTGCAACGAATCCCTCTAATAGAAAATTACATTGTATATACATGAATTCATGAATAAAGGAGCAATAGATAGCGTGAAGCACTTACCAATTGTTTATGTTCCTTATATAGCTCGATGTCACCCTGTGTTAAAGATTTTCGGTAATACCTACTTAGGTTAGAAATATTTAACAACTTATGTTAAGAGTTTTAGGTAATACCTATTTGGGTTTACAAACATAATGTTAACATTTCTATATCTATAGGCTAACATATTGTTGTAAATTTGAGGTAATGCAAAAATAGTTGAGGAAGTTAAGATATACAAACCACACACAAAATTAAAATACAAAGATATTTTTATTGAACATTTTATATCCATTCATGTATAACAACCTTGACTTTTTCTTCTTCTTTTTTCTTTTGTTTTGTTGGGGGGTAGGGGGGGTCCAAAATTACCTTCCAAACACAATAATTTTACGCTTTGTACGATTATCATGAAATTTATTTTAAGGTTTTAAAAAAAAAAAAAATTAACATTTTTGAGATAAATATTGAATTTTGTAAAACTCAGGAATTGTATAATATATAAGGACATTTGTGTTTTGTAGTCCCGTAAGAGTAAATCTTAATTAAATGTAAACCAATTTAAATTGTAAATCAATTTATTTGGGATTACAACTATCCTCCTTTCATCCAACTCAAAACAAATGAACATAAAGAGTATTTTCTTAGATAAACAAAGTTGATTCACTTAGGAGGATGTTCACAGGTTGCGGAACCTTTGACTGTGAGAGGATGGAATGTCAGCTCAAACGAATTCTATGATTGATTTCCACTTGTTTTCTTTCTGTAGTCTGTATGATAAAAATGTTGGAATTTATGCAGTTTTGATGATTGACAAACAAAGATGAAACACGTCAGTCAACATTGGTGTTTTAAAATGATAAATTCATGAAACTTTCCAAAAATGATCAATCGAGTCATTACACTATTGCATTTAGAAGTTTGATGGAGTTGATCTTACATTTTATATAAAAGCCAATTTTAATTAAGTGTGTTATTAGACTTCTTGAAAATTATTGAGTGAAGTATTGAAAACACTCATAAATTCAGTGCGAATTATTAGTTTCATCCTTGAACTATTAACAATCGTAAAAATACTCTTTTACTTGATTAATTGAACTTAAATACACCCCGATCTTACAACATGAGTAAATTACACCCCTGAATTCTCACCAAGTTTAAGGTGTTTTCAACACTTCTCTCAAATTTTTATTAAGAGTTTCATGTTTCTACAAGAGTTTGAGACCACTTACTATGTCATGTGGCACATCGAGGGTGTATTTAAGTTTAGTTAATCAAGTAGATGATGTTTTCAAGACTGTCAACAGTTCAAGGACGAATCTAATAATTTATGTCAAGTTCAGGGGTGATTTCAATACTTCTCTCAAAATTATTGGATGAAACTAAATCCAAAGTTTGAAAGCTTTTTATATCAATTTGAGGAGGACTAGATTCGAAACTTAAAGCTGAAGAGAAATATAATCAATTCCACACATTTAAGCGAAACTTCATATATTTCGGGGGAAATTTTAGATAAAATATCAGACTCCAAACAATTTTTTTATATACTTACTTGGATTTTGTTAGATTCGTGTTGCAATTCCAGATTTACAGATCTAATGATAATTTTAAAGTGGCTAAACTTGTAATAAAAGATAAAACAAGAAGATGAAGATAAGTATATCTTAACTCAGGTCCTCAAAGTGGTTCTTTCTAATTTCTGATTACAAATAATTTTCAAGTAAAATATACTTGCATTAATTTTTAAAAAATATGTTTATTACTTATCATTTTTAACCTATATAAAAGAAAATTATTTTGTCATCAATATTACTCCCTCTATCCCAATTTATGTGACTTACTTTCCTTTTTTATCAGTCCAAAAAAGAATGACACAATTCTATATTAAGTAATGATTTAACTAAAAAATGTCTATTTTACCATTAATGAAATGATTTACAGCCACACAAATTTCTATCATTTATTTTGAACCACAAGTTTTAAAAGTCTTCATTTCTTTCTTAAATTTCGTGTCGAGTCAAACTACCTCACATAAAATGGGACGGAGGGAGTAATTACTTATTTTTCAATCATATTTTAAGACGTAAGCGATAAGACTCTAAACTAATTAACAAGTATATTATGATTATTATTTTTAAAAGAGGGGATAATTATGCCACTTAGCCCTTTGACAAATATTAACGATGATGTCACATTGCATGAGGTGGCATGGATGAAATGAAAGATTGTCTCTGGAGATTTGTGTGATAAAAAGGTACCACAGAGACTTGAGGGTAAGTTCTACACAGTGATGGTTAGTTCGTACTTGTTATATGGGGTAGAGTGATGACCAGTCAAGCACTCACATATTCAAAAGATGGATGTGTGAGCATACGAGAAACGAAAAGATTAGAAATGAGGTTATCTAGGAGAAGGTGGTAGTGGCAGACAAGGTAAGGGAAATGAGACTGAGATGACTTGGACATATGTTGAGGAGGTGCGATGACGCCCAGTGAGGGGGTGGGAGAGACTTGTTGTTGGGGCTTCAAGAAGGGGTAGAGGTAGGCCGAATGTCACGCCCCGAGCCTACACCATGGGCAGGACTGGCACTCGAGAACCATTGTTGGCCCCAAGCGAATCCTTGGCCTAGCTTAACTCTTAGCGGAAGACTTTACACAATAAATCCATATAATACACAAGAATGTCGTAAGGAAACATTCAACTGGCCAATAAGGCAAACTCAAGTCTCAACATAACAGAATGAAAATATAAAGAGAAATGAACTAACTAGTTGTCTATGAAGCCTCTAAACTATAAGGGGTGTTGGGACAAGACCCCCGATCATCCTAATAACTGAAAGTACTAAAACAATGTAAACAGAAATCCTCCGAAAAGCAAGGAGGTTCACCAACTGACTCTGAGTGTTAAACTGAATCAACGAGACACTGGATTCTGATCCTAGTTACCTGTATCTGCATCATAAAATGATGCAGGCCAAATGACATCAGTACATTGAATGCACGAGCATGCGAGAGGAAAACTAAACATGACATAAGTTCAAAATGAATACTGAAAGAAACACTTACCTCAGCTTTACTCAACTCAATGCAGAAATAAACAACAGTAAAGATGCAGTTTATATAAAGCTTTTAAGCAGTAAATAACAACTCAAATTTAATCATATAGTAAAGTAATATAATTCTTTGAGAGTTTCTCTAACCGACAACCATCACTATGAGCTATGTGATGATACATCGTCTAACCCATGCTGCCAGAACTGTTTTATAACTTGTCGGGATATAGAACGCCTCAACTAAGTGGATCCACTAGTCTATGCTAAAAAGTACTAAGAAATCATCTAAAAAGTATGACCCTTTCTACCCACGTTGACTACATGATTTATGGAGACATTGAGTTGTTATGAACTCGTCCCCACATCGGTGCTCAATACTATTCCCAAAATACTCCAGCTCATATGTTTAAAAACAAAAACTCTTTTTATGGTTTGAGATAATTACTCAAAAACTAGCTCAAAGGCTCTCTTGGAAATCGATGTTTCCTCAATGTAAAAATATTTACTCTTTGGAAATACTTAGTTCCCATATATTCTTTTTGAAGAAATGAACTTCATTTGTTACTCTTACTTAACTCAAAACTTAAGTCTTAAAACAAGTTTAAAGCATTTGCACAAGACTTTTTAAAGGGACTCTAAAAAGTCTCTAGACTTGGCTCTTAACTTCCCTTGAATTTGAATTTATGGATTCAAGAGTTGTGATTTGTGATAGGAAAGATCTCATGATGTGTAGGAGTGTTTTTAGATAGTTAAACATGAGAAACGATCAAGAAATCACTGTATGGAGGCAAGTCCGTGATGCGGAGAAGCATTTAAATATTTGGTCGCAAAATAAATTTTGAGGCAGAAGGATCTGTGACAGCTCCGCAACTCGGAGAGAAAATTTCCTATCCTGAGGAATAGGTCCGCGACGAGGACCTGGTACCCAGATTCGCCTGACTTTTTCCTTCTTCGTTTTCTAACCCCAATATGCCTAAATTCAAATTTTTTTCTCAAATTCTCTTTTGATTCAGATATCCAGTATATGTACATAGGAATCTATCCATAACGACTGTAAAATCGACACGATTTCCTCAAGAACTCAACAATTCCAACTTAACTCAAAAATGAAAGCCAATATTCAAGAACACAATTCAAAATCATCAACTTTCAACTTTCTAGAACGAATTTCTCTGAACTAAACAGGATTGGCGCGTGGGTGAATGAACCCAACGCTATGAAAGTATCACATATATCTTTAGGGATCAACCCTTGGTGAAACGACTTCGATTTCGCAAGTAATCTCCAAGAGTGCCTTGACTTTTCTCTTTTCTCCTCCTTTCTCTTCTCTCAAAGCCCTAGCGTAATTCTTAAATGCGTAAACTGAACTAACTCAGTTTAGACCCCAAATAATTTACTAAAAATGGATTTAAATAATTGGGTAATGAAAAGATCAAAATACCCCTCTAAAATCCAGTTTTGACTTTCCTTATCTAGACATCCAGACTTCGAATGGGCATACCTCCCTCATACGAACTCCAAATTGAGCAAACTCGGTAGCGTTGAAAAGATAATTCAAAGATCTTTCCTACGTACCTTGTAGTCCACCTAACTCATCCTAATCTAGGAGTCATGGTCATTTGAAGTTGATCCAAAACTTATATTTAGCTTAACTTTGTCAAACTTTCCAATTTAATTATTTCCAAAAACGATTTCTTTTGAATTCTAGTTCTTTTTGGTTCTTTCAAATAGAGAGGTGTTAAAATATCTTCCCCTTGAGAACATTCGTCCTCGAATGAGATTACTCTTAGCAAGCTAAGGTGTAACATTTAACATTCAGTTTAAACACCCAATAAGAAAATCTAACACATTCAGTTTATCAATTAAAAAGTACTGAGAAGAGAATTAGTATCTTGATCTGGAATTTCTTTGGGCTCAAAGCAATGTGGATATCTCTTTTTTATATCCTCCTCAGCTTCCCAAGTAGCTTCCTCAACAAACTAATTTCTCCAAAGAAGTTTGACTGATACTACTTCCTTGGTTCTCTATTTGCGAACCTGGCGGTCTAGAATCTGAACAGGAATCTCCTCATAAGTCAAGCTATCCTTGATACCAATATCTTCAATTGGTATGATCAATGATGGATCACCCATGCACTTCTTCAACATGGAAATATGAAATACCGGATGGACCATTGATAACTCTTGTGGTAGTTCCAACTCATAAGCTACATTACCAATCCTTTTGGATATTCTATAAGGACAAATATACCGGGGACTAAGCTTCCCCTTCTTACCAAATCTCATTACACCCTTCATGAGTGAAACTTTGAAGTATACCCAATCATCTACTTCAAACTCTATGTCCATTCTCCTAACATTAGTGTAGGATTTCTGATGACTCTGCGTTGTTTTCAACCTTTCTTGGATAATCTTAACTCTCTCAATAGCTTGATGAACTAAGTTTGGTCCTATCAACACAGCTTCACCAACTTCAAACCATCCAATAGGAGATCTGCATCGCCTCCCATAAAGGGCTTCATAAGGAGCCATTTGGATGCTAGAGTGGTAACTATTGTTGTAAGCGAACTCGATGAGAAGTAGGTGATCATCCCAATTACCTTTGAAATCAATCGCACAGGCTCTCAAAGTATCTTCCAAAGTATGACTAGTGCACTCTGCTTGACCATCTGTCTGAGGATGGAAAGTAGTACTTAAGTTCATCTTTGAACCCAAACCTTTCTGAAAATATTTCCAAAAATGTGCAGTAAATTGCGCACCTCTAAATGATATAATCGAAACAGGGACCCCATGAAGTCTTACTACCTCTTGAATGTATAACTTGGCATTGTCCTCTGCTGAATGGGTAGTCTTTACTGGCAAAAGTGGGCTGATTTTGTCATTTTATCAACAATCACCCAAATAGAATAATGTTGCTTGCGAGACCATGGCAACTCGGTAATGAAATCCATATTGATTATCTCCCACTTCCATTTTGGAAGTTCTATATGCTGAGCCATACCACCGGGCCTTTGATGCTTTACTTTAACTTGTTCACAATTCGGGCACTTAGCAACGAACTCAACAATACATTTCTTTATACTATTCCACTAATATAAGCCCTCAAGTCACGATACATCTTTGTGGAATCTGGATGAATGAAATATCTTGAGCTATGAGCTTCCTCCATGATCCTCTCTTGGAGTTCATCCACCCTTGGTACTCACAACCTACCTTGATACCTCATTACATCATCTCCCCCTTTTTCAAAAGCCATTAATTTTTGCTTATGAACATTTGTCTTCAATTCAAGAAAAATAAGATCTTGGTTTTGCTTTTCTTTCACTTCTGACACTAATGATGATTCAGCCCCATTCATCACTACTACTCCTCCTTTTGTGGCCTAATCGTGTAAGTCTGTGCACATTTTTCGCTAACTCTTTCTTTTCTTCCTCAACAACAATATTAGCCTTACCTAGGTGGTATAGAATACTCATGTTGTAATCCTTGAGTAACTCTAATCACCTCTTATGTCTGAGATTGAGCTCTTTCTGAGTAAACACATACTGAAGACTCTTGTGATTGGTGAACACATCCACATGAACACCACAAAGATAATGACGCCATATTTTCAAAGCAAATACTACGGCAGCCAACTCTAGATCATGGATTGGGTAATTCTTCTCATGAACTTTTAGCTGTCTGGAGGCATAAGCTATAACTTTACCATTCCGCATTAACACACAACCCAAACCAACTCTGGATGCATCACAATATACAACAAAGCCTTGCATACCCTCTGGTAAGGTAAATACTGGGAAGTAGTCAACCTAGTTTTCAATTCCACAAAGCTTTTCTCATAAGCTTTAGACTATTGAAACTTAATTGTTTTCTGAGTCAACTTGGTCAAAGGGGATGAAATGGATGAGAACCCATCTACGAACCTTCTATAATATCCCGTCAATCCCTAGAAACTCCTAACATCAGTTAGAGATGTGGGTCTGGGCCAATTATGCACTGCCTCTATTTTCTGAGTATTAACTCTAATCCCATCACCGGAAACAATGTGGCCTAAGAATGCCACCTACTTAAGCCAAAACTCACACTTAGAAAACTTAGCATATAACTTCATATCTCTCAGAGTTTAGAGAACTACTCAGAGATGACTAGCATGACCTTCCCTATTCCTCAAATATATTTGTATATCATCAATGAATACGATAACAAACATATATAAATAAGGCTTGAATACTCTATTAATAAGGTCCATGAACATTGCAGGCGCATTAGTTAAACCGAACGACACCAGAAACTCATATTCACCATAACGGGTCATGAAAGATGTCTTTGGAATATCACATTCCCTTACTCTTAACTGATGGTAGCTAGATCTGAGATCTATCTTAGAAAAGCAAGTGGCACCCTGAAGCTAATCGAATAGGTCATTAATTATCGGAAGAGGATACTTATTCTTGATAGTAGCCTTGTTCAACTGATGATAATCTATACACATTCTAAGGGAACCATCCTTCTTCCTCACAAATAAAATCAGAGCGCCTTAAGGTGAGACACTTGGTCGAATAAAACCCAAGAAGATCTTTAAATTTTTCTTTTAGCTCTTTCAAGTATGCTAGATCCATTCTATATAATGGAATAGATATAGGATGAGCATCGGGAAGGACATTTATACCGAAGTCTATTTCTCTTTCATGAGGGACTCCGAGTAGATCATCAGGAAAGACCTCAGGAAACTTACTCACAACAGGAACTGACTCAATAAGAGGTGTTTCAACACTAAAGTCATTAACTCAGACTAAGTGATAGACACAACCCTTGAAAACTAACTTTTTCGCTTTAAGGTGCGAGATGAAACAACCCTTAGGCACTACTGAATTACTCCTCCACTTAAATACTGGTTCATTAGGAAACTGGAACTTAACAACTCGAGTTCTATAATCAATGGAGGTATAACAGGCATGAAGTCAGTCCATACATAGAATGACATCAAAATCTACCATGTATAACTCCACTAAATTAGCCATGGTTCTCTTGTGATTGACGAAAATGGTACAATCACGATAGACTCTCTCAGCTAGAATGGACTCCCCAACAGGCGTAGAAACACTAAAAGGATTACAAAGTTTCTCAGGAAATCAAAATTAATCGCAACATAAGGAGTCACAAAAGATAAACTCGCTCCTGGATCTAGCAAAGCACAAACATCAAAAGTAAAGACTTTGATCATACTAGTGACAACATATGGAGAATTCTCTTGCTCTTGGCAACTAGTGATAGCATATAGGTGGTTTGCTCCTCCGCTAGTCCCTGAAGTATCTCATCTAGATACAGCCCTATCTGGTGGAGCAACTGTAGAAGACTGTGCTCTATTGCCCCTATTTCCATTGCCCTACCTATTCTTAGGACACTCTTTCATGAAGTGACCCTCTTGACCGCACTTGAAACATCTAGTAGAGCAATCACGACAAGCACCTGGGTGGTTCCTACCACACTTAGCACATATAGGAGCCCAATTACCTCCTTGTGCCACACTGCCACACTACCCTGAGACTGAGCAGGTCTAGCTCTAAAATTCTGCAAATTCTGACTATTATACTCACCTTTGTTCCTTCGTGCAGGTGAACTAGAATATGATGGATCAAGTCCCTTTTGCTTATGTTGAAAGGAAGACCAGTTCACATTACTCCTTTGCTGCCCAGACTCATTCCCTGTCTCAGCTTTCTTATTTCTGAATTCTTCTCTATCCCTCAGCTTCTCTTCCTCAACCTACTGCACATAAACCATAAGTCTCGCTATGTATATGTCCCCTATTAATATAGCTGCATTGCCCTTCTCACTTGATAGACGAGATAACCCAACAACAAACAGACTCATCTCGCTCCTCATATCAGCAACCATATTTGGTGCATATCGAGAAAGTTGGGTGAACTTCAAACTGTACTCATGAACACTCATAGGTTCCTGCTTAAGGGTAAATAATTCCCATACCTTGGCTTCTCTCAGTTCACAGGGGAAGAAATGCCCCAAGAAAGCACTCTAGAATACAATCCAACTCAAAATCGGTGCATCCTCAGCCCTACCCTTTTTCCACTAGTTAAACCAAGTCCTAGCAGACTCTTCAGCTGATAGGCATCTAGTTCCACTCGCTCAACATAGGCAACGTGCAAAACCTCAAACACTTTCTACAGTTCCTCTACAAAGTTCTCTGAATCCTCAGTGACACTTGAACCAGTGAAGCTTGGAGGATTCATCCTTAAAAACTCATGGATCCTTGAAGTATCAGCCACTTCCTATCAAGCCCCTATCTGTTGCCCAACTGATTGGTCACCTCCTGACTTAGCATTCAGATAGCTTCTTGAAATTCAGCATTAGTGACCTCTCCTTAGGGTTGCACTTCTGGTGCATTAGGTACCCTTTGCTCCTCATTGTTCCTTATAGCAGGACGATCTAGGACAACTCTTCGTTGAGGCATGATCTGAAAGACACGCGCAAACACGAGTTAGAAAGAAACCTTCATAGAGATAAACTCTATTGCCCGAAATAAATACGAAAGAAGTGAGATAGTTCCTAAATATTACAGCCTCTTAATTATAGATGTGGCACGCTTCACACCGATAACTAGGACTCTATAGACACGGCTTCATAGACTCCATAGAAATCTTGAACTTTGTGCTCTGATACCAAGTTTGTCACGCCCCGAGCCTACACCCTGGGTGGGACTGGAAATTGAGAACCATTGTTGGACCCAAGCGAGCCCTTGACCTGGCTTAACTCTTAGTGGAGCACTTTGCTCAACAAAGATAAATCCAGGTAATAAACTAGAATGTTGTAAGGAAACATTCAACTGACCAGTAAGGCAAGCTCAAGTCTCAACATAACAGAATGAAAATGTAAAGACAAATGAACTAACTAGCTATCTATAAATCCTCTAAACTGTGAGGGATGTCGGGACAAGACCCCCGATCATCCTAACAACTAAAAATACTAAAACAGTGTAAATAGGAATCCTCCAAAAAGCAAAGAGGCTCATCAACTGACTCTGAGTGCTAAACTAGATCAACAAGGCGCTGGATGCTGATCCTATTTACCTGTATCTGCATCATAAAATGATGCAGACCAAATGACATCAGTACATTAAATGTACGAGCATGCGAGGGCAAAACTAAACATGATATAAGCTCAAAATAAATACTAAAAGAAACACTTACCACAACTTTACTCAACTCAATACAAAAATAAACAACAGTAAAGATGCAGTTTATATAAAGCTTTTAAACAGTAAATAACAACTCAAATTTAATCATATATAAAGTAATATAATTCTGTGGGAGTTTCTCTAACCGACAACCATCAGTATGATCTATGTGATGATACAATGTCTAACCCACGCTGCCAGAACTGTCCTATAACTTATCGGGATATAGAACGCCTCAACTAAGTAGATCCACCGGTCTATGGTAAAAAGCACTAAGGAATCATCTAAAAAGTATGACATTTTCTACCCACGTTGGCTACATGGTTTATGGAGACATTGAGTTGTTATGAACTCATCCCCACATCGGTGCTCAATACTACACCCAAAATACTCAGCTCATACGTTTAAAAACAAAATCTTTTTCTATGGTTTGAGATAATTACTCAAAAACTAGCTCAAAGGATCTCTTGAAAATTAGTGTTTCCTCTATTGTTTAAATGTGAAAACATTTACTCTTTGAAAATACTTAGTTCCCATATACTCTCTTTGAAGAAATGAACTTCATTTGTTACTGTTACTTACTCAAAACTCAAGTCTAAAAACAAGTTTAAAGCATTTGCAACCGACTTTTTGAAGGGACTCCAAAAACTCTCTAGACTTGGTTGTTAACTTCCATTGAATTTGAATTTATGGATTCAAGGATTGTGATTTGTGATAGGAAAGATCTCATGATATTTAGGAGTGTTTTTAGACAGTTAAACATGAGAAACAATCAAGAAATCACTATCTGGAAGCAAGTCCGCAACGTGAAGATGCATTTAAATATTTGGCCGCAAAATAAATTTTGAGGCAGAAGGGTCCGTGACCGCTCCGCGACACGGAGAGAAAATTTCCCATCCTGAGGAACAGGTCCGCAACAGGGACCTAGTACCCAGATTCGCCTAACTTTTTCCTTCTTCGTTTTCTAACCCTAATACGCCTAAATTCAACTTTTTTCCTCAAATTCTCTTTAGATTAAGATACCTAGTATATGTACACAGGAATCTATCCATAATGAATCTAAAATCGACACGACTTCCTCAATAACTCAACAATCCCAACTTAACTCAAGAACGAAAGCCAATATTCAAGAACACAATTCAAAATCATCAACTTTCAACTTTCTAGAACAAATTTCACTCAACTAAACATGATTGGCGCGTGGGTCAACGAACCCAACACTATGCAAGTCTCACATACCTCTTTAGGGATCAACCCTTAGCGAAACGACTTCGATTCTACAAGGAATCTCTAAGAACGCCTTGACTTTTCTCCTCATTTCTCTTCCCTCAAAGCCCTAGCGTAATTCTTAAATGCATAAACTGAACTAACTCAGTTTAGACCCCAAATAATTTACTAAAAATGGATTTAATTAATTGGGTAATGAAAAGACCAAAATACCCCTCTAAAATCTGGCTTCGACTTTCTTTATCTAAACAGCCCAACTTCTAATGGGCATATCTCCCTCTTACGAACTCGAAATTGAGCAAACTCAACGGTGTTGGAAAGATAATTCAAAGATCTTTCCTACGTATCTTGTAGTCCACCTACCTCATCCTGATCTAGGAGTTATGGTTGTTTGAAGTTTACCCAAAACTCATACTTAGCTTAACTTTGTCAAACTTTCCAATTTGATTATTTCCAAAAACGATTTCTTTCTAATTCTAGTTCTTTCTAGTTCTTTTAAATAGAGAGGTGTTACAATATCTTCCCCTTGGGAACATTCGTCCTCGAATGATATTACTCTTACCAGGCTAAGGTGTAACATTTAACATTCAGTTCAAACACCCAACAAGCAAATCTAACACATTCAGTAAATCAATTAAAGAGAAATGAGAAGAGAATTAGTACCTTGATCTGTAATTTCTCTGGGCTCAAAGAGATGCGGATATCTCTTCTTTATATCCTCATCAGCTTCCCAAGTAGCCTCCTCACCAAACTAATTTCTCTAAAGAATCTTGACTGATTCTACTTCATTGGTTCTCAATTTGCGAATCTGACAGTCTAGAATCTGAACAGGAATCTCCTCATAAGTCAAGCTATCCTTGATACCAATATCTTCAATTGGTATGATCAATAATGGATCGCCCATGCACTTCCTTCAACATGGAAATATGAAATACCAGATGGACCGCTACTAACTCTTGTGGTAGCTCCAACTCATAAGCTACATTACCAATTCTTTTGGATATTTTGTAAGGACCAATATACTGGGGACTAAGCTTCCCCTTCTTACCAAATCTCATTACACCCTTCATGGGTGAAACTTTCAAGTATACCCAATCATCTACTTTAAACTCTATGTCACGACCCGAGAACACCCCCAAGTCGTAACATGCGTATTCGACCTCTCGAAGGTCTCATACAAGCCCTTAGCATTCATCACATTAGGTATGTAAAATAGTGCGGAATTAAAAACTCTTTAAATAAAATCCCATAAGACTCAAAGGTCACTTTTAAAAACATCATTCAAAAGTACACAAGCGGAATACTAAGTCTCTTAGCCATCTTAGACATAAACGTGAAAACATACTAGGGACACGGCCCTTTACAATCAAAAGAAGTCTATTAAGTCTATTACAAGAACCTTATCATAAAACTAGAATAGAAAAGTCTTGCCCTCGACATATGAGGACATACCACAAAATCTAGGAAGAACTTCAAATCCCAAGTTTACTACAAAACCCGCTCACTTGCCGGAACCTACACTTGTAGAAAATAGAGAAATATGGAATTAGTACAATTAAGTACTAAGTATGATGACCATGCAAAAACATGTAAAAAAAAAAGGACATTTATTTGAAATATGTGCTTTCATGCCATTTTTGATAAAACCTTCACATCACAATTATAAGAGACACATTTCAAGACATCATCCACATATAAGACAATACCCACATAATAGACATACTCCACTAGTACCAATGTACAATACATGAATATAATTGACAAGTAAGCCTTTTCATCATTTCATGACCTCTATCTCAAGTTACCCAAAGCCACACTTAAGTGAAACATGAAGTGACCGCCCATACAATCTCTTTATGTACACCTAAGTGTTCCTAAGGGTTACCATAGATAAGGAATGTACCATTACAATATAACATGCTAAGTCAAAAAAAATTAATGAACCACTTTAGGAGACATTTAGGCACATAAGGGGACTTTCACATAATAGTCGTTAGACTTAGGGAACTCACTTTAGTATCTTCAAAGCCTACTCGTGCCATGTGTAGATAGCATCCCATACTACTACCTACATGTTATAGAACCTATCCAATAACTAGAGTGCACATCCCACATGATGGGAATAGGCATAACCGACATAGACCATACTAGCTAGGTATGGAATCCGGAGTCTATCCTACTCCATGAAGGTTGTTCTACTTGCCAAAGGTAGAACTAGTAAGCAACCCATGTAGACACATGGTTTAGGGGATGTCCAAGGAAGTTCATTGTGCCTAATCTCATACTCAACTAGGCCACCTTCCTAACCACATCCACTCGGTGCTAGCCTTGTTTCCCATAGAGTATTCAATCACATATGTACTTAGAGAGGGTTCATTTTCTAGTTCAACCAACTCATAGTACCTTTTCCCAAGAAAGGCCTCATTTCTTAGTCATGGCCAATCAAGGTTCATAAGGATAGCTCATTTGACTTTCTTAGATAAGGATTTTAGATGCCGTTCCGGCTCCATCCATCTCTAAGTCTATCATCTCACTCAAGAAGGGAACTTCGCCCTAAGGCCCATCCTTCAAGGTTATACATTTACTTAGGAAAGCTAGACTTATGAAAGGGCACCATTTCTTAGTTTTGCCGATTCAAGTCTTGGCCTAGAATTCCTCTTTTAGCATTTATAGAAAGGGCATCATTTCTTAGTTCTAGCCCACTTCACACATTCATGCATTCAAGACTTTAAGTAACAAGGAGGGACACTTTAGTCTACCAACCAAGTCACAACATTATCATCTAAGGATACTTCATAATCCAACATCATTTCATATATATATATATACATCATGAGAAAAATCATACTTTAAATCACAATGCTATCCACTTTACATAGGATCATCACAAGATCATGTAAACTCATTCACATCATACCTTCACACATAAGCTTCACATAAAACTTTACATATAGCTTCATATAGGACTTTACATATAGCCTCATTTATATATATAATATACAATACAATAACACTTTGTACAAGATCACCTTATAACTATAAGAATACCTTCACATAGTACAATAACATTTCATAACTTGATAACATTTTAATTCAATAGATAATGTCTTCAAGTCCATTTTCATAATACATTCCATAATTAAACACCTCCACCATAAGTGGATCAAACTAAGCAAGAACAATTTTATCCATAATAAGAGATTAAGCCAACTTACCATCCTCTAAAGCCATAATCAACAACACTCAAGTCCCAACCATTTTACTTACCACAAGAGAATTCATCATAACTTGCCCATAAGGCCACAACTTTCAATTCATCCATACATCATCAATTCATCATAGATAGATGTAGAAAATCATAAGAGTCACTAATACAATTCAATCCAAACACAATCTCATAAACTTTGAATCATAAGCAAAAGACCCACTTCATAAGCAAATTTAGGAATTTAGGGAAAACATGGGTTCTTCAAGGAATTCCATATGAAATCATCTTAAAAACATTAATCAAACATTAATTCATCAATATAATGACTTAGAAAACGTTTTGCCAATGAACCCATGCTTAGATTAGAATTTGAGATTTTTGTTCTTTGAAACACTTTTGATTGGACTCCTTGAAAGAAAGATTGTTCAAGGATCAAGGGTCACCATACCTCTAAGTTTAAACCCACAAAAAATTGAAGAAGAAAGCACTCAAAACCTTCAACCCTAGCTCCAACTTCACCTTGGCCTTCAATGGTGTTCCAAAGAGAACCCTTCCTTACTCTTTTAAAATGGAACAAAATGATCCACAATCAGCCTAACACAATAATATAACCTCAAAAGAAATGATTTGTGAAAAGACCAAAATGCCCTTAAATTTCCGGACGGACTCCCTGCCAACTGCCCAACTTTCAAAGGGCATAACTCGCTCATACGAACTCAGAATCGAGCAAACTCGGTGGCGTTGGAAAGATCGTTCCAAGGGCTTTCCAAACATAACTGGAAATACTCCTGGATCATCCTGAGCTAGGAGTTATGACTGCTCAAAGTTGGCCAAAAACTCACTGATTTCCACACTTGGCAGAATTTCCAGATTCTGAACTATTTTTTTTTTCAAAAGTGACTACTTCCAATTTATGCTTAAACTTTAAAAATTCATACATTAGGCTCTAGTTTCACCTATCTATTTTTAGGGTCGCTACACTCTAAATCCCTTCTCCTAACATTAGTGTAGGGTTTCTGATGACTCTGCGTTGTTTTCAACCTCTTTAGGGATCAACCCTTGGCGAAACGACTTTGATTCCGCAAGAACTCCTTGACTTTTCTCCTCTTTTCTCCTACTTTCTCTTCTCTCAAAGCCCTAGTGTAATTCTTAAATGCGTAACTGAACTAACTCAGTTTAGACCCCTAATAATTAATAAAATGAATTTAATTAATTGGGTAATGAAAAGACCAAAATGCCTCTCTAAAATCCGGTTTTGACTTTCCTTATCTAGACAACCCAACTTTGAATGGGCATATCTCCCTCACACGAACTCGAAAGTGAGAAAACTCGGTGGCGTTGGAAAGATAATTCAAAGATCTTTCATATGGTATCTTTTAGTCCACCTAAATCATCCTGATCTAGGAGTTATGGTCATTTGAAGTTGATCCAAAACTCATACTTAGCTTAACTTTGTCAAACTTTCTAATTTGATTATTTCGAGAAACAATTTCTTTCTAATTCTAGTTCTTTCAAATAGCGATGTGTTACACCGAAGAAGTATTAGGGATTTGTGATTAGACAGGATATGACACAACTTCATATTACAAAGGACATGACTTTAGATAAAAATAAATGAAGGTCGCGAATTAGGGTAAAAGGGTATGAGATAAAAAGTGTCTTGCCTTAAGAAGGTTTTAGGCGTGTTAGTTTATGTCGTAGTACTAGTCATACCCTTTTAGTTTTGCCATATGTTGTTATTGTGTATAATTATCAATATTTTAGTGTTGTTAGTATTTTTTGTGAAGACTTTGCACTGTTTTTCTTATTAATGACTATGCTTTCTTCATTATTTTCTTTTCATTTTACTTGTATTTGATGCACTTAAGCCAATGATATTTCGACAGCCTCTCTATCTGTGTACACTATATCCTCTCCAAACCCTACATAGTGGGATTCACTAGGTTTGTTGTTGTTGTAGCCCTTTGGCAAACTTATTTATAAGAAATGACCTTTTATCTATTCGGCCGGTTAAAGAACTTCTGCA
Organism: Solanum commersonii; assembly: GCA_029007595.1. NCBI lineage: Eukaryota > Viridiplantae > Streptophyta > Magnoliopsida > Solanales > Solanaceae > Solanum > Solanum commersonii. The sequence goes on from JAJTWQ010000077.1 coordinate 2,320,400, forward strand.
GATGATTTTTATTTTTAAATTCTTTTTTTTAAAAATAATTGACGAGATATTTTGTGTGTTTCTTCTTCATCTGCTTACGCTTCTTCCTCTGCTTCTACGTCTCTTGCGTCTTTTTCTTTAAAATTTAACGTAATGCAAACATAAATTATTTCAAGCGCATTATATATCAAAAGATTCAAAACATCTAGAGGATTTCATATCTAAGATTTAAGACTACTTAGAAGTGATTTTGAGTTGATCAAGATTGCGTAATCAGTGTATACTTCTTGTATATCAAGTGTAGACTTCATGTATAGTTAAGTTATATTAAGTTTTTTGAGTGTCTCATAATGTATAGTTCATATATAGATAAACTATATTATATAGTCAATGTATACTTCCTATGACTTCTGGTAGAGGAGGGGAGGGGGATGAGTAAAATTTGGACGGGTCATAATGGGTAAAGACAATAAATGGGTCAAGACTTGACCCAATCCAAATTTGCTTGAGTCAAGTTGGATAATGAGTTACAGAACGAGTCAAGACCCAATCCAACCAAAAAATTTTACTAAGTTTTACTTATTTTATTGGTTCTGTTACAATATTTTAGTACCTAATAAAATTATTTTTTTATTTATTATGACTATATATAACATATCAATTTTTTAAAAAAAAACTTTAAGAATATTTTGACAAGATTTCTCTTGATTCAATGTTTGTTACATATCACCTAATTTTTAATGGATTGAAATGGGTTAACCTAATAAATGAGTGGATCAATAACCTATCCAAACTTAGACGAGATGGCCGATTGGGCTTGATTTTACCAATCCTAACTTTTGGCTATCTATATTGTATAAAATGTGTTAGGGTGGATGTTTGAGATTTCTAAATTTCAATTTTAGTAACTCGAAATTGATAGTTAAAAGTAGATACCAAATATCAAAATTTTAAATTGCGGTTCTGTCACGCCCCGACCTACCCCCAAGACGCGGACACAGGACCTAGGACCACAAGTGATCCCAAGCTAACCCTGCTGGCATGATCATGAGCATACTAAAGATAATAAACTGATGCGAAAGCTAAATCATAAATAAATCTGGAAAGATGGGGAATACCCATATACTATAATTGAATATATCAAATCTGAGAGTTTAATACAAAAGAAATATCAAACTCAAAATACTAAGCTAAATCTAACTATGTCTGAAATAAGCCTCTAAATTGACTAGAAATGTTGGGACATGCCCCAACTAGATCTAGCAAAACTGAAACTAAAGACTAAAAGAGATAAAGATAAACATGTCACTAGTCCTCGAAAAATGAGGACTCACCACTGATGTTGTTGAACTGAAGATCGGAAACCGATCTAAGCGTGATCTGGATGCTGAGAACCTGAACCTACATCACGAGGAGATGTAGTGCACGTATGCGTCAGTACTTGAAAGGTACTGAGTATGCAAGACAGAGTAAAGCTGAAATAGCATATAACTTAACAAAGCAATAAAGCAATAAAATAATCTGGACATCATATAGATACTGAATGCTGAGCTAACTGAATGCAATGACCAATTTATAACATGCTGAGACTGAATACTGAATATACTGATAAATGGTCAATGCAATAGAATTTGACTGAACTGTGGGAGCTACTAACAACCAACATAAAACCACATGAGCTAAATGCGGAGTCCGATGTATACACCCCATCGAGAGGACCCAATATACCCTGCCAGAGGTATAGAGGCATGCTGGCGTGATCACTAAACTGATGTTGCCCACAGAGGGGACTTACACCTACGTGGCTCGTAGTTCTGGGACTATATGGGTACGCTAAACCCTAGTCCAACTTGGTATTATGCTACTCCCAATGAATTAAATGGTTAACTGGTTATGAATGAATTTCTGTAAATACTGCATAGCTCAAAACTGAACATGCAAACTGAGAATGCAACAATTAATCTAATAATGATGCATTCATAAACTGAGGCAAGTAAAACTGAATACTGAAATATCTGACCTAGCATGTGTAATTCAAGAACTGAAGAAATGCATAACTAGGGTTCTGAAATTCATGCGATAAACTAAGCAATAACATGATAATCTGATTTGGAATATTTAAATAACTAATTCATGATGATCTGCTATAATTCTAGAAACCCTAGGTCTGTTCATAATCATGAAATCAAGAATCTGACTGAATTCTAGGGACCTAATGGGCGAAAGGAACCCACTAGTGAAATCCCACATAGCTGGTGACGAATTCCACGGAGAAATCTTTTGATTTTGGGGCTGGAACTGATGGAACCTTGCTGCGTTCTTGAACTAGGGTTCTTGACCATTTTTTTCTCCTTTCTTGATTCTAATTTTCTAAGTTTTGATTAATGATTTTGACTAAGGTAAGTTCTAGTTATGTTTCTAGGCTTAAACTGACTAAAATCTCATGATTTAGGGTCTAAACGATGTATCTTAGGGGTTAAACGAAATAGGAAAAAACCAAAAGACCCCTGAATTAACTGTTGTTGGAGTGACCTATGGATTGGACCTACGGGCCATAGGTCAATCTACGGTCCGTAGATTGTGTCCGTAAGTCAAGCCTGCTCGATAGGCCCTCACTAAAACGAGCATAACTTTTTACTCGGAGGTCGGATTTTAGAAAACTTAGTGGCGTTGGAAAGATAATTTAATTATCTATCATATCATAGGTCATGGGACACACAATTCTTTTTGTGCTAAAAGTTATGACCATCTGAAGTTGTTCCATCAAAAAGATTCAGCTAACTGGCTGCTGATCCTCATCTACGGTCAGACCTACGGATAGTGGATCGATTGACGGTCCGTGTTGGTCAACGATCAATCGAGACTGAAGCTGGGCTTTTGGGGCATCGATCCATGAACACGAACTACGGCCCATGACCTGACCTACAAATCGTAAGTTTGGTCGTGGGTCAACACTTAGCCAAATTTCCTGACTGAGTTCGGGGGAAGTTTTCTGTCACAAACCACGGACCTGCAGGACAGACCGTGAGTCCATCTACGGTCTGTGGATGGTGTCCATGAGTGCCACCTGTAACACCAGAAATCTGGAATCTCTATTTTCGAATATGAGGTGTTATATTATCTCCCCCTTGGGACCATTCGTCCTCAAATGAAGACTAATTTAGCTGAAATAGAGGGAGAGGGCTGCAATCCCTACCACTAAACACTGAGAACTAAATTTCTAACTGAACTGAGTTTCAAGAACATGCAAATACGCTAAAAATGCAAGTACAAACTGAAAGAACATGATTCTAAAACTGAATTTTCGCATGAATGACTGAAAAACTGAAGAGGAACTATTACCTCAAGCTGGAATGGAATCAGAAGGAAAGAGGTGAGGATACTTGGATTTCATGGCTGCTTCTGCTTCCTAACTAGCTCCCTCTACGGACTGACTCCTCCACAAAACCTTGACTGAAGCAACTTCTTTGTTTCTCAACCTTCAAACTTGATAATCAAGAATCTCAATTGGTACATCCTCATAAGCAAGGCTATTTTTTATAGCCACAGTCTCTAATGGCACTACGGATGCTGGATCACCCACACACTTCTTCAAAAGTGAAATGTGAAAAATTAGATGTACTGCTGCTAGTTCTATTGGTAACTCTAACTCATAAGCCACTTTACCAATCCTTTTCAGAATCTTGTAAGGGCCTACATATCTAGGACTGAGCTTCTCTTTCTTGCCAAATCTCATCACCCCTTTCATAGGTGACACTTTCAAGAAACTTAATCATCTATCTCAAACTTTAATTTCCTTCTCATTACATCTGCATAGGACTTTTGTCTTAAGTCTACTTCTGACGAGCTGAACTTTTTCCCATAGCTTCATACACCAAATCTGGCCCAATCAAGGTTGCTTCACCTACTCATCCACCTAAGGAACACATAATCGACCCTAATAGCGAAGCACACCATCTCCCTCTTGGGAGAAAACCTCAACTCTCTTTCGGTGGACTGCACCCTTGAGCTTAAGTAATATTCGATCGTTGTCTTGCTTTTCCTTAACTTCCACTACCAAAGAAGATTCTGCCCCATTTTGAACCGTTACACCACTATCTGATATACTCATAAGACGAACTCCTAGGCGAGCAAGTCTGTGAACATCTTTTGCTAGCTTTTTTCTTTCTTCCTCAACATGTGCTACACTACCCATAGATAGTCTGCTAAGGGCATCTGCTACTACATTCGCCTTAACTGGATGGTAATGCACGCTCATATCATAATATTTGAGGAACTCAAGCCACCTTCTCTAGCGAAGATTCAACTCTTTCTAGGTGAACACATACTGAAGGCTCTTATGGTTTGTGAACACATCTACGTGAACACCATACAAGTAATGTCTCCAAATCTTAAGTGCAAACACCACTGCTGCTAGCTCAAGGTCATGAGTTGGGTAGTTCTTCTCATGCACCTTAAGTTGTCTAGAAGCATAAGCTATAACCTTACCTCGCTGCATCAACACACAACCTAGGCCGACTTTGGATGCATCACAATAGATCACATAACCATCTGAACCCTCCGGTAGAGTCAAGACGGGAGTTGTAGTCAACCTAATTTTCAGTCCCGCGAAGCTTTTCTCACAATCATCTCGACCACCGGAACTTAACCTTTTTCGAGTCAACCTAGTCAATGGTGAGGCTATGGATGAAAATCCTTCCACAAACCTTCTGTAATAACCTGCTAGACCCAAGAAACTTCTGATATTTGTAGTAGAGGTAGGTCTGGGCCATTGTTTCACTGCTTCTATCTTCTGGGAATCTATTCGAATTCCTTCGCTAGACACAATATGCCCAAGGAAAGCAACTAATTGTAACCAAAACTCGCACTTGTTAAATTTTGCAAATAACTTGCGATCTTTGAGAGTTTGCAGAACAACTCTCAAATGACTAGCATGTTCTTCCTCATTCCTAGAGTAAATGAGGATATCATTAATAAAGACGATAACGAACAAGTCCAAGTACTGCTTGAACACTCTGTTTATCAAATCCATGAAAGTTGCAGGAGCATTGGTTAGTCCAAATGACATGACTACAAATTTATAATGACCATACCGAGTTCTGAAGGCTATTTTCGGAATGTCACTATCTCTACTGCTCTTTCAATTCCTTAAGCTCAGCTGGAGCCATTCTGTAAGGAGGAATATAAATAGGTTGGGTATCTAGAAGGAGATCAATTCCAAAGTCTATTTCCCTTTCGGGAAGAACTCTGGGAAGATCTTCTGGAAACACTTTTGGAAACTCATTAACCACAGAAACTGACTTAAGAGCTGGGGTTTCGAAGTTAGAATCCTTGACCCGAACTAGATGATAGAGATAACCCTTAGAGATCATCTTTCTGGCCTTAAGGTAAGAAATGAATTGACTTATAAGCGCTAAGCTACTACCCTTCCATTCTAGGATTTGTTCGCCTGGAAACTGAAAATGAACAATCCTAGTTCTACAATCGACTGAGGCATAACAGGAATGTAACTAATCCATACCTAGAATGACATTGAAGTCTACCATTTCTAACTCTACAAGATCTGCTGAGGTGACTTTCTGAGAGACTGTGATAGGGCAATTTTTGTATACCCGTCTAGCTATAACTGAGTCACTGACTGGAGTAGAGACTGAAAAGGGTTCTGAAAGAGTTTATAGACTGGCATCTAAGATTACTGTTATATAAGGAGTCATAAAAGATAAAGTAGCCCCTGAATCTTTCCACTGAGTGTACCATATGTAAGCCACATCCTTAAGATGGTAGGATGTCAATCCAACCCTACAATTATCAGTCACTTGCATCACTCCAAAGATTTTCTTAACCTCATCAATGAAGTTCTGTGGGTCTTCACCAACTTGTGACCCAAAAACTTAGGCGGATTCATCCTAACAAAATCTCAAACTCTAGCTGCCATTGATCCATCATTTCTATTAGTAGGAACTAGAACTTGTTGATTGTTTTCGTTGGTCATACCTGAGCCAAAAGCTGAATTGACATTCCAAAACTCTGCATTCGAAACTTCCTGATCTGGGACTAGAGAAACTGCATTAGCATTGCGTGCATTAGCATTCCTTGCCTAAGCTCTATGAGGAGGCATGATCTTAAGCGCATAACGATGGATTAGAAAGGAGATCATACCAACGAATGATAAGAATATCAAGAAAGTGAAGTTTTCCTAACACACTTCATAGCCTCCCTCTCATTAGATATGGTGCACTTTACACCCATGAAAAGGACTCTACTTAGTGTGGCTTTTCAGACATCCTAGGACTCTTAAACCTAGTGCTCTGATACCAAGTTTGTCACGCCCTAAGCTAGCCCCAAGACGCGGACACAGGACCTAGGACCACAAGTGATCCCAAGCTAACCCTGCTGGCATGATCATGAGCATACTAAAGATAATAAACTGATGCGGAAGCTAAATCATAAATAAATCTGAAAAGATAGGGAATACCCATATACTATAACTGAATATATCAAATCTGAGAGTTTAATACAAAAAAAATATCAAACTCAAAATACTAAGCTGAATCTAACTATGTCTGAAATAAGCCTCTAAATTGACTAGAAATGTTGGGACATGCCCCAACTAGATCTAGCAAAACTAAAACTAAAGACTAAAAGTGATAAAGATAAACATGTCACTAGTCCTCAAAGAATGAGGACTCATAACTAATGTTGTTGAACTGAAGATCGGGAACCGATCTAAGCGTGATCTGGATACTGAGAACCTGAACTTACATCACGAGGAGATGTAGCGCACGTATGCGTCAGTACTTGAAAGGTACTGAGCATGCATGATAGAGTAAAACTGAAATAACATATAACTGAACAAAGCAATAAAACAATAAAATAATCTGGACATGATATAGATACTGAATGCTGAATACTGAATATACTGATAAATGGTCAATGCAATAGAATTTGACTGAACTGTGGGAGCTACTAACAACCGACATAAAACCACATGAGCTAAATGCGGAGTCCGATGTATACACCCCATCGAGAGGACCCAATATACCCTGCCAGAGGTATAGAGGCATGCTGGCGTGATCACTAAACTGATGTTGCCCACAGAGGGGACTTACACCTATGTGGCTCGTAGTTCTGGGACTATATGCGTACGCTGAACCCTAGTCCAACTCGGTATTATGCTACTCCCAATGAATTAAGTGGTTAACCTGGTTATGAATGAATTTCGTAAATCTTTGGATAGCTCAAAACCGAACATGCAAACCGAGAATGCAACAATTAATCGATAATGATGCATTCATAAACTGAGGCATGTAAAACTGAATACTGAAATATCTGACCTAGCATGTGTAATTCAAGAACTGAAGAAATACATAGCTAGGGTTCTGAAATTCATGTGATAAACTGAGCAATAACATGATCCCACATACCTGGTGACGAATTCCACGGAGAAATCTTTCGATTTCGGGGCTGGAACTGATGGAACCTTGTTGCATTCTTGACCTTTTTTTTTCTCCTTTCTTGATTCTAATTTTCTAAGTTTTGATTAATGATTTTGACTAAGGTAAGTTCTAGTTATGTTTCTAGGCTTAAACTGACTAAAATCTCATGATTTAGCGTCTAAACGACGTATCTTAGGAGTTAAACGAAATAGGAAAAGACCAAAAGACCCCTGAATTAACTGCTGTCGGGGTGACCTACGGATTGGACCTACCGGCCATAGGTCAATCTACGGTCTGTAGATTGTGTCTGTAAGTCAAGTCTGCTTGACAGACCCTCACTAAAACGAGCATAACTTTTTACTCGGAGGTCGGATTTTAGCAAACTCGGTGGCGTTGGAAAGATAATTCAATTATCTATCATATCATAGGTCATGGGACACACAATTCTTTTTGTGCTAAAATTTATGACCATCTGAAGTTGATCCATCAAAAATTTTCAGCTAATTGGCTGCTGATCCTCATCTACAGTCAGACCTACGGATTGTGGATCGATTGACGGTCCGTGCTGGTCAACCTTCAATCAGGATTGAAGCTGGAATTTTGGGGCATCGATCCACGGACACGAACTACAGTCCGTGATCTGACCTACGGACCGTAAGTCCGGCCATGGGTCAACACTTAGCCAAATTTTCTGACTGAGTTCTGGGAAAGTTTTCTGTCACGAACCACGGACCTGCAGGACGGACCGTGAGTCCATCTACAGTCCATGGATGGTGTCCGTGAGTGCCACCTGTAACACCAGAAATCTGAAATCTCTATTTTCGAATACGGGGTGTTACAAGTTCAGTACGTAATTCGGTAATCAGTAAATCAAACTTCGGTTCGTTATGGTATTAGGTAATAAGGAATATGTTGTTGATTATATTACAAATTTGATATTATCACTCCAATTATTTCTATTTTTCTATGTGGATGCCTGATATAATTAAAGATAAACAAGTAAGAAGATATCAAAAAATTAAATTGACTCAACTAAAAGACATATATTTGAGTTGCTTATGTAGTATTTAACTTTCTCTCTTTGAACTTGTACTAATGAGTTATGAACCTGTTGATAGGGGTGAACATGGTATGATATGGTATTTGAAAGTTTCGATACCGTAATTTTGGTATTTGACTTTTAAAACGTTATACCAATACCATATCAATTTAATTTGGTATGATTCAGTATATTGAAGTTCGATTTTGGTCTTTTACGGTATGGTAAATCGGTAATCATAATTTGTTCAACTTTGACTAATATATACTCGTATAATAGAGTATTATGACTTCGAAAATTTTAAAAAAAAGTCTCAATTGTATCATACTAACACATTACACATGTAGAAATATAAATGCAAAATAAAGTACAAACAAATCCTTTTGTTAATCAACTACAATTCAAATACATTTCAATCAAAATAGAGTAATCAAAGTTTTAACTTCAAAACATTTAGTTTATACTAATACTAGGCTACATATTTGTTAGTATTTTAATAATATATATGTTATTTATGTAATTATATACTTCGATATTTTGGTATGTTATATCTAAATACCAAATATTGTACCGAATACCAAGAAAATTAAAATATATACCTACCACGATAAATACCATAATATCAAAACCACATTATTAAAATTTTGGCATGATATGGTATTTCGGTATATGTCATACCATGCCCACCCCTACCTATTGATATATGATTTTCATTGAGTAAATAATTCGATATTCGGGAAATATTGAATACCAAATAATTCTAATGTCTCATACCAAACTCAAACCCAAACCCAAAACCCAGATATCGTAATTTTAAAATTTTACTTTCGAACACCATACCAAATATGAAAATACCAAAAAAATTCTATTCAGTTCGGTTATTCGATTTTTAGTATTTTATGCCCAACTTTAATAAGCATATACTTTCTATAACCTTTAGGTATTTTTTTTAGAGTAAATGGCTAAAAACATCCCTTAACTATACCTCAAACTCAAACTACATCCTTGTTTCATTACATTGAACAAAAAACATCCTTCAACTATCTAAAATATTGCAAGTTACATCCTTCTGTTAACTTTCTATCAAGAAACTAACCACTTTAAGTAGAAGGACACAACATTTCGATAAAGGCAAACAATTTTGCCCACTCACTGATCTTCTCTATCAAGTAGTAAAATCATATTAAAATGTATTCTATGACTAGCATTATTGTAGGAATATTAATTAATTAAGGCCTAAAGATTTATAACTTGGGACTTGTTCAACTTTGGTTTGTCCCTTTTTTTAATTTTACTGAGCTTGTTATTATGTTGTTAGCTTTTCTATCAAGAATCTTATTGATCCCATGCTATTCCGAGTTTGCTTTATTTTTTCATTTTCTAATTGGTACGTTACTCCTCCAACAACATTCATCAAATTTCCTATACTCTCAACTAATTAAATGAAAACTTTAAACATAAAAATCAGATGTAAACCTTGCAGATTTGTCTTTGGACATAAAAAAAAATTTATGTGATACTAAAATAGAAGGATTTGAACTCTTAATTAGTGTGTGTTTTGGTGCTGGGAAATATAATTTTTAAAAATATATTTTCAATTTTTCATACTTAATTGGCCAAAGTTTTTGAAAAATATTTTATCTAAGAACACAAGTTCTTAAAATATATAAAAAAAATGACTTGTCTAATCGACGTAGGAAAAAAGCTCCACAAATGACATTTCAAATTCATTCACAAATCCTTTTAGCAAAGACAATGTTTGTTCTATGTTTAAGAAAACGGTGAGGGGACAAAATCTCTTTTCATTAGGAGATGGTCGTTAGATTTTTGATAGAAAATTAAGGAGGAATGTAACTTGTAACTTTCAAAATAGTTCAGGGATGTTTTTTGTTCACAATAATAATATAAGAATGTAGTTTGAGTTTAAGATATACTTAAAAGGATGTTTTTGACCATTTACTCTATTTTTTTTATGTAAATAAAACATGATTATATCTATAGTACTAATTACTTACCCGAAATCCACCGACGCGCAGTGCAAGCTAAAATAGCGCGTTGTATAAAAAAACAAAATTTTGAGGAAAATTCCCAAAGTGAGGATTCATTTCACACTCAGATCTTCTTCCTTCACTTCCATCATCTCTCTCAATCTCGACTATAGTAATGTACGTATAGCTCTGCGTTTGGATTCCGGTTGATTCAATAATTCTACTCCCCTGAAGGTGATTAACCCTATTCAAATGGCTCGCCATGGGCATCTACCTTCAGTATTTCTCCTGATCTTCTCGTTATCCTTGATCCAAAGCGCTCTCGTTCACTCTAAAACCCTCAAACGTGACGGTACACATTTCGATCCATTTACTTTTTAAACCTAATTTATTAGCAATTTAGGTGAGAAAATCAGTTGAATTTGATTGATAATAGGTTGGTTTTGTTATTTTGTAGAGTATGTATGCAGCTTCAAGTGAAATTAATTTTGTAGTTACAGAGAAAATGTAACAATGTTGAACTTTGTAGATCTTATGTATTCTAGGTGCAAGGTTATAGTTTGAGTGGAGTTTAATTGAATTTTAAAAGTTCAAGTGAAAATAGTTAGATTTTGTAGATTATATGCAGTTTTTGGTGAAATTTTGTAGTTTCAGCGAAAACAATATTGAACGTTGTACATCTTATGTAATTTCTAGGTGTAAGCTTATGTGTGAGTGGAAGTACTTGAATTTTATAGCTCGAGTTGTAGTAATTGGATATTATCCAGTTTTTAGATGAAAGCGTATAGTTTGAGTGGAAGTAGCTGGATTTAACAGATTATGTGCAGTTTGTGATGGATTTATGGTTTCTGCGGAAACAATTGAATTTTGTTGATTTTATGCAATTTCTAAGAGAAAGCTTATAGTTTGAGTGAAAGTAAGTGGATTTTATGTAGTCCTAGAGCAACTTTATAGTTTGAACTGTAGTAATTGGATTTTATTGATTTTTTCCCAGCTTCTAAGTGCAAATTTTTAGTTTGAGTTGAAATAATTGGATTTATTCTATAAATTATATGTGGTTTCGAAGTGCACATGTATAGTTGGAAATGATTGGAATTTATAGATTAGATGAAGTTGTAAATGCAAGTTTATAGTTTGAGCTAAAATAATTGGATTTTATGCATTCACTGCTTTCTAAGTGTATGTTTATGGTTTTCCTGGAAGTAATTGAACTTTTTAGATTTTATGCAGCTTCTAAGCTCACGTTTATATATTTTGAGTGGAAGATTTTATGCTGTTTCTAAGTTTTACTTATTGTGTTTCATCTTTTCTTACTATAATTTCCTTTTTCCTGAATGTCTGTTTTCTTGGTTAAGTAATTCAAGCTTTGCAGTTTGTTGATTTTGTTGAGGAATAGCTATTCGTCTGATGTATAATCTTGATCTGTTCAATGCATTATCTATTATCTGCAATCAATAACTAAATCAGTGCCTTGGAGTGTCACTAACTATAAATGTTTTCCCCTTTTTTTGCTCGTTGAATTCTATTTTCTAGTTGTTACAGGTAAATATAGCTATCCTTGGAAAGTTAAACCGATTTATCATTCAATCAATGTCAATTTAATATCTCTCCATGATTACATTGTATTAGTTAATTAGATTGTAGTATAAGTAAGTATATAATCGATCACGAGTATTTTTGTTCTTGTCAGAAATAAGAATGTCCACTGTAGATCTTGAGCCCATGATCATAAGGTTAATAGCTTTGCTCTCTACACTTAGTGTTGTTGGAAATGTTGTGGAGTTCCAATTACATCCAATCTTTCTCTGTTAACATTTCATTAAAATGATTTAAACAGTTTAAGGCCATTGAATGCATTTATGAGAAAACTAAGGAGTTGTCGTAGTACCTGAATGTATATGTTTACATGGACTAATTTGAACTTCTGGAATATGACTGTAGTGAAAGCTCTGAATGAAATTAAGGCATCTCTTGGATGGAGAGTGGTGTATGCATGGGTTGGAGATGATCCTTGTGGTGATGGTGATTTACCTCCATGGTCTGGTGTTACATGTTCAACGCAGGGTGATTATAGAGTAGTTACTGAATTGTAAGTTTGCTTCACCAGTTCCAAGTAGCTTTTCTCTAACTAAGCTTCAAATCTGTATGAAGTTATTCACAGAATTGAAATATCTTTACTTGTCGCTTTTTCACAATGTTCTTTTCTGTTTTACCACTTGCAGGGAAGTTTATGCTGTTTCAATTGTTGGCCCATTTCCTACTGCTGTCACTAATTTATTAGATCTTACTAGACTGTAAGATTCTTCTTTTCTTTGTCTTTGTACTGGAATATAGTTTTTACAAAACTTCAGCTACTTCTTACAGATTTTTTAACCTCATACAAATTGAGAAGTTTCCCTAAGTTCCAATATGGATGTTTTTACACCCTCCAGTCTTAATTGTTCATTAACCAACTTAAAGAATTGTTCTGCTTGGGTGTTGACTGTTACCCCAAAAAATGTGGGCGTTATCTATAATGTGCGTAGTCATTATTTTCAAATTTGATACTACTATTTAAGGCAATAGTTAGTGGACAATTGTGCCTGTACTGTTGGATCTTTTGATTTTCATTCTGAACTTCCTAATCCGTAATATTCTTTCATATGACAGGGATCTGCATAATAACAAGCTGACCGGCCCTCTTCCTTCTCAAATTGGGCGTTTGAAGCGTCTTAAAATACTGTATAATCCTTTACTTGTATACTCCTATTGAAGTATCTATATTCAGTAGCAATTATGAAGTGATATTTATGTTTAAGGCTTATGCTCTGTCTCCGAATAGCCTGTTTCTCCAGTTTCAGGATTAGCATATGTTTATCCATTAACACCTAGCTAGATGGTGTTAATATGATTCAACTGTGTTGTACAAAGTGATTAAGTACATGGCTTTTCATTGAGATGAAATGTGTTAATAACAAGGAAAAGCTTACTTGATTAATGATTAATCCCAAAGAAGGGAGTGAGAGGGAGTCTGCCTGATATAATGTGCACCGAAGAAGAAAGATAAATTTTCAACTGAGAGAATATATACTCGTAGGCTTATATTCTAAAAAATAAAAACAGAGTAGGTTTATTATCAAGGAAATGTCACTTAGGATTGTATTAGATGTATATCTCAACATCTACTTTCTGTTGCCCGTATCCTACGTTTAAGGCTTTAAGTTTTCCTATGTCCATAGGACTCCACGTTGTCCCAGAATGTTAACTTTAAAAATTGCTTTTATTGCTTTTTTACCCAACATACTAATATGAAATTATATCCTCTAGTTTCCTAGTGTGTTGTAATGTTGCATTATTGATTAGTTCCTTCTCCTGATTCTTTTTACCAGAAACGTAAGGTGGAATAAGCTGCAAGATGTCATTCCACCTGAAATAGGTGAACTAAAGCAGTTAACACATCTGTGAGTGCTTTTTGAGCTTCTCTAGCTGTGCTCCTTTATCCATCGATCCATTTGCTGTTATAGACTAATAACTGATATGTATATTTTTCAGCTACCTAAGTTTTAATAATTTCAAAGGCGAAATACCTAAGGAGCTTGCTAATCTTCCTGAACTTCGTTATCTCCATCTGCATGAAAATCATTTTATTGGACGAATTCCACCTGAACTGGGTTCCTTACAGTATCTTCGACACCTGTATGATACCATCTTAACTTCTTCTCTTGTTTAACATATGGAACCTGTGTCACACATGGATTTCACTTTGATCTCATGCAATTCCAGGGATGTTGGTAACAATCGTTTGGTTGGAACTATAAGAGAACTCATACGTATTGAAGGATGTTTTCCGGTTCTCCGGAACCTGTAAGTTGATTATTCTTGTTTAATTGTCATATCGCATGAAGTTATCCTGCTGCAAGTGTTATGAATTCTATGCTAATTCAAGGATAACACGTGCTGTAACTTGCAGATACTTAAACAATAATTATCTTACTGGAGGCATTCCAGCGCAACTTGCAAATCTGACGAACTTGGAGATCTTGTAAGTTTCGGGAAGAAAGTTTCTCCGCAATTAATGCTTGTCTTTGGACAAATAACAGCTAATTTCTCCTGTACTGGTTGATAAGTATTATTATGCTTAATTTGATACTCTGGTTATTACAGGTATCTATCCTACAACAAGATGACAGGAGTTATACCATATAGCATTGCTCATATTCCTAAGTTAACTTACTTGTAAGTCCTCCTCTATGCTCTTAGCTACTCATTTATTATACTGTATGTGGACAGTTTGGACAGAGAAAATTTAGAATTTTTGAAAGCAAATACAAAAACATCCTTAGCCTTAGGTTGAGATCTTTCTTTAATAGCTTTTTGGTGCAACCTGATCTTTGTGCATGATTTAGACGCCACGTTAGATATGATCAGGGACCTGTGTGTTATCATGCAGTAGTTTAGTGCTGTTTTCTGTTATCAATAGATTGCTTTATTAACCTATAAAAATATTAGCATATTGGATGTGATGTCCCAATGATTGTCTAGTGAGTGCAGTCTTTCAAGGATCTGATGAATTTTGAGGATTGTTCAACTTAAGGATGAACATAAACAACATACTACTTAGTGTAATCCTACAAGTTGGGTCTGGGGAGAGTAGTGTGTACCCAGACCTTACCCCTACCTGAAAAAGGTTGAGATGTTGTTTCCAATAGACCCCTACTCAAAACAGATGAACTTGGGACTAGTTGGCTAATGGGGTCTTGCAAGGGTCTCTTTCTTAAGGAGATAAATTTTGAGGATTGTGCAATTGACAAAAACATTAGATGGACTTGAAGCTTGTCAGCTGACCTTATTGGACCTTATCCGCAATGATTTCCTCCGACAAGTAGTAATGTATAGAAATTGCCTGGAGAATTAGATGCAAGAGTGTTCTCATCAATTTTTGCACAAAAAACACGATCCATTTCAATAGTAAAATTTCTCATGTACTCAAGATTTCAGTTGAGCTATGTAGCAACAGCACACTGGTACAGAGATGCATGAATGACGTGTTAAACTTTAATTGTAGAAGATTGTCTGTTAGAACATAATAGTTTTATTGGTATAACGTGTTAAAAAAACTGTATGTATAATTCAAAAAAATATGAACACTGATGCATGCAAGTCTTGAAGCGATTAAACAAAGCTGATTTTGCACTTGGTTGTCAATATCCATTGCATTTCCTACCCATTTTCTTCTTTCTTCCAAAATCCATGGTCTTTCAACACTTACATTCCCCTCCATCCCCCAGATTAGAAGTCATTATTTGTACAAGTGAAAGGCTTGGATAATGCAGAAGGACCTGCATTTTGCTGGTCAAACAACCAAAGAATGTCAAGAGACAAGTCTACTTGTGTCAGATACATATCCCTGCTCAAGATATGCTGTGTTGGAAATGGAAACCTTGTTTTGAAGCTTAACCCACATATTTCCTTTGACAAAACCTTTTATCACAATATTTTCCTTGAAAGTGTTGGTGTTGGAGCTAAACCACACAAACTGAAACTAGGGCCTTCTCCATTTAAGTGGTTGTTAGTGTTGTCAAAGTGATGCTTGAGCCATGAACTGAGGCTCAGCACAAGTTTACTCCAATGAAGGTGGTAACTGGTAAGGGATATTTTCCCAAAACCAGCCAAGCAACTTCTTTTCTGAAAATATTAGATTAATTTGTGAGGTCCATGGGTTTCTTCTTGGATTGGGTTGCATTAAACAACAAATATTCAATAGATAGCATGCAAATCGATATATCAGTTGTTAGCGAGACTGTACTGATGATACATTATTGATTAGGAGTAAGAAACTGTAAATTTATTGCAAGAAAGCTAACGACTAAGTCTGAGTTAGAATATTAAAGTTAGATGTTCCTTAAAGCTAGCCACTCAGATTCAAAATGCAAACTAGATGACCAATGATCCTTGCAAGTTGCAATATCCTAGATGTTCCGTTAAAGTCCAAATGGTCCTTGCAGTTGCATATGTGAGTGCTTTGTTCCTTTTATGTATTTATTTTTACGTTCTTCACCCTTGACAAATCAGGTGTTACACATCATTCCTTCGCTCTTCTTGATTGTATACTGGTAGCTTTTGCACCAAAAAGAAAAATAGTTCTGCATGAATTTGATAGTTGATGTCTGAAGCTGAATCTGATTTCAGGTATCTCGATCATAATCAATTTTCTGGGAGGATTCCAGATGCCTTCTACAAACACCCTTTCTTGAAGGAAATGTGAGTGTTCATTTTTTGCTACTGACCATTCTTTGGCTTTGTGCAAATCCTAATAATATGATAAATTATGTCATAGGTACATTGAAGAGAACACGTTCCGGCCTGGTGTAAAACCAATTGGCCTGCACAAAGTGCTAGAACTTTCGGACGCAGATTTCCTTGTTTAGAAAAAGCCAACTCCTGTTATTTGTTCATGAGCAAAGTGTACCTAGGTTGTCGAAAGAAGCAGCGGGTCCCTGTTCTGTCAAGTATCTATTCTTTAGCTGCCAGATGAGAAAAAAGGTTCCATCTTTTTTGTGCAAAGAAGTAATCAACCAAACTTAGTTGCAGTTGCTGTAGTTAAATAGTACCACGTTATGAATCATTATTAAGTAATTGCGACATACGTCTCAATCAGTTCTCACTTGCCTTGAATTCTTGCATTTGGTTTTTGATTATACATGATGCGATTTCAGAGTTATTATGAAAGGGTAGAGAATATGCTCTGATATGACAGGTTTTGGATAGGTTTTTCATTTTTTCGTTAAATGATACAAAAACATACCTAAATTATCGTATTATTTTTTTGAGTTTCACACCCTAATTATAGTTGTTATCTATGTGCAAAAACACTTCGCTGAGTAGCTGATGGTATGCATGCTTTATTAGGTGCCAAAGTGGCACTACATGTGGATAAATATTTTCATTGGAATAGGTTAAAAACAATGCTTAAGAAATAATCTATGTATAATTAATGTAATCATTACTAATACAAGCATTCTTAATGCAAGTCATAGTCAGGGGCGTATCTAGAGGAGGTGCTGTGGGTTCACGTGAATCCATGCTTCCCTCTCTAGATCATATATAGTAGTGTTATATTTTTAAGAAAAAAATTAAATATAGAAGTGTGAACCCATGCTCAAAGTATCATATATAATTTGATAATGATTGGGTGCACCTCTCTAAGTGAGGATATAAATTTAAATCTTAGATTTGTCTTGTCTTTTTGAATAACAACTTTTCCCAAATGGTTATCGGTTACACTTTTGGCGTTTCAACTAATTTTTCTTTTGTTTTTTTTTCTTTAACCTTTCAAAATTTTCAAGTGTGTTGCATCAAAAATTCCTAAAAAATTTAGCATGGTAAAATTGTTATATAATTAAATTAAATGTGTATATTAAAATTTAAAACTAGTAGTATTATATATTTTTGACCTATAATTTTTAAAATTTAATGGTTCATATTAAAAACCTAAAAGACAAACCGATAAAATTTATATTTGAATGAACTTTTTTGTAATCGTGCACCCATCTTATCGAAATCCTGAATACGCCTCTGATCATAGTTAATTTACTCGATTTAACATTATTCTTATACACTCTACCAAATGATCTCAATGTGTTTTAATCTATTCACTATCTTTTTATTTCTATATAGTCGATGCAAATTTAGATAAAAATAGTGTTTACCGAAAAACTGTACAATTGAATTTGTTACCTAAACATCGGCCCGAAAGTGGTGTATCAATATAGGTGATGATGGTGCTCTCAGTTAGAAGTCTATAAGCATTTGTGTCATCTTTTGACCCTTCTATTTATGATTTTAGAGATTTCACTCATTTGCTCAAATCTCTTTTTTTGCATCTTCAAATCTTAAGAACATCAAATTATTCAAATCTGCAAACCTTCAACATCTCCAAATCTTCTTCTCCAGTAATCATTTATCATGTCTTCATCTTCAAACTTTTAGAGATCATTTCAAATTTTCTTTCTGGTGTCGTTCCAAAATGAAATTGGAGATATTAAAATGGATTGAAATAAAAATTGGGTTGGGTTTTGACTCGTCCAAGTTTTTGGGCTCAAATGGACTTAAACACAAATTGGCTCTTGACCTGCCCAATTTGATTCGATTAATCCCAATAATTTTAATATATTGTTATTTAAATTTTAAAATCACAATTTGAATTTCAACTCAAGATTTTAAAAAAAAAAAAGTTGCAAATGGATAGATAAATCCTAAAAGATATAAAATAGATAGTAATTCATTTCTTCAATATAGAAACATACCTTACATCAGTGCAAATAAAGAGTCTTAAAACTGATTGAAAATTGGAGATTAAATTGAATTCAATCGAGGATTCTCTTAAAATGAATTAAGACTTGCAATTTGACCACAAAAATCGGTCAATCTTTCTGTATTGAGCATCTAATTTTGCTTTATCCCCTAGTTTCATGCGAGAAGGAATTATGAATTTGACCTATCAAGAAAAGAAAGCCATCATTTGCAGCTTAAACCATGATTTTGATAGGACCGGGATCAAAAAGTTTGACATCTACTATATATATATACATAAAAAATTATTTTAACTAAATATAAATAATATAATTTACCGTCGAAAGAGATTCAGATGAACCCCTTAGTATACTAAGGTGGCTCCACCCCTGCATGTAGTGTGACCGGACAATAGTGGGATGATGCATCATATTATTTCAAGATTTAGAAACACTTTTGAATCACATGAAAGACATCACTAAAACATATGTTAAGATCTCTCATACTATGTCATCAGAGAAACGTTGATGAGTCTCCACAACTCTGAAGCGAATGAGAGAAATCAAAAAAGGAAATTAATCAAAATAGCAGTCTTATAGCTCATAAAAATCATTATGTGCCGAAATTATTTATTTTTAGAGAAATAAAATTTAAGGATAAAATAATATAGTTAATTTTCTTTTTGGGATAATTTTTTAAGAATACAATTAAGTTAAAGGGGAACTTTCGCAAATAGCTACTATAATAAACTTAATTATGTTTTATAGCTATAGTTTGTATATTTACGGGTTGTACCTATTGTTTAAGTTGTCTCGTTTGTAAATTCGCAAGTTGTATAATTCACGGGTACATTTGTATAATTTAGTTATTTTTGTATAAACTCGAAATGACAAATTTATACAATTACAAACATCAGAAGTGTAAACAGTTATACAAATTCCAAATTATACAAAAGTTATACAAATTATATTACAAATTCTGAATTATACAAACGTGCGAATTATATCTATCAGTGTCACATAAATTGAGATAATTAACAATTTAAAAGACATACAAATTTTGATTGACTCATGTCTATCAGTGTCACATAAATTGAGATAGAAGGAATAACATATCTCATTTAAAAATAACATAAAAGGTATTATAAAACACAAAAATTGACTACTAAAAATATTTAAATGACATAAAAAATTTGGTTGAATCTCAAAATTATATTGATGCCATATAAATTGAGACAGAATAAGTTACATGTACTATTTGAAAATTATATAAAAATATTATAAATTACAATAATTAGTAAGTTTAAATATTTATAAATTATAAAAAAATTGTTTGACTCTCGATATTTATTTATATCACATAAATTGAGACAAAAAAAACTAACATATATTGGGCCCGTGCTGGCACGGGCACCAATATCTAGTTTGAAACATAAAAATATCCTTTTTAGAGTAATTAATTAATGCATAACATTCATTTGCTACTCCCTTTGTTTCTATTTATATTTCACCATTTTAGATTTCACGTGTATTAAAAAAACTAAGTAAATTTACTATTCTACCCTTATTTAATTTTTTTTGAACCCAAGTTTTCAATCAATGAATATGAATTAATTTATGTTGATTAATAAATTTGGCCTATGAACATGAATTATTTACTTAGCTTTTCTATGTTAGTCAAATATATATTTTTAATGCTAATAACTCACAAGGGTAAAATATGAAGAATATTGTAATTTATGCATTGATTTTATAAAATGACAAGTATTATAGACCAACTATTTATAGTAAGGATGTCATATAAAAATGAAATAATCATGGTATAACATTAGCTTCATTATTAATTATCATTTAACATTTTCTCCATTATTAATTATTCCTAAGTATTTTTTTTTTACTCACTCTATTCCGAGTTTGTAAGACAATGCACACTTATTAAGAAAAACATTTAAGGACATAATTTAAACAATACTTTCTACTATTGTCCTTAGTGAAATCTTAAATGTAACTTTGTAAATAGTGCATTTCATCTCATAGAAAATATCAAACTTCACAATAGGAAAGGGCAAATATGAAAAACATTTCAAACATCCATCTTAAACTTTGAACAATTAACCCCCCTAACCCCAAAAAAAAAATTCAGTTAATTTGGAATAGAGGGAGTATTTACTAATCCTTGCATGAACCAAATATTTTAGCTTTTTGGACGAAGAGTTCAAAATTTAAGTTTTTGGGTTTGAATTAAGATCTTTTAAAAGAATGAATTCTATTCGATTTGTTTATAGTTTTGAATCGAGCACCAAGATTACATTCTTGTTTGTTATTTTTATATTTATATTTAGTGTGTTAAAAATGAAAGTCATTTATTTCAAATTGATGTTGAAATAACAAACTAAATTGTAAAACAAACACTTGATTTACTTTTTCCAAATATTCCAAATATTATCTATTGACGACTAATATATGTGGGGAAATTTTTTCATTCCTAGGAGATGATTCCACAAGTGAACTCTGAAGAGGATAGCATTTACGCAAAAGTTACCCTACCTTGAGCGACAAAAAAGTTTTTGATTGGCTCAAGAAAATAACAGGAGTGAAGAAACCTATAATATGCTCAAACCACATTATGAAATGGTCTACTGATGTATGAAAGAACCTGATAGAGGAACCATGTTTTGTTATTGAGGCAAATTCTTCTAATCATCACTATCTAAACTCTATTCAAAAACCAAGCTGAATTATCTAAGCTTCTTTAAGGTAGGGTTTCCAATTTTGGCAGGAAAAAGAATATAATAGTCACTACATATTGAGACTAGAAAAACTAAGGGCTCGTTAGGTTGGGTAACAAGTTATCCCAGGATTGTTATCCTACCCTCAATGTGGGACAAAAATAACACTATAATCCTGGGATAAGTTATCCTACAATTTATCCCAACCAAACTTGAATGAACTCATTCCATAATAAATCCCGAGATTAGTTATCCCTCGTACCAAACGAGCCCTAAGGTCTTAGACCTCTCATGAAACAAGAAACTTTCACCATCCTTGATATGAGAGAACTCTCAAACAAATTGAAAGAGAAACATTTCAAGTTGTGATCTCTTTGATCAGCCACTCTAAAGCAGGATAGGCAAAGTACAATACTAGGAAAGATAGGAGTCCAAAGAGAATTGTGATCAGTAAGTAGAGCGCTAGGACGGCTGCACACGAAGGTATTGCAAACATAACAAGCAGAAGAAGCACGAGAACTAACGGAAACTTGGATGTAATGCGGATAAAGAGATCGAGGGACTTGTGAAGAGAAGAGTGGGCCCTCTGGGATGCAGGTGTACCACTAGTATGGTTATAACTACTGGTGCTCGATCCTGGAGATCCTAGACAACGAACCCTCCTATAATTCATGACAGAGGTGTTGTTCCCCGTAACTGAAGTGCACCGGACGGGCATTTCTTGTTGATGATCCCTACATATGGTAGACGGAGATTTCCCCCTGTCACCATTTTTGCTTTCCACCATCCAGAGGAGGAAGAAATTCTTGCTAGGAGATTTGAGATTCCCGCTCAACGCCAACCGAAATGTCAGCATATTGCACCATGGGCAGGAAATGAATAATGGAATCTGGACCTGTTGAGTGGAGAACTTCCAAGAAGCTGATTTAAGCCCCAACAGACAGTGCTTGCAAAGTGTGTGACCACACCACAAGACATAGGGGATGTTTTCGACAATGTTAAAAGACTCCCAGCATATTGGGCATTCAAGCCCTTCTTCCTCGCTGCTGGCATTAGAATAGGCATCATCGTCATCTGAGAATTTGCGGCAAGCTTGACTGGGCGTACCACATTCCTTCTTCTGTCCAAAGCTTGTGATGGCATTTGAAAAAGATCTCCACATATCAGGGGGCAACTTAAATCGCTATTGCTGACAATTACTTGAGTTTGAAACTTGGCATGTACTTGAAAGATGAACCACTGTCTTCAAAGGAGCATCTTGGTTCAGTCTTAAAAACTTCTTGCTTCTCTTCTGAACCTGAATTACACTGAAGATAACGAGTCATGAATCTACCATCTCAAGATAATAGCAAATTCAAAAATCACAAGCAATTATACATAAACTAAGAGGTGGATTATGTTTACACCTCTCATTAATGAAGGTCTCTCAGATAAAGTGCAAATACAAACTGTTGCACTTTATTGTCCCATTTTGAATTAACTACCAACAAAATACAGGAATACTTCATTCTCTACAGAACTCGCAAAATCAATCATCTAGCACGCACACAAACAAACCGGCTCCCGGCAGACTGAAAATGGATATTACCTACCTGGCTAAGAGGTGTAAATTGAAATAAAGGTCAAACAAATTGTTCTTCATCAACTGTTTCTAAAGTATAAGGAACAAGGCTTTCCAAATGGGTGACACACCTTTTGAGCTATTGAGGAATTCGAATTTAAGGAAACCAGCGAAACCACTTTCAAAATCATTAACATCATAAAAATTCGTCTGTCAGGACTGCTTCTTGGCATAGAAATGCCTCAGCACAACGCGTTGTATAATAATATGTCAAGTTACCACACTAAGAGAGGTCAACAAAAAACTTAAAATTATCAGTTATATCACACAGTTGATCTTACATCCATATATGATTTGATACATTATCTGCAACATTTCCCTCTACATATACATTAGATGCAAGCATATACTACTACATACCAAAAGTCTTTCAAAACCGAGAAACAGCATATAATTAGTATTTCACCCTTATAAGTTTTTGACATTAGTTACATTTTGTGACATCGAAGGGTGTGGTCCAGTGGTCAATAAAGTGTGTTGACAACTATGAGCTCTCAATATCAAACTCCAGCAGCAGTGGCAAAAACACTAGTTGATTTTTTCTCATTGTCCAAGCTTTGGTCAACAAAGTTACCCTCTGTGCTAGAGGGAGTGTGCAGGCAAGGCGGTCTGGTAACCACAATTATCAAAAAAGTTTATTTATAGTTTTTTGATAACCGGAAAATCCTCGAGGGATAGTTAGTTCACAATTCGAAACTCGGAAGGTAAATAGGTCTGCACTTCTACCGTTTTCCACTTAAACATCAGGCTTTGGTCCAAACTCATGACATTCTTCACATTCTAATTTCACTTTGCACAGTCAGTAGGGAGAATTCTTGATTATCCACCTCAAAATGTGCCCCGAATAGGCAGTTCAAGCTCCCCAACAAATTAAGATAACAAAAGGCAAATATGCAGAAGGAAAAATCATGACAAAAGAATCACGTTGGTTTCGTGCATTATGGGCACACCAAATTCAGAATTTGAGAAAGTTTCAACGTGTTTTCTCTTTGTCTCAAAAATAAAGAGTATTTTGTTGTAAGGTTATTCTATCAGGTACTCTGGGAATAACTACAGTTTGGCCAAGTAACTCGAAGACCTTGTTGGCCACATTTTTACCCACGTGACTCCGTCACTCGTTTGCTATAACTTGGCACAGGTTTCATTCATTTCAAATGCACCAATTTCAGAATTCGACAAATACTCTCAAACCTGTTTTCTCCTCTCAAAATAGAGAGTATCTTTTCAAAAATTAGGTGTTAGGGAAAATAATTACAGTTCTATGTCTAATTTTATCTATGTAACCTGTTGGCATAGTGAAATTGCTTATCACTACTCATGAACTAGGCCACATCAACAGAATCACGTAAATTGTATGCCTCCTTTATTTGTTTTAGTTACCCTTATTACAACAATAGCAACATACCTAGTGTAATCCCACAAGTGCGGTTGTACTTCGACCTTACCACTACCTTGGGAGGTAGAGAGGTTGTTTCGGATTAACTTTAGTTACCCTTTTTACAACAACAACATACCTAGTATAATCCCTCAAGTGAGGTTGTACACAAAACTTATCACTACTTTGGGAGCTAGAGAGATTGTTTCCGATATACTTTAGCTACCCTTATTACAACAACACCAACATACCTAGTATAAGCCACAACTGCAGTTATACTCAGACCTTACCACTACTTTGGGAGCAGTGTTTTGGGAAGCGAGAAGCGGAAAAAAGCGACAAGGGCTCGCTTCACAAAAGCGAGAAGCAAGAAGCGAAGTGCGCGCTTTTTTTGAATAAAGCGATATTTAGTATAAAAATAAAAAAATATTAAATAACTGAATAGAGGTAATATATTCTTAGATTAAAAGTAAATAGATAGTCAATAATACTCATAAGTCATAACATATAAAGCAAAAAATCAAAAACATAATTAAATCACAAAGAATCAAACTCCTATTCTTCAACAAGAGCAGCAAAAGAATTGAAAAAAACAGAGCAGTAATATTAATTGAAAAAAAAAACAGGTCAGTAATAGAGATTGAAAACAGAGCAGCAAAAAATAATTGGAAAAAAAAATGCAAGCAATAAAAATATAGAAAAACACCCAAAGAAAGAACCAAAAAAAAAAAAAACGGTAGTAGATCGCAAAGCGGCTTTTCGAGAGAAGAAGAAGAAGAGAACTTACAGCCACAAGTGATCGCAAAGAAGAAGAGAAAAAGTCGCAGCTTCTTAGTCGTGTAAGTATCTTTCAGAAATTAAAAAAAAAAAAAACCTTACATTTAAAAAAAAAACCCTAATTGGTGCTTTTTCATAAAAAGCGCGCTTTATCGCACTTTCGCTTTTCTTACGCTTCTCGCTTCTACAGTAGAAGCAAGCGCCTTTTCAATGTCGCCTCGCGCTTTTTACAACACTGTTTGGGAGGTAGAGAGGTTGCTTCGGATTAACTTTAGTTACCCTTATTACAACAACAACATACTTAGTGTAGACCCACAAGTGAGGATGTACACAGACCTTGCCACTACATTGGGAGCTAGAGAGGTTGTTTCCGATAGACTTTAGCTACCCTTATTACAACAACAACAACATACCTAGTGTAATCCCACAGGTGGTGCAATTGTACTCGAGACCTTGTGCCTTGGGAGGTAGAGAGGTTGTTTCGAATTAACTTTAGTTACCCTTTATACAACAACAACAACATACCTAGTGTAGTCCACAAGTGAAGTTGTACACACACCTTACCACTACCTTGAGAGCTAGAGAGGTTGTTTCCGATAGACTTTAGCTACCCTTATTACAATAACTACAATAACATATCTAGTGTACTCCTACAAGTGAGGTTGTATACGGACCTTACCCGGTAGCTTGGGAGGTAGGGAGATTGTTTACGATAAACTTTAGTTACCCTTATTACACAACAACATACCTAGTGTAATCTCACAAGTTGGGTTACATGCAGACCTTACCACTAACTTGGAAGGTCCGTAGGCATGAGTTCTCAGGTACGCTGTCAATCTAAATTCCTAGTCGTCTTTTTCAGTTGTACTTGTTTTAATGAAAAAGAATAAAGAAAGTCCCGAGGAGCGGAACAGCTTCCAACTCCCCAAATACGAGGGAGCAGCGCACTGCTCTCAGCCTGTTGTAACAATGAAAGAAAACTCCACATACCGGAAAAGAAAGTTACCTTATTCCTAGAACGGAATATAGCTACTTTACTTACTATTATAAGTGGATGACTATAGTAGATACATCTGGCTTTCTTTATTTAAATAGAAGTCCTAAGCTTTAAGGTGGGGAGGTTATTTTCGATAAACATTAGTTACCCTTATCATCTATGCCTCAATTCCAACCTAGTTGGGTTCAGCATTTGTAAATCCACTCTATCCATTTAAATCCAGATTTTGCAGATCATAGTCATCTGAAAGCTTAAATGAAGTAGACTCAATTATTGTGGTAAATTAGCATCATCTCTTAATAACGAATCAAAAATTAAATTTAAGATACAAAAACAAATCTTCAATTCCACATACTTAGCTAATCAATTGTACGGCATCAATCACAAGATTCTTACATAAATCGGATGCAAACAGCAAAATTCGAAATAAAAACTGATGCAGATTAATTCAAAATACAATTTGGAAACGAAATTGGCCAAAAATCGAACAATCTCAGTTTGCAGTTTCACAAAAAAAAAAAAAAAAAAGCTCTTTGAGAATGTGAAGAAACTTACTTGTATATAGAAGAATAGAAAAAGAAAAGAGAGATCAGAAGACAAATGAATTCTCTTTCGTCTCGTCACTTTCTCTATGCTTTCGGAGAATATTGAAATTTGTGAGATTTTATCGTACAACATTTACCAGAAGACACGCTCATCCAACCTCAAACGGTGTCGTCCATTTCCTTTCGTTTTCTTGGTGAGGTGGAGTTTATTTTATTTTTTTCCGAAACTTTAACACATGTTATCATTGTGGGTAGGGTGTGCAAAAATTGAACCGATTGATAAATTGAACCAAATTTTTTCTTATTGATTTATTGGTATTGGGTTATTGGGTTAATCGTTTTGTAAAAAAAATATCGAGTTATAAGTTTGGTTTTGGTTTTTTAATATTGTGTTATTGGGTAAGTCGATAACCCATTAAGACATTAGTAATTTAGTAGTTTATCCTACATAAATATTAAATATTAATCTCACATTACTAGTTAATGTCTTTGCCCTTTAGCATTCAAGTCACACAAATTCACATTGTACAAAACGTCAAAACTAAATTAAGAACCCCTATTCTTCTTAATTTCTCTTTGTTTATATAGTTCTTTCCATGTTAGTTATTATTCTTTTTCTATTTTATGAGCATTTTGTAAAGTAACATTATTATTTTGTCGCGTTAAATAATTGCAGAAGTCATATATTTGTTTTATAAACATTTTCTTATTGGTTAAACAAAAAACTGAATTGTTCAAGGATCAAAACCAAAAATAAAAAAATTGAACCGTTAAGGATCAAAACCAAAAACATATAAAAATATCTTATTGATTGAACATATTTAAAAATAAAAAATTGATAAACTAACTGATAATACTTAAATCAAACCGAATCAACAGATGCACATCCCTAACTTTGCATGACCGAACGACATAGTTCAAATGAATTCTTAATATCTTGTGTAATTTAACTTACAAATTAGAAAGGAAGTGAAATTGTATCTTGAGATTCAAGGTAAATTAATATGAAAATACTTATTTTATTTTAAAAATATTTATAAGTATGAACCTATAAGATTCCAAAAATTGAACCGGTCGATAAATTGAACCAAAAAAAATGTTATTGATTTATTGCTATTAGAGCTGTCAAAATGGGCTGGCCCAACCCAACCCAACCCAACCCTAACGGGCTAGAGAGTTAAATGGGTTGGGACGGGCTGGCCCTTTTAATTAAAGGGCCGATAAAATAAACGGCCCAACCTTGACCCTAAGCGGGCCACGGGTTGGGACGGGTTGGCCCTTCAACCAAAAAATGAACAATATTACACTCTTAGAAAGAGTATCGAACTTTGACATCTATGAACACGACATCGGTACATACAAAAATCATTTATAAATCACACTTCAGTGAATACTTACAAAAATACATTTATGAATCACATACCAAGTGAATACTTACAAAAATACATAATAGCCAACGTAAGATTTAGCGGATAAATGTTGATCATTCCACCATTCCTCCCACAAAAAACTAGCTGATTTACAAGATTTCCAGCAACACAAGGCAGCCCAAATACTTAACAAATCTAAATTGCTAAATATTACATGACCCGTTAATTAAAGTTTCACGACTCCGCTTCCACTTGTACCATCGATCACATTTGAATCAGCATGTGATATTGTTTCCTTAAGAAGTTCATCTTCATCTACAATTCACCATACAAGATGTTAGTTAGATAATAATTAACAAATACTTTCAAAAAAGAGTGATATATTAATAGATTAGATAGAAAAATATTACCCTCATTAGGTTGAGTAAATCCATGCAACCAATTTCGGTAGTGACAAGAGTTTGAACATTTTCATGATGGATAGAATTTCTATATTTGGTAACAACACGACCACCAATACTAAATGCCGATTCGGATGCTACGGTGGTAATTGGAACACCGAGGACATCTCGTGCCATTACCGAAAGATCGGGATATTTTTTTCATTATCCTTCCAATACTTAATGACATCCATCTCATGAAAAGTCCGATAATCGAGCTTTTTTTCCTCCAAATAAAGGTCCAATTCGACTTTCAGCAAAGTGCAAACCGATGTACCCTCAAACTCTTTAAATTCCTATTAATTTGAAACATGAAATATACTAACGATAAGAAGACGAACCCCATCATAGCAAGTAAAAAAAATAAACTGATTTTAACTTCAAATAAAATAGAGAAAGGTAACTCTACACTAATTTTAACTTCAAATAAAATAGTGAAAGGTAACTCTAAACTGATTTTAACTTCAAATAAAATAGTGAAAGGTAACTCATAATTGATTTTAACTTCAAATAAAATAGTGAAAGGTAACTCATAATTGATTTTAACTTCAAATAAAATAGTGAAAGGTAACTCATTTTTATCTAACTACACATTAAATAGAACTACAAAAATCATCAAGTAGACAAAATTAGTTCTAAAATGTGTAAGTGCTTTTAATCACAACCCATCAAAGTAGAGAATAGAAGTGTTTTTAAGAAAAGATACATAATGATTTAAAGATAAAAAATTAAATACTTACCGCAAACAAAGTAGACTTCTTTTGTTTGGATTGACTTCCTTCTGAAGAAGAGTTCACCTTTGAGAAACAATATTCTAAAAGTTGCATCTTGAAGCGAGGATCCAAAATTGCTCCAAATGAGAGTACCAAACTATATCTATTCCAATATTTCTGAAACTTATTGAACATTCTTACAGCCATTTCCTTAATAACTTCATCTAAATTACTTGAATTCTCCTTCAGCAAACATTCAATTTTCCAAACTTGCATAAAGTACAAATTGGAAGTTGGATAACTTGAACCAGAAATTAAGTTTGTTATTTCATAAAAAGGCTCCAAGAATCCAAATATTTTTTCTGCCCTTCTCCAATGATCAAATGTAGGACAACTTGAGTAATTTCTATCAATTAATCGTAGACTAGAAAAAGCTTTTTCATATTGTAGTGCACTCTCAAGCATCAAGTATGTTGAGTTCCATCTAGTTGTCACATCCAAACGTAAACCCAAATTTGTACTAATTCCAACTTGCTTAACACATTGCTCAAACTTTCTCATTCTACCATCGATCCTTTAACATACTTCACACTTTCTCTAATTCTAAACAAGGCATCATTAGCTGCTTTTAAACCTTCTTGGACAATCAAATTTAGAATATGAGCGAACAACGTACATGAAAGAACTCACCATCACATAACAAACTCTTTTGCAAACCAAGATGACCTTTTAAAATAGTTTGCATGCTATCATTGTTAGTGGCATTATCTAAAGTAATAGAGAACACCTTCCTATCAATTCCCCACTCTTTCAAACAATCATATATAGTTGCAGCCAATTCAACTCCGGTATGAGGAGGAATCATACGACAAAAAGTTCAAAATTTTACTTACTACCTTCCAATTATCATCAATATATTGAGCAGTTAAACAAAGATATCCTTCAGAAGTACCTGCTGTCCAGCAATCAGAAGTTAAGCAAACTCTATTAGGAATCTTCACCAACACTTGTTTTAATTTTTCTTTCTCTCTGAAATACACTTTTTGAACATCCACAACAGAAGTGTTCCTTGATGGCATTACCAATTCTGGATTTACATAATCTACCCAAGCTCTAATTTTTTTATATTCAACAAAAGAATACGGCGAGATCATGCTCAATAATAGCTTGACAAGCTTTTCACGGGAAATTAATTGATCGATCTTTCTCGATTGTATGTTACCTTGCCGATCCATATACATTTGACCCAAATCATAGAACTTAACCTTTTTACATTTAATTAAATGACGTTTCAAATGTGATGTTCCATAGTTCTTACCATTAGGTCCAGGAGTAGAACCAACCCTATATGGTTCCTTACAACCTCTACATATTGCTTTTTCCACTCCATTTTTATCTCTACCAATCTTCTTGAAATACCTCCAAACAGATGATTTTAAGCGCCTCACTTTCTTCGTGGAGATTCTTTAGATTCACTCACCCCTACACTAGTTTCATGTGCACTATATTCATCATCATCCTCCATTGATGTCTCTATATACGTTAAATATGTCAAAAGTTAGTTTCAAACTTCAAAATGAACATGTAGAGAAACTAACTTTTCTGATTACTCATTAGGAAAACACAACTAATACACATGATATCATACAATACGAAAATAATTAAGAAAAAGATGTTATATATGAAACTATCACAAAAGATGAACATGATTAAGAGTTAAGACGAAGTTCAACTCGTTTTGGAGAAGAAACAAATCGAAAAAATGATAGATTCTTACTTGTATGGTTGTATGCTTGTATCAATATTCAATACCAATCTGAAAATTGAACTTTGAATGAGCTTGGAAACTCTAAAACTTCAAAAATCAAAACCCTAATGTCATTCCTAAAATGAAAGAGAAAGTCGCTAATTTGAAAGACAAAGAGAATATATATGATTATATTATATACTTATAATAAAATGAATCAAAAGTCAAAATCCTAATAAAGTAATGGGCTTGGGCAATTAAAAAAATTTGTGGGCTTATGGTCTAAAATGTAAAAGATTTGCAAAAGACTTGATATTTTATTTTTGGGTAAATCACATAAATATCCTATATTAAAAAAATATTTACCATCTATGGCAATATAAAAATGTATTACACACATATTAAAGTTGAATTAGAAGAGAATTAAACATTTAATGCAAAATGTATTAAATTTTTTATAGATTGACAATTAAGCATTACTTCAAGGTGTTACACAGAAGCTAATAATTGTAAATCTTGACAATAAATAAACAAAGAAAATTATACTATATATATCGAGAGAATATTTTTTTCTAAATAAAATTGTTTAATCCTAATGATTATTGTGTTACTATATTAAGGAAACATCTCCAATTTATAAAAGTGCGAAACTTTTTATTCAACAAAAAGAACAATAATCAATAAAATGGGCTTGCCCATCTTTAAGTTAAAAAAAAACAAAAAGAACAATATTTTTTCACCAAGATTTTTTTTTAAAAAAAATAATATAAACATGATAAAAATTCAAATAAAATAGAAAAGTAATAATCAAGATGAGCAAACCTCCATTTGAGATATGTTTGTTTCACCATTCAATTCATCAAAAAGTATTTGTCATCCTTGCTTAATAAGGAGAGGCACAGAAAAAAAGAGAAAGAAGCGAAAGAGAGAAAGCTGACACAACTTTAATAAAGTAGATAATATTGTTATATATTGCTATATATGGTAATAATTAGAGAGTATATTTAAAATAAGTAATTATTTTTTAAAGGGAATCCACCCAAGTAATTAATCCTTTATTTTTCAAAATATTTATTGATAACATCTTTACAAATAAAACACTACTAAAAATATATATAAAAAATATTTTGAAAAATTAATAGCCCACGGGCTGGCCTCTGAGGCTTGCGGGTTGGGCCTATGAGGCTGCGGGCCAAACGAGGCTGGGCTAAAAAGCCTCGTTCCTAAATGGGCCAAAAAAATTAAGCCCAACCCCACTTAATTCAAGGGTTGGGTTGGGCCGGCCTCGCGGGCCAAGCCCATTTTGACGGCTCTAATTGCTATTGGGTTAATCGTTTTGTAAAAAAATATATCGAGTTATAAGTTTGGTTTTGGTTTTTTAATACTGTGTTATTGGGTAAGTCGATAACTCATTAAGATAACAGTAATTTAGTAGTTTACCCTACGTAAATATTAAATTTTAGTCTCACTGCCTTACTAGTTAATGTCTTTGCCATTTAGCATTCAATTCACACAAGTTCATATTGTATAAAACGTCAAAACTAAATTAAGAACCTTATTCCTCTTAATTTCTCTTTGTGTTGTATTTATATAGTCCTTTTCATGTTAGTTATTATTCTTTCTATTTTATGAGCAGTTTGTAAAGTTACATTATTATTTTGTCGCGTTACTTTATTGGAGAAGTCATATATTTGTTTTATAAGCATTTTCTTATTGATAAAACAAAAAACTGAACCGTTCGGGACCAAAACCAAAAAATTGAACCGTTAAAGACCAAAACAAAAAACCAATAAAAATATCTTATTGATTAACATATTTTAAAATAAAAAATCGATAAACTAACCGATAATACTTAAATCAACCGAATCAACTGATGCACATCCCTAATTCCCGCATGAATGAACTACATAGTTGAAATGAATTCTTAATATCTTGTGTAATTTAACTTACAAATTCGAAAGGAAGTGAAATTGTATCTTGAGATTCAACGTAGATTAATATGACACTACTTATTTTATTTTAAAAATATTTATAAGATGAACCTATAAGATTCCAAATTGAAGGTGTGAAAGATAATTGATGAACTGATGGAGGGTTGACACCGGAAATCAGAGATGAATTTAGGATTTAAAAATCGATGAGTATTGTTATTTTAGGTATAGATAACCATTAGCCACATAAATGAACAGGAACATATGTGTTTGTAGGTTAGGTTTTGGTTAATTTAATTAGGTCTTTTATTAAAAACAAAACTACTTTAATTTAATATTTTACGTTTGATTTAGATTATGTTCTACAATATTTGTTTTTTATTTTTATTTTTTTTTATGAAAGACGACCTCAAATAAAAAAAATTGCTTAGAAGGTAGTTTAATTATTACATATGCGACCAGAGGGAGTTGTTCGGATGATAAGCACCCCTCACTTCCAACCTGAAGGTTGCAAGTTCGAGTCACCAAGGGAGCAAAAAGGGGTGGGAGCTCCTAGGGAGGGTTAAAAAATTAACATTTGAAAAATAATAATAATAATTTTTTTTTATTACATATGCTTTGTTTGACTGCATTATTTACCTTTATTATTTTTGGATTAATTTTTTTTTTTTAATATTAATTATAGAATGATATGATAATTATTTCAATCTTGTGGTTCTAAATTAAAGTTATGTCAAATGTAGAATTTTGGGCTAAAAACATTCCTAAAGTATAATCCAAACTTAAGATACATCCTTATGTTATAATGTAAACAAAAAAACATTATTTAACTATCCTAAACTTAGCAATAATCATCCTTTTGTTAACTTTTGTTAAAAAAAAAAAACAATTGAAATAAAAACTAACAGCTGAAATAAAAATACATGTGGATGTGACTTTTTTTCTCTCTCTAAGTATTATTTTCCTTAGGTCAAACACATATGTAGACCCTTAAATTTGTCTTTAAATTTCATTTTGACACTCTAACTCAATCTTGTTCCATTTTAACCCTTCAACTCCAATTTTTATGTTCAATTTTGGCACTTCTAAGTGATGTGACAGAGTGTGTGTATCACACTTTCTCTAAGAGAGTGAAAAACAAAAAAAAGTATTCTTTTTTTTTTTTTTAAAAGTATTCTTTTTTTAAAAAAAAAAAAGATTACCCTTCAACTCTATTTTTTTTAGGGATAAGGGTTTGAAAAATATCTCAACTTTGGTCGAATTTGCTGTTGCGATACTAAATTTTCATGAGGACCTATTACCTCCCTAGACTATTTAATACCGCATTTTAAACATATATATTTGCCTACGTGGACATAAAAAATAATGCAAAATTATAAACAGTAATGTGTCCACGTGGGCACATATATACCTTTAAAATACACTATTAAATGGTTCAGGGGTAAAAAATACGGTATTAAATAGTCTAGGGAGGTAATAGGTCCTCATGAAATTTTAGTATCGCATCAACAAATCCAACCAAAGTTGGGTTATTTTTTAGACCCTTATCCCTTATTTTTATGTATCATTTAACACAAAATACTATTTTATGATTTCTTTATTTCTATATATGTTATTCAACTGCAATTTTGCATTTTAAAAATTGGCATTCATCCGTTAGTTATTGTAAAAAACTAAAATTGACGGATGATCATTGATTTTTTTTTTAAAGTAACAATTTCTTTTTAAGAGTTTCCCTATATTTTTGCGTGAAAAATAACCGACGAAAGTGTGTCGATTATCTTTCTTAAGAAAATCAATGACAACCCAACGAAGTCTATCGAGTTTCAACATTTTTTTGTAGTTTAATTAATTAGCAATGAACATGAATTTTTTTTTACTCGTATTTAGTTGAATGAAAAACCAGAAAGCTGATATTTGAGTTAGTCCAAATAGATTAGATATGAAAAAAATATGTGGTGTTATTTAATTTAATTAATTGTTTAAAAAAGAAAATCAATGCACTTTCGTCGATTATTTTTTCACACAATAATGTACAAAAACTCTATAAATAAATGCTAAATAAATGATGTTCATCCATTTTATTATTTCTTTTTAAATAAAAGATATGACGTTGGTTTTTAAAATGAAAAAGTGGAAATGAAGAACATAAATAAAAATAAAGAAATCATAAATTTAGTATTTTGTGTTTAAATGATACTATATAAATTAGAGTTGAAGGATTAAAATGGAACAAGGATAAGTTAGCATGACAAAATGAAAAATGGGGGCAAGTTAGAAGAGTTGTGTATGTGTTTTAAATTGGTTTTTGTGCCATGTCATGTCACGTGAAGTAAACACATCCCATTTTGTTGATTCTTTGGAAAGAAGTGTCAAAATGGAACATAAAAATTGGAGTTGAAGGGTTAAAATGAAATAAGATTAAGTTGGAGTGTCAAAATAAAATTTAATAACAAAGTTTAAGGGTCTGCATATGTGTTTAGCCTTTTCCTTATATGTGTTTAAGTTCACTGCGCATGTTACTTTTTGCAGTTTTTCTTATGTTTTGCCCAAAAGAATTTACTGATTTTTCCTATTGATTTTTTGCTATTACTATTGGTTTACCAATTTTATTTATTTATTGTTTACTACTACTAGTTAACCAGTTTCAATGTTGTATTGTTGTTTTTAGCTAATTTGGTCTTGTTTTACTGTTTTTTGCTGTTTTTCTATTCATTTATCAATTTTTTGCTATTTTATTCTGTTGCATTGTTGTTTTCAGCTGGTTCGGTGTTGTTAAGCATCACATTTTGCAATGCATCAATGTTTAATTTTCAAAAATAGTTTATTGAAAATAACTCCTTGTAACTTTGAAGTAGCTAAATTTAATTTATATGAAATATGCCTTCAATTTCTTTCAGACATTTTATCAAATAGGTAAGGTACATTTTACATTGCCATAACAGATCTTGGCCATGGTTATTGCTACTTGTGCTTAACAAATATAATAGTTCTTTCGAGACGATAAGAATAACGAAAATAAAATTAGCATCCTAACCTTTCATAAAGTTCACCTCTTTCGATTGGAGTAGATTATTTTACTGCTTGAAAGCATACAAGAAAGTCCAACTATCGTTTTTGAAGGATGAAGATGATAGAATATGGAGATTTTGGGGGAAGTCACCTGCTTGACATGTCATTATTTCAACCTTTAGTTTTTTAACAGAAGTTAACATAAAGGTGTTTATTGTAAAATTTGAGATGGTTAAAGGATGTTTTTTATTTAGAATTATAGCAAAAGGATGTATCATAAGTTTGAGTTATACTTCAGGGATTATTTAAGCCCAAAACTCTCAAATGTATCAAAATAGTTTTTTATCACAACCCAAAAATTGGGGTGATGACACTTGCCTTATTTCATCACGACAAGTCAGTCTAAAATTTGATTAAATAGATAAATGCAGAAATAAAGCGAAAATGAGATTTCAATATAACAAAACAAGCGGATACCTTAATGAAACTCATTAAACCCCCAAAACCTGAATATTGTCACGTGTACAAGCCACTATTGTATTACAATAGTAGTGAAGAAAATACAAGTCTCAATGTCATTGTTTTTTAATAGAACAAGTCCATAAAAAAGGAGAAGAGGGTCCGCCGAGATGACAAATAGATACCTCACAAGTCTCCACAAAAAGCCTAAGACAAGAAGAGAAGATAGAGATTATCACGATGATCTGAGCTCGTAACCTACACAAGCGTAGAAACAGGAGTGAGTACCAAACAACACGATACTCAACAAGAAAACCTCTAAACACAAGGTAAAGCAAGGAAGAATATAGATACTCCTATCACACCTAACTGAACCTCCACAACTACTACCTGCACAAAAGTCAGCCCAATCTAACAGTCCATAATTCACGAAGAACATAGTTTAATAACAACACCTTAACAGTACAAATCATCAACATCAAGTTCATGGATGGACTTGAGCCATGCCTGAGGGCGTCTAAATGTGTCCTTCTGGATAGTCGGACATTGAGATTACCTAGCCATTTGATGGGCTGTGAAGAATAGAAGGAGAGTCCATATATGAGAATTATGCAGGAAAAGTAGGTTGGAGCCTACTGCATGAACAAGCTGAGCTTGAAAGTTGATAATGCTACACATACCACTAACATGAAGTAGGACCTGAGTGCAGGCTTTTTTGCGAAAGATCGTAGTTTCAAGAAAAGGTAGAGTCATACATTGGTGTGTGAGGGGAACGTTTGCCAAACCACTCATAAGGAGGAATGATGCTAAAGTATTGTGGTAAGGAAATGAATTAAGATGAGATTAGCTGAAGCATCAGAATTGGATGGGTATCCAAGTTTACAAATGAAATATTTCCAAGAGTAGAAGGTCGAGCTGGAAAAGACTATAAATAGGAGTGTTGTGTAGGCCTCGCCATAGGTCAGCTGAGAATTGAGAGCACCTAGAGGGTCCTCTTCATAGGCCACTCGAGAATTGGGAGCACCAAGTTGATCCTCACCATAGGCTTAGCGTTTGCATATCGAAGAGCTACAAAAGGGAATAGAGTGTTCTGGACGAAGAGTCTTGTTTAGAGATAAATGTGAACGACGACACTTTGATATGTGTGAAGTACTTTCCATAAGTACGTCCCAAAAAAGTGCAAAATGCCTACAGGTGTGGAACACATGATGTGCCAAAGGTACCATGTTGTAGCGTGAGTGCCAAAGGCTGGGTTGTATGCCACTTAGGATAGAATTATGTTTGTGAAAGGACCATAAGGGTATGAGTGGCATAGATGCCACATTGAGGGATGTCTACCTTCTCGTCTAATCAGGTCGAGGTATGTTTGTGCTATTGAAGCTTATGTCTAAAGGGAATGGATGTCTTCCAATGAAAGTAAGACACAGTGGGATTGCGAGTTATCCATGGGGGTACTTAGAATCTAGATCGGGCTAGATATGTCAAGGACATTCTTATGGGGCCTCCAATTCTCTAGTTTTATTTGTGGTACTAGACAGTTTGCACCATAATGCGTCCATTTACTAGGTTGGGTTGAAGATGCTAAGGACATGCTTGCGGGGCCTCCATTGCATTAGTCTTGTTTGCGACACTGGTATGATTGAAAGTGTATTGCTAAGTTATCCCAACGAAATAGGTAAAGTCACTAATCAAAACATAACATTAGGGAAGACAATAATCATAATATCAATCCAAATCATAAAGTCTTATAAGAAGAGCTCATTCAAACCATGACTCATGCATATGTGAGAAAATCATTTCACCACTCATGACTATCTAAGTATGTCAGTAAACCTTTCAAAATTTTAATGCTTGTCTCAAAAGCAACCTTAGACCATAAAAATCCTTCTTATAAGAAGATTCATAACTTTCACAACTCATATTCATAACTTCATCAGTTTCTTCATAAATTCATAGTCAAAAGCCTGAATAATGCATGGGTCTTATAGAAATCAATTGAAAATTATGTAGTTTAATCAATACACGCATAGAAAGATTGAAATTGAACAATAAAATCAACATCAATTAAGACCCATGAAGATCACATAAAACCCTAAGCAATTTAGGTGAAATTGAATTGGAAACTTAAAAATCCTTTGGGGCACATTAGATGAATGAAATCCAATGGTGAAATCTCACATACCTTGATTTAAGATCCCAAAATCAATGGAGTAAAAAGAATACTTGAAGCTTGAACCCTAGATTTGTTCGTTGAAAGAGTTTAGAGAGGATGAACTTGGATGGGAATTGGGAATTTGAGAGAATGAAAGGGTTTGGGTAGAATCGGGAGTTTAAAGGTAGTTATAGGTTTTAGAATTAGGGTCAAAATGACATAGTATAGGTATTAAATGAAAAGGGAAAGACCTAAATACCCTTAAAAATAACTGTCTAATAGCTTCTGTGGTTTGGACCGTCCTAATCAACTATAGAACCAACTTTAGAAACCTAAAATTTCATTAAATTCCCACGAGACCAATCTACGATCCATCGTTCAGTCTATGCTTCGTAGACCCTTCCATAGAACCCAAGTTTAAGTCCAATATTTTATTAATTCGGGTTCAATTCTATGAGTTCCATTTACGACCCCTCCAAACTCTTATGACTCGTTCTTGTTTTTCGTTGCTCAAACTTCAAAAACTTTAAATTTTCCTAAAAATTAGCTAAACCTGATAACGCTCAAAAGTCCTTCTTAAAACCAACTAAAAGGGACATCGGTCATAGTCAGTAAAAAACCCAATGAAGAGTCGGGGTCGAATCACATGGAGAATGGTATATTGTGTACTGTGTTGTTGTTGTTGTTCTACATTGCTCTTTATTTTATTGTTGATTACTATTATTATTTGTGGGTTGATATTTTGGTATCTATTTTGAGTGTTCCAACATGGTTTCCATTATTTTGTTTAGTTTTGACTACTATATTGCCTACTCTTTATTATTTTATTTTGTTGTGGATCACATTAAATTAGTTTTGGCTACTATATTTCATACTCTTTGTCATTTTGTTTTGTTATGGATCACATTAAATTAAGTGATTAGCTTATAGTTCTTTTACTTTATTTATGGTGAAGTTATATATACATGATATTTATATTATTAATTAATAGATGATTTTTGATTGCATGAAACCACTTGTTTGCTAGGATTTAGTAATTTACTTGTCGTTCCTCTTGTTTATGTCATTGTTATTGTTTTGTGTTCACATTTTAGTTAAATTGGCCAATAAGATAATCTCTCTATCGGTTTTGGAGTTTGAATTTAGTTGGAGTAAAAGATGAAAATTTAGTTTAAGTTGTATTATATGTTATACTTTACAAGTTAAAATTGGCCGATGATGAAATTACCGTTGATTTCCAAGGCCTCCCATGTTCATATGACATGTTTTATTTTTAGTTGTTATTATTTTATTTATTTTAGTTAATATTTATTCATTACTAACACTTTAACTAAGTGTCTTTACAGGTATTCAGAGTTGCTTTCCGAGGAGGCTACTTGAATGTAGTTCGAATTATATTTTTTTATTCATTATTGTGTATATTATTGACGTTAGACAAACCTTAGTTCGTTTCTTATATTATTATTTCATTTTATTATTTTCTTATATTTCATGTTTATTATACTTGTACAATGTGTTATCTCCTTCTCAATTGAAAAAATGAATTCAGTCGGGACCCCACAGTTGTGGATTTCGACGGATTCCTAATACCTTCCCTTCGGAACAACTTGAAATCTTACCTAGAATCTATTGGTTTTGCAGACATTTTTAAATTTAATTTATTAATTAGTTTCCTAGTTTTCCTAAAGTTAGATGGCAACTCCCTTTCGCTTTCGAAAATTCTTAAACTCTTTAAATTGAATTAATTTTTTAGAGTCACCGTGACATTGCACCCTTAGGGATGTCAACAGTCTTAGGTGGGGAAGCCTCAAAAAGGGAATCAATGGCCGACAACAAGATCACTGGAGGTGGCAGTAAAGGCTCAACTGGGGCATCAATTCTCGTCTCAGCAGTCAGAGGGATAGAGGAGTTTGAAGTGACTCCACTAGAACCAACCACTGAATTCTCCCGAAGGGATTGCTCTAGGGTCCCCTAAAGAATGACCTCATCGGTCTCCTGCATCTCAGTCAAGTTTTAAGCAATCCCATGTTCCTTGTTCCTCAACTCTTCTTCATTTGTCTCCTTGGCCAACTCATCCTTGTCCCTCTCACTCTCATCCTCTACAACATCAACACTCACAACAAACTCAGGCTGATCACTTGGAATAGGTACAATACTCAACATCCAAGGCATGGAATTGATGCATCTGATAGGGAAACCTTGCCCCAAAGCATGTATATGTCCATCGACTACAACTGAACCACCTCCACTCGTAGGGTAGAAGATCGTCCCTTATGGTGTCTAGTGCACAAGAGCTACCCTTTGCCTTCTCCCAAGCCTTTAATCTCACTGTGAGGTCATCCAACCTCACACTATGACTCTCAACCATACCCTCACACTTGACCACTCTCTTTATTAGTTGATCTACGACCTTTTGAATGGCCTGATCAATGATCTTGGGAATGTCCGTCTTAATCGGGGCGACTCTAACATCTGTCGACCTGCCCATCTGGTAAATCAATGCCTAGGTCGGGGAGGGGGGGACATGCAATAGGAGAGGCGTAGATACAGAGGCAGTAGGGGCAACATTAGAGAAATGTACATCAGAAGGTGTACAAAGATATGTCTGCTCCACAGAAGGAGCAGATGTGCTAGCCTCAACTGCTAGTGTAGTAGGAGCAACCATGGGTGTCAATTCTAGTGGTGGTGGCTTCCTCTAAGCCGCATCATCCCGCAAACACTCATCCTCAATCCGTTTGATACTATTGGATAAAACTGGTGTGATCCTCATATATGTAGATGCCCAAAAAGGGACTCCAACCCTCTCACACGACTTTATAATCAATACGGAAAATGGGATCGACATCTTCTCCTTCTTCGCTCTCATTAAAATCTCGTCAACTATAATTCCACCCATGTGTACGTGCTCTAGGTCGATGATTGTGCCTACCAAGACTACCTTGTCATGGCAAAGGTCAGACTCATTTTGTGATGGCATTGTATTGCTACTGATGAAGCCAAATTAGTATCTCACCACCAAATTCAAGTTTTTCTTCTCGATATAGGCACCATCAATGATCTAGGAATGAGAAGAATTAGAAATCAAGGGGGCTAGCCACCCTTTCAAGGAGTCCAAGTCATGACGCACCCAGAGTGAGTATAAATTTGACTCAAACGTCAGCATTCTCAGTGTTGTGTTAATGGCCCCGACATCACATCGTACCTTCTTGCCATTAACCTCCACTTCTTCAAGTGGCTTCTAGGAAGTTCCCTTTCGCTTCTTTGGAAGGGCTTGGGCATATGCAGGAACTCCCAAACCCAAGAAGGGATGTTGGGGTTCCTTGGCTTTGTGAACCCCTCAAACTTGTGAAACTGAATTGTATCCTAGATAGTTGGGTAGTCACTCATGATTCCATATATGCAGAGCCGTCTCTTCTCAATAATAGTCCTCTCTCCAGAATCTTTGAGCCTATTTAGGGCTCTT
The DNA here is from genome assembly GCA_029007595.1 of Solanum commersonii. Lineage (NCBI taxonomy): Eukaryota > Viridiplantae > Streptophyta > Magnoliopsida > Solanales > Solanaceae > Solanum > Solanum commersonii. The sequence goes on from JAJTWQ010000077.1 coordinate 2,362,443, forward strand.
GGAGCGATAACTGATAGGACTCTAGAAGTCGGTGCTTGTGCAGAGGAGGGCTGCACTATTTTGGGCCTGATTTTAGTCTTCCTCCTCACTACCCCATTTTTGAGTTGTACCCTATCTTGGGTAGATGCTTCAAGGGTAGTGGATTGCAAACAACGAAGAGCATGTGAAGGCTCATTAAAAAATAGGCCCATGTGTGTCTTTAGAGGATGAGGATGAAGATGAGACTTTCTATTTGACTCAGTGTTAGATGTAACTACCATCTTGCCCTTTGTTCTTTCTATTTCTTGCAAAGCACACATTCAAACATAAGAGTTGTGAAGGTTAGTTGAAATTAAACAAATATCGAATAAAATTTCAAAAACATTTTTGAGGCTTGCCTAACGGGAAAGTGGATCACCAAACAGGGTCGGCGAGCTCCAGTGAGCTCGTTAAATTAGACAATAGCAATTATCTCAAGATTATAGCAAAAAATTCAAAGTCAATGCCAATTGGGAAATTTGTCGAGTCAGTTTCAGTCAGCTAAGACAAGTCCACTAAAATTGACAAAGCAAATTGAAAAGACATAGGCATTAAAGGCGATATCCATTCCCACTCAGTGATTCACCAAGTGCGTTCGACAGACTAAGACAAGCCTACCGAATGGGACAGTACCCAAGGCCATATATATTCTAAAGAAGGAAAATTGGGGCTTACTCGGTGATTCTCCTAACCTCCTTGGTGAGCTAAGACAAGCTCACTGAATAGGAAGTGTTCAGCCCAGTGCCTAGTTTTCACAGCTAACCCAACATATACAACAAATATGAGTTTCCCCTATCATTACAATCCACCTATATGTTTATATACCCATATGTACTCAGACTTCCCCCAGATATTGCTAAGTATTGCACTAATTGAAGATTTACCCTTAAGAAAGTAGTCACCCGTCTATAATTGCACAAAATCATGCAATTGGGTCAACACTGGCTAGTCAGACTTCATCAACATCAAAATTGACTTAGACTCAACACATTTATCAACTCAATTTCAAATTTCAACCAACACAAAGGATATTTCACTTTATAGGCACACATATTCGACTATCTCATGGGTACAGTTTAAATCGAACAATATATTTCTACCAAATAAAATCTAGCACACAATGACAAGTAATAGCTTCAAGCCCATGCCCAACATACAAGTTAAAACTCAAAAATATCAACAAAATTCAAAAACCAACTCAATAAGAGCAAAAATTGAGAAACTAAAAGAAATGGAGTCGGGTACTTGGGTTGATAGGAATTCCAAGTAAATTCACTCCTCGAACTTTAAAAACACTCACCAAGGACTCAAAATCACTCAAAGAAAGAAAAGTAAGAGAAATGAGCAAAAAGACTTCAAGATTTCAAAGTGTTTGATTTTTGAATTCGAAAATACCCTTGGTCTTTTAATACCAGGCTTGTTGTGCGAACTCAACTAACGTTGCCTAACGTGTTTTATGAATCACCATTTGGAGCTTAAGCTTGCCAAACCTTGAACAAAACACCAAATCTGAAGGTTGATTTGGTGGTGCCGATGGAGTACGCATAGTGCACTTCGGCGAATTGCCTTTTGGAGTTCTTATTGCCTATTTTGACAGTACACTTTTCCACCTGTTCAATCTCAAAAGACGTACAAGAATGAGTCTTCCCAATGCCTTCGGTGGGTCATCGTTTGCGTGTTGGCATAACATATGCTTCCCTTTTCAACCTTTCAACCTTTTTTCTACCTGCACTCACAATGCACATTATTCGAAAGCAATAAAACAAAAGTAAAGACTTCCTCCCAAGAAGCGTCTTATTTAATGTCATGGAATGACATAGTTCTCACTCCCAACAATCATTCTTGGGGTTCGGGATGGTATCACAAGGCAATGTTCCCTTTTGCCTTGGATTGAGATGAGAGGCAATTTTGCCCAATTGGTTCTCTAGTTGCTTGATAGAAACTGAGTGAGAAGTCACCATCTGGGATGAAGTAGAGAGGTCATTTTTCAATTCCTCCAACACTTTATCCGGCCCTTCAACCTTATTGTAGATACTTGCAAGTATATCTTCAGTGTGTCTTCCTTCTGGCGAAGCTAGTTCTTTTGGGTGTGGACGATCATAGGGAGGCACGTATTGATCTTTTTCCATCTCCCTATCTCTCTAATTTCCACCCCTCCAGGTCTTTCCAACTATGATATCTATCCATGTTCCAATCTTGGTTCCCACCTTATCGTTGATAATTGGTGTGGGATCCCCTATTTGATTCCTTAAGTATTGAACTTCCTCATTATATAATGCCTCAAATATGACAACATTCGGGCACTGCCCATAGTTTGTTCCAATCGTATTTACCGACTTAGTTCACCTATCATGATGTATCTAGATAACAAATCGAGCTAAGTCATCATTTTCCCCATGTTTTCATCTCTTTCATGGTCCTTCTCAACTTGGTCTTTGCTTAAACTCAATTGTAGAGTTGGCACTTGGTCCTCTCTAGTGTGATATATTCGGTTAACCTTAGTTATATAATCTAACAACAATGCAACCACATCATACGGTTGTTTTATTAATCCACCTTAGACTAACTAATCAGTCATACCTTTATTGACTGAATCAAGGCAACAATAGAAGTATTGCAGCAACAACTCATCCACAAAGCCATGCGTTAGACATTGCAAAAGTAATTTCTTGAACCTCAGTCACGTCTCATGTAGAGGTTCACCTTCAATACACTTGAAATATTTGATATGGGTTTGAAGTTTAACCATATTCGAGGGTGGAAAGAATCTCTCCAAGAAAGCATCATTTAACTCTTCCTACGAAGTGATAGAATCATTTAACAATTTTGTCAGCCATTTTGTAGCCTCTCCCGTTAAAAAGAGAGGGAATAACCTCAACCTTACGGACTCTTAAGAGATATTCTTGAACACAAAAGATCCACGTACCTCCATGAAATTCCTAAGGTGTTCATGGGATCCTCATGAGCTAGGCCCCCAAAATTTCCTTTCATCTCGAAGTAATTGTATTATAGTTCCAAGTGATGTGAACCGGTTGTGGGAGATATTCGAATTGCTCCCGTAGTTTGAATTAAATTCACATGCATATTATTCAAGTCACCAAAGTTGTCGTTTTGACCATAGTGACTATCATTTTCACTTTCATGGTCACTAATTGCATAAACCTGTAAATCAGCTAACAATAACACCAAATAACAATCAATTGCAACTAAACAAAATTAAAATCTAATTTCTCAATTAGAATTCTCAACTACAATTCCTCGGGAGCGAGACCATTTTTGATAACGCTCAAATGTCCTCCTCAAAACTAATTAAAAGGGACAACAGTCGTAGTCAATAGAAAACCCAACGAAGAGTTAGGATTGAATTCCACAGAGAATGGTATATCATGGAGAATTCCTAACAAGAGATTTGGATTTTAAAATTACTCATTTGCAATAACAAGTATAAGTGGGTGGATACTTCCACCAATTTTGTATAAAGCTTTTGTTATCAATTATCGCAATTAAACTAAGGTGTCAAAGAATTCAAGAGTTAACAAGCAAGTTAGGGGTATGGGGATTGGAAATCAATATCACATAGGGGTGATTGTGCTGCTCTATAGTGATGAACATTCATGAATAAGTTAAGTCATTTTCATTGACGAGAGCACAACACAATACACACTACATTAAATAAACATTCAGCCCCATATTCACACCCTAGATCTTGGGGTTTTAGCCACACATCACAAAAAGTAAAGAGATTATACCTTCCATGAAAGCAGATATGGGTAACATGAAGTTAAGCTATTACAACTAAACCCACTTTGGATTCAACTTCAATTTGTCAATTTCAAGCACAAAATTGTAAAACCTCAAAAGGTAGAAAAGTGTTCTTCAAAGATAAAGTGTTTTCTCCCTCTAAACTCTTCACACACTATGATATTTTTCTATTTTATGTCGACTCTCCTCTAATTTATCTCTCCTTTGGGATATTTATAATTTTTCAAAATCAGGCTCAAAATTCCACTACGCGGCTCATTCGGCAACATTAGTCTGGCTAGTCGAACTCGTTTGGCACATTGCCTCTTGATGTTTAGTTCGCCATTTGATTCTCTAGGCTTTAGGTGTTTTGAACCTCAGTTGGCAAACTTGACTAAGTCAGTCTTTCACGTCCGGTGAATCGCCGAGTACCACATTGGTGTTCCTTTTGAGAATTTAATCTTTTCTTTCCACATTGCTATTTTGGGTGATGTTCATCAAGGCAGCCTCTCTATTTTGGCACATCGCTTTTTCCACTAGAGTCCGCCGACCTGATTTGATAGACCCAAGTGCTATGCACTATCTTTTTGTGTGAGGTCGTGCTCAAATTGCAATTCGTCGTTCTTGTTAGGCAATCAACAATGTATAGTTTGCACTTCTTTTTGCATTTTTGTCCATTCTTTCAAACAACAATCCTTGCCTTGTCCATTACCTTCATAGCTACAAATCATCAACATTTAATTAAAATAGGATAAAATTAGGCATTAAGGACACTAATTATTGAGCTAAATAGACCTTAAATGAGTGAAAATCTACCAATCATCACAACCCTACGACTTTCCTTTCTACGGCCCGTAGGACTTCCTATGGTCCATTGATAGGACTCCTAGTCAGTGCCTCAATGCCAAAAAATCTAAACTTTTCCTTTCCTTCCAACATTCTCATTTCTATGATGTTATAATATCTCTCGCTTAGGAACATTCGTCCGCGAATGAGACTCAAGCTAGCATGAATAGAGTAGCAGAGAAACTAACACCCCAACATGAATACAAATCTCATCATAATGCCCATAAATATGGAGAATCACTCGAAGCTAAATCATAACATGAAAATCAAGTTTTCATGAACATGCATGTATATAGAAACACGAAAATGATTAAAATGCATGAATCCGAGAGAATGAACAATGAATAACTGATAACTTAAGCTAGAATAGGAGCGAAGGGAAGGAAATGACGATACCGGGACATCGTATTGGCTTGCCCTCCCAATTAGCACCCTAAACTAATTAACTCCTCCAAAAAAATTTCACGGAAGAAACTTCTTTATTCCTCAACTTCGAACTTGTCGGTCTAAGATCTCAACGACAACCTCTTCATAAGAAAGATTTTCTTTAACTTTCAAATCTTCTAAAGGCACAATAGACACCATCTCTCTAACACACTTTTTCAACAAAGAAATATAGAATATCGGATGTACAAATGTTATATCATTAGGTAACTCGAATTCATATGCAACCTTGCCAATACATCTCAAAATCTGATATGGGCCCACATAAAAAGGACTAAGCTTCCCTTTTTTTACAAATCGCATTACACCCTCCACGGGTGATATCTTCAAATACACCCAATCATTAACTTTAAATTCAAGCTCTCTTCTTCTAATATCGGCATAAGGCTTTTGTCCACTTTTAGCCATTTCCAACCTCTCACAAATAAGTTGAATCTTTTCCATAGCCTCATGCACCAACTCAGGCCCTATCAAAGCAACCTCACCAACTTTAAACCAACCAATAGGATACCTACACCTTCTGCCATAAAGAGTCTCAAATAGAGTCATTCCAATGGTAGTGTAACACCCCAAAAATTTCGTAGGTTGAACTAGAGCCTAAACGTAGTGTCAATGAGGTATAAAATGAATTCCCCTAAGTTAGTAGACCATCTAGCTATGCTATGGTGGTCTATGAGTTAAGGCCTAAGGGAGGAGCGCCAAACAAAAGGGGCAAGCCAAGGACTAAGGCCAAGGCTGCCCCAAATTTGGAGCGACTGCCTCAAACTCCACGGCCATCACCACGACTCATGGTCATGACCACGGACAGTGGGAGGCTTCGTGGAGTTTCCTTGGTCAAGGGAGAGGGACCTCCAAGTGTCCTGCACACACGCCTCACCCTTCACGAGAGGGATCACGAGTCATGGTCCACTTCACGGCTCGTGAAGGTGGGCGTGAAGTTCTCTTAGCTTTTAGGGAGTTGCGGGTTGTTAGGGTAGGTACTTCCCAAGGCACCACGGGCACCACTACGGGCCGTGGTGCACTTGACGAAGGAGAGGGATGGCTCGTGAACATCACTTGGCACCAAGGCTTGGAGGCCTTGCCTCAACAAGACCAAGTCATAACCAAGATCATCACCATAGATCCTGGTCATGACCACGAATCGTGGGAGGCTCTGTGGTCTTGCCTTGGCCAAGTGTTGGCTTATGCCCGAAAAGGGAGCCACTGCCTCCAACACCACGGGCGCACCACGGCCCGTGGTGCACTTTCATGGTCCATGAATGTTGGCTGTGGTCCTTGACGGGAACCATTTAAATGAGGAGTTTTGGGACTTTTCCTTTTAAGTCCTATTTAAGTAGGGGTGTTTTGGGTATTTTTAGAGGTTAATTATATATTGGTTTTAAGTCTAAATTCACAAGTTTTGGTCATTATACACAACACCCAATTGCAATCAAAACTCTCCCACTTCTCTCTAAACTCTCTCTCTAAAAACCTTAGAAGAAGAATAATATATTGGAGCTAGGGTTTCAAGGTTCTTTCCCAAATGGCGTGGAGTTTCTCCATTAATTCTCAAGGAATCAAAAATGGTATGGTTGCTTATCACTCTTGGGATTCCTTTCCCCAAGAGGTCCCTTCAAGATGAATTTCAAAATCTCCAATTTCTAGGTTTTCAATTAAAAAATGTGGGTCTTCTTTCTAAAGTGAAATTGATGTTATAAACTGAATTTGATTGGTGTTATATGAACAATTATGAATGTTTATGTTGTAGTTGTGGTTTCTTGAAGAATTCCCCATGAGACCCATGTTTCTCCTTCTTTTCCTAATTCTAACCCTAGTTTGTGTTGGATATTGAGGGAAGGCTATGAATCGAATGTGATGTTATGTAATTCATGTTTGTATGATGATTCTACCCTAGGTTATGTATAATTTCTATGAAATTAGGGTTGAGTCTTTGAATGAAGCCTTGAAGGCTATGAAGGGAATATGTCAATTGCTTATATTGATGTTGATTATGTATTACTTCATGAATTACCCTGTATTATGTATTGGTTATGAACTGATTGGTGATTGAAGTATGACTGTCCTATGAAGGGCAAGGAGGTATGAAGGTTGGTTCTTCTTTGAACTCAAGTATGGAAAGTGAAATACTTAGATTGTAATAATGTTATACCTAATGTGTTGTTGTGGTGTTGATGACCTAGTTTCCTCATCCTTAACCCTCTACACTTGAATTAGCTATGAAAGATGTATGTATGTTATGGTATGATTGCTATATGATTGAAAGGTAGTTCTCATGATTATAGTGTAATGTAAAGTGAAAGGGTTACTCACTTACTAAGTGTTTCTAAAGTGAAAGGATTGTTACTCACTTATGAACACATATGAGCTATTATGGTAAGATGTTTACATAAGAGTCTAGTAAAGGCTAATGTGAACTTATGTGATGACTAAAGATGATTACAAAAAGGGAATTAGATTCTTAGCACCGAAAGGGCATGTAAATGAGATGGGGGTCTCACGTTTAGTAAGTCAGTCTCCCCACATGGGTTTCCTCACGTTTAGCAAGTCCGTATTACCCACGGTATGTGTTGTCTCATAAGATGGAAATCCCTCATGTATAGTAAGTTAGGATTTGTAGGAGCAATCTCCTGGACCCTTAACTATGTGCCCACACTTTAGCTTAATGGATCCACCTAGATAGTTATGTACGAATGGTTACACCTTAGGCAAGTGTGAACCCTCTCTTTTCGGTGTGGGGATAGTACACCGAATTCCATGTAGCTCTCATGGTCTATGTTGGTTATGGCAATATCTCCCTAATGTAAAACTAAATGAAGGTATGAAGGGTGTGAACTCTTACTAGGGCTTTCTTAAGGGTTTCTACATTGTGTAAGGGAGGGTATGGGACTTCTCTTGCACATTGCACTTGTGGGATCCTAAGAAATGGTTGTAGTAGTGTTCTCTTATGATTATAATGATTATGACTTATGTATCTTGACGTTATGTTATGTATGATCATTATGAATATGGTAATTTATGAAGTATGATTTTACGTATGTATGCATGAAGTAGGTTGCTTAATGTGATACTTGGCTTTGAATAGGGTTATGGGATTCTATTCCTTGCATTGCACTGGTATTACTTGGCTTGTCTACGTATTGGGATGATATTATGTTGGTTTGTACTATGATGCTTACTTTGTGTGTATATTGGATTTACTTGGTAAAAAGCATGTTTTGACTAAAATGACCTTTTATGCATGCTTCAATGGTTTTTATGCACAGTAGCCATACTTAGTACGTGTGTTGTAGTAACCCATATGTTCTCCTTTTCCCCCCAAACATATTGGTTCGGGCCATTGAGGATTTAAGCTTACTTCTCAAGACACTTGGAGTTGCTTCCCCAAGTTGGTGAGTCCTCAAGTCCGAGGACAAGACCCTATGATCTAGCTTCTATGTTTAGTTCTTTGCTTATGTTGAAAGAAATTGTTATACTTTCCTATTTCTAGACTTCTTATTGATTTGAGGGCTAAGTCCCACTTTCGATACTTCTATGTCTAGATGGTACATTGTGATGAAGTTAGATTCTATTTTTAATATATGAAGTGAAATAGAACTTCCAAAGTAAAAGTTTTAAATTTTTCGTGTTTTTATTCTATGATACATGCTATGATGAATGCTAAGGGCCTGTATAAGATCTCTTTGAGGTCGAATACGCCGGTAATGACTAGGGGTGCTCTCGGTCATTACAGGTAGAATAACACATATTATTATAAGTGAACTCAATCAAAGACAAATTATCACCCCAACTACCCTTGAAATCAATCATACAAGATCTTTACACATCGTTTAAGGTCTGGATAGTATGCTCGGCTTATCCATCTGTTTGAGGGTGAAAATTCGTGCTAAGTTTCACTTGAGCACCAATACGCTTTTGAATGACTCCCAAAATTGAGATGTGAACTGAGTGCCACAATCAGAGATAATAGACAAGGGTACTCCATGCAACTTCACCATTTCTCGAATATAAAGCTTGTTGTACTCTTCTACTGAAAATGAAGTCGTTACAAGAAGAAAGTGAGTCTATTTCGTCATTCGATCCACAATAACCCCAATCGAGTCAAACTTACACAAGTATGAGGTAAACCCGTAATAAAGTCCATATTCAAATCTTTCCACTTCTATGTAGGAATGCAAATGTTTTGCACCAAATCGCTCGATTTCTGATGTTCAACCTTTACTTGTTGACAATCCACACATTTAGTCACGAATTCTACAATACCCTTGTTCATACCATTCCATTAATAGACCTCCCATAATTTGTGGTACATCTGGTGGTTCCCCAGTCAATAGGATATCGAGAACTGTGAGCTTCTATCAAAATCTAATTTCTCAACTCATCAACATACAAAATATACAATTGACCTTGATATTGAAGGACACCATCTACCCTTGGGAGAAAACCTCAATGAATTTTTTGGAAACAGAATTCTTCAAGTCAACCATAACCGAATCAAGATCTTACTTATCTTTCACATTCGATACTAGAGATGATTCTGAACCATTTTGAACAATGAATCCACCTTCATTGGAATTAACCAAATGAACACCTAATCGGGCCAATCTATGAACATCATGAACTAACTTCTTCTTATCATCATCAACGTGAGCAACACTACCCATCAACAGTCAACTAGGAGCATTTTCCACCACATTTGCTTGACCCAGATGATAGAGGACACTCATGTTGTAATATTTCAATATCTCAAACCATATCCTTTGAAGAAGATTCAAATCCTTTTGAGTGACACATATTTCAAACTCTTGCGGTCGGTAAAAACATCTACATGAACACCATATAGGTAATATCTCCAAATCCTTATAGCAAACACTATTGCCGCTAACTCCAAATCATGAGTCAGATGATTCATTTTGTGCACCATAAATTAGCTTGAAGCTTAAGCAATGCCTTTCCCATTTTACATAAAAACAGAACCAAGACCAATCCTTGAAGCATCACAATAAACTACAAAATCATCTGATCATTTTGGTAATGTTAAAATAGGGACTGAAGTGAGTCTATCTTTTAATTCTTGGAAACTCTTATCACAAGCTTTTGACCATAAAAAATTCACCTTTTTTTGAGTCAATGTCGTCAATGGCAAATAAATAGAGGAAAATCCTTCCACAAACCTTCTGTAATAACTAGCCAAACCTAAGAAACTCCATAGATCTGAAGTGGACAAAGGTCTAGGCCAATTTTTAACAACCTCGATTTTCCTAAGATCGACTTGAATACCTTCACTGAAGATTATATGACCAAGGAAAGTAGCGAACCTCAACCAAAATTCATATTTGTTAAACTTAGCATACAATTCACAATCCTTGAGAATTTTCAACACAATCCTCAAATGTTCAATATGTTTATCCTCACTCCATGAGTAAATTAAAATAGTATCAATAAACACAATTACGAACATGTCAATATATTGCTTGAAGAACCTATTCATCAAATCCATAAACGACGACGGGGCATTAGTCAAGATAATGACCATACAAAGTTTGAGAGGTCATCTTCAAAATGTCATGTTCCTTCTCCCTCAATTGATGAAAACCCAACCAAAGGTCAATCTTAGAGAAGAAACTTGCACCTTGGATTTGATCAATAAAATAATCAATCCTTGGGATAGGATACTTATTCTTTATTGTAACCTTTTTCAATTGCCGATGGTCAATGAACATTCAGAGAGAATCATCCTTTTTTTGAACAACTAAAACCGGAGCACCTCATGGTGAGATACTCGGTCTAATAAATCTCTTATCCAACATGTTGTTCAACTTATCCTTTCACGTCGTAAAATCAACTAGGCCATACGGTAAGGACGAATAGAGAAAGGATGAGTATCTAGAAGAAGGTCAATACCAAAGTCTTTCCCTTTCGAGAGGAATACCAAGAATATCGTCAGAAAACACTTCTAGAAACTCATTTACAATCGAAACTGACTCAAAAATAGGGGTCTCAAAATCTATATCCCTATCCCAAACAAGATGATGAATGCAACCCTTAGAAATCATTTTCCTAGCCTTTAGGCAAGATATGGAGTGACCCTTAAGAACATAATTTCCCTTTCCTATGACATGATTGGTTTGTTTGGAACCTTGAATGTGACCAATCGATTCCTACAATCTAAGAAAGCATAACATGAATGAAGCCAATCCATCTTGAGAATAATATCAAAATCTAACGTATCAAACTCTACAAGATCAACATAAGTGGCTCTATGAGCAACATAAATAGGATAATTTCTATAAACTCTCTTAGCAACAATAGAGTCACCAATCGGAGTAGAGACATGAAAGGGATTAGAAAGGATTTTGAGACTAATATCAAATCTCATGGCCACATAAGGAGTAACAAATAATAGCGTAGCACTCGGATGCAATGAAACATACACATCAAAATGGAATACTTTCAACATACTGGTCACAAGATTCATAAAGCCCTCATGATCCTATCAATTATGAAGAGCATATAATTTATTATGATGAGAAGCACCCAAACCAGAACCACTAGACTGAGATTTACTACCATCCTTAACCTTTCTAGCTTGCGGCGGAGAATCCATCACTTTGTGACCACTCTTTCCAGAAACAAAGAAACTATCCATATCGACCAAACATTTTCCCGAGTCACACTTACCACACCTTTGGGAAATGGAAATATAATATCCATTATCACAACCTCCTTAAGGCTTAGGGTTAGGAACCATATCTTTGTTGAACTTAGAGATCAAAGCATTGGAAGAACCTTGACCAGAAAACTTTTGTCAGAATTGAGGACGCCCATGTCCACCGAACCTAGAATAAGAAAAGTCACAATCACCGGTCCTTGCCCTCTTGGAATCTCTTGCCCTTTCCGTGAGCTTTTACTCTTAAATTTTTAGGGTGTATATCATCAAACAAGAGATATCAACCTTCTTAATCAACATGGCAGTTCAAAATTCTTTGACAACTAAACTGGAAACACCTGACACAAACTTACGTATTCTTGTCCTAGAATCAACAATATTTGTCGAAGCATACTTACCCAATTGAGTGTACGCCAATGCATACTCTTTTACACTCATATTTCCTTGATGAAGACTAGTTAATTCAACAACTTGTGCTCTCTCGTCTCAAGAGGAAAGAATCGATCAAGAAAAGCTCCTTTAAATTTGTCTCAATCAAAAAGACCCACATCAACCACCCTCTATTCCTTCCACTGGTTGAACCAAACTTGAGCAACACTCTTAAGTTGTCTAGCGACCAATTCTATCTTTTGCACTGTTGACACTCCCATATTTCCCACTATCTTATACATCTCTACGATGAACTCTTGAGGATCCTCATCAACCTTGGAACCATGGAACTTTTAAAAATTCATCCTAGTGAACTCAGTTATCTTTGTTGCCGCCATACCCATATTTGGGTTCATGGGAGCAATGACTTCTCTATTAGCTTGGGTCATTATATATTGATCCAACACTTGGAAACTGGCTTGGAATTTGGCATGAGCCACTTGCTCGGCCAGAGGTTCAATCAAAACTTGATGAACCTCAGGCTCTACATTCTCACCCGCATTCCTTCTCACATAAGCTCTTCGAGGAGCCATATTCTAAAGAACATCAAATAAGAGTTAGGAGAAGGACTTTTATAGACATGAAATCTATTACATGACTTTAGAGTAGGGAAAGAAGTGACGTTCCCTGAAAAATTTATTGCCGCTTATTCATAATTATGGTGCGCTTCACACTCAGGAACAAGATTCTACTCAACACGACTTGTTAGACATCCTAGAACTTTTTCTAAAAACTTGTGCTCTAAATACCAGGTTTGTCATGACCAAAAGTACACCCTAGATGTGACATGACATTTAAGACCTCGAGAGGAACTACACAAGCCACTTGACATACATGCAATATAATTTAATAGAAAATACAAGAATTCAAGAAGAATCTCTCATATTAAAAAAAGAGTTTAACATAAGAGCAGAAGTCAAATCAAAGTCTTGACAAGCTAATCCAGTATATCAAAAGAGTGGTTGGGATGTAACTCATACACCACGTATAAATTCTAAAACTAAAGACATAGTAAAGCAAAGTAAGAATAATACATTCCTCAGAATATGAAGACTGGCCAGGTCTTCACCGATCAACAAACCAACTAGCCATAAGCGAGAGGAGAAGAAACATCAAACCCGATATTATGAGACAATATAGGCACAAGTATGAATTAGTACATGGAATGTGCTAAGTATGAGGGATATGCATTAAACGTGAAACATGATTATAAGGGACATAAAGGAAAACATGGTACACATTACCAAGCTAATACGCCTTGAAAAGCCATTAAGGAAGGTTCATAAATCATGAACATGGTCAATAAATCATAAAATATAATGAAAGCTTAATAAAACCTTTGAAGTAACTTTAGGTTGTTTAGTGGGGTATTATCTTTAATCAACAATAGCCCATGTGAGCTATAGTATGGAATCTGATGTAACTCATGCACTGAGAAGGGATAGTCTATTTTCCAAGGTAGAACTGTGACACCCTGTATACGAAAGAGCGAGAGACTTACCAATTTTCGTAAATTCTAGGGGTCACCCATGAGGGCCATCCATGCCTCGTGTTTGGACCCACACTATGTGGTTAGCCTCGTGGATGAGCACCCTAGAGAATCTACCTAAGACACTGACCACGAGCAGGACCCACACCCCGTGGTAGGGGGTCGTAGGTCCAAGCCCAACTTCTAGTGTCTCTGAACCCCAAACCACACCTAACCAGTACAGGCCATAGGTCCACCTACACCCTGTGGTCGGGGTCTCGTGATGAGGCAGTGAGGCGGTTAGTTAGGGTTTAATGGAACTTTCCGGTTTCAATTAGGATTAAGTGGTGTTGTTTTACCTTCCTCTAGACTATATATATAAAGACTTTAGACCGCTAAATTAAGTCATCCTAAATCATTATTTATAAACCTCCAAAAGAATCACAAAGTTCATCTTCTCAAATATTCTCTCTCTAGAAAGTGAAGAAGAAGAAGAAGAAGAAGAATAGGGTCAAGCTATATCAAGTCAAGTCTCCGTTGTTTCAAGATAGGTAGGATTTGTAATCAAGGTATGATATTTATTTTATTCATGGATTCTTTCATCCATGAAGCCCTCATGTTTTCCCCAATTTAGAAGAAGAATTCCCTAAGTCAAACTAGGGTTTCTTCTAATGTCATGGGTTATGATCCAATAGAGTGGATTATGATTGTTTATGATGAAATTGAATTTTTAAGTATGAGTATACATATATTTATGCTTAACCTATGATTCTAGAATGAAGTTGATATAGTTGGGTTTTATCCCATGAAAGGGGAAATTGAGGGCTTAGATGTGATCTCTAGGATTGATGAATTACAATATAGATTGCTTGAGATGGAAGAACATAGACATGAATTGCTTAAGAGTAAGGCTTATAGACATGAATTGACTAAGATCAAGTATGCATGATGAATTATGAATTGTAAGGCTTGAGATTAGAAATGCCTCGAGACTAAGGCATGAAGGATGAATGATTATTGTTAGGGCTTTTAGAATAAAACTTATATGTTGAATTATGATTAGTAGGGCTTGAGAGTAAAGCCAACTTGATGAGTTAAGAATAGTAAGGCTTTGAGAGGGAAGTTATGTGATGTATGTTGATAATAAATAGAATTGTTGTAAAAGGTTTACCCACATGACCTATATTATGAATGTATGAGATTATGCATGTTGTTATAGAATCTATGTAAATGCTTTAAGAACAGTTTGAGAGTAAAGTGTTAATGATTGTAATATTGATGTTCTGTTGCTTGAAAGGACATTTTCATGAACACAAAAATATATCATAGATGGTGATAGTTGCTCACATATGGTCTATAGAGTAAAGTAATGATGTACCTTGAATCGGTAGGCCAAGGGCACCCTTTCATGAGTAATGAACTTAATGTGAAAGGTTTTCTCACATAGAATGATTCTAGGTTGAAATGCTTGCTCACCTAAAACAAATCTAAGAGTAAAAGTGATCATGGATGGTGATGAGTGCTCACACATGATCTAATAAGACTTCATAATGAACTAAGACATGCTTAAAGAAGCATTTTGAAGTGTTCAAAGTAATGATGAGCTAAGACATACTTAAAGAAGTATCTCGTAGTGTATAAAGGCTTCATATATAAATTATGTTAGCTTGAAGTAGTGATATGTTATCCCTTCATGAATAGATTAAATTGGTAAGACAAGACCGTGCATAGTAGCTTGAGATAGTAGAACTCATGGATAGCCTTGGATTGAGAAATCATACCCTTCCAATGTAGCTTGGACTAGAATAATAGAATGGTTGCATGATAGCTTGACTTGGTGAGGCCGCACCACTTCATGATAGATTGGATTGAGTAATAGTACCCTTCCTTGAATAGCTTGGAGTTGCATGAGAGTGTGCTTTCCATGATAGCTTGGTCTAGCATAGTAAGGTTCTTTTCCTTGATAGCCTTGAATTGGTAAATCGTAACTATTCATGAGTGGTGTTATGTTATGGACTAGTAGAGAGATACTCTTCCATGATTAGTATGAATATGAGGGACAAGTCCCTAATCAAAGTAGTATGTTTATGATGAAACTAGATTACTTTAAGGAAGTATTGTAATTATGTTTTGATATGAGGTTTACTTGTATGATGTATGCTTAGCTTGGATTGTTGCTATAGTTACCTTTCTTTATATGTTTGACTAAAAGTGAATGTTCACTTGTATATGAGAAATAAGCTAAGGATGAGATCAAAAGATGATGATTATGAATGAGGGCCTAAAGTGGGTTGCTTAGCATGGGTGAGATTTATGGGGTTTATCCATGCAATGTGCAAGTATGCTTTGAGGTTACTTATGAAGTGTTTCTCTTATATTATGTTGATCTAGATGCATTGATTATGCCTATGACTACGTTGTTATCTCTTATGCCTATAGCCTATGCCTTATGTTGATGTCTCTTATGATTATGATATATGTCTTATGTTGACTAATGCCTATATTATGCTTATGTTGATGATTTATGCTAGCCATCATATTTAGTACTTGATTGTACTAACACATACTCATGCCTGCATTTTTATCAAATGTATGGTTCGGGAATATTGACTTCCATTCTCGTGGCTAGGATCATAGTAGAATCAATCAAGTGAAGATTTGGTGAGTCCTCATAGCATCGAGGACTTGATCACCATTCCTTTTATGTCTTTCTTTTATGCTTAGACTTTTGTATGGGATGTGTCCCTAAAACTTTCATGTATTAGATGGTTTGAGACAAGTGTTAAAAGACTTCTGCTTCGTTCTATGAGACTTTGATTGTATTGGAAAAATGTTTTAATTTTTTGCACTTTTCTACTATCTTATGTTATGATATGCTAAGTGGCTTATATGAGGCCTCTCGGGGTCTTATTCTTCTTGTTACATTTAGGGGGGTACCCCTGGGTCATGGCAAACTTGGTATTAAAGCACAAGGTTTAGAATGGTTCAAGGATGTCTCAAACCATGTCTAGTAGAGTCTTGTTCATAAGTGTGAAGTGTTCCACATTTATAAATGAGAGGCTATTAGATATTTAGAAAACTTCGATTCTTCATTCTCTAAGTTGACCATATAGTTTAACTCTATTAGGTCTTTCTTCTAATCCGTGGCCGTTGGTTTTCAGGATATGGCTACCGTAAGGGCTAATGCTAGAAAGAATGAGGAAGACAATGAGGATCAAGAAGTTCCTCCCCAAGCTCCTCCACAAGATCCAATTGACCCTTTAGCTGAGAATGTGACTAACGCATAATTTAGGTCTGTTTTGTCAAGTGTTGTCTCAAGCCGTGACGCCCAAGCCAATAGAGAGGTGATAGCGCCCGTGAACCCAAATATGGGTACGATGGCTTTAAGAGTGAGGGATTTTATGAAGTTGAACCCTCTGGAGTTTTATGGGTCAAAGATGGAAGAAGATCCTCAAGAGTTTACGAGATGAGATTTATAAGGTGGTAGATATTATGGGAGTTACTTCGGCGGAGAATGAGGAATTGGCTGCTTAGCAATTCAAAGGAATTTCTCAAGTTTGGTTTAATCAATGGAAAGAGGCTTGACCAGTAAGAATGGGTCCCATAGAGTGGGAAAGGTTCAAGAGTACTTTTCGAGATAGGTTTTTCCCTCTAGAGATGAGAGAGTCTTTGGTGCTTGATTTCATTAACCTTCGGTAAGGCAATATGAGTGTTAAGGAATATGCATTGAGCTTCACTCAATTGTCTAAGTATGCTCTATCTTTAGTGGCCTTGTCTAGGTCGAGGATGAGTAAGTTTGTGTCGGGAGTGTCCGATTTGGTAGTGAAAGAATGTTGTACCGCTATGCTCATTGGTAATATGGATATTGCTCGTCTTATGACTCATGCTTAACAAATTGAGGAAGAGTAAACTAAAAGGGATAGCTAGGGATAAAAAGAGGTCTAGAAATGATAATGGTGATTCCTTTTATGTAAGGTCCGACGGACATGGTCGTCCTAAGCATTGACAAAGGTTTTCCGGACAAGACCCCTTCAATACTCCTAAGTATAGTGAAGATAGGGTGTCTTACCCTAGACCTCAAGGAATTAGTAGTGAGTCCCTATGGACTACTTTTGCTAGATGTGGAAAGAGATATGAGGGTAGGTGTTTGGCCGGTAGTGAGGGTTGCTTTAGTTGTGGTGAAAGTGGCCACAAGTTGAGAAATTTCCCAAAGATGAAAGTTAAGGGGAGAGAGGGTAAGCAAGTTGCTCCTAGTGGTTCGGATAGGAATGCTCCAAAGAAGAATAGGTTCTATGATCTCCAAGCTAGAGGTGAATAAGAGTGTCCTCCGAATATTGCTCCCAATACGTGTTGTGCTTATTTAGATTCCGGTGTTGTTGTCTTTGTTCACTTGATAGACTTTGATGTTGTCTTTAGTGTGAAAGGGCTACATTATTGTTAGTGTTTATTGATGGTAGAACCCGACTTAGTCATTATGAGTTTTGGGGTATGTTGATAGATTTGATGAATAGGGTGTTCAAGTAATGCCTAGACGTGTTAGGTGAGTAGACTCCTCTAAAGGGTAGTAGTGTAAATCACCTTGGCTTAGAATCCACTTGTGTGATAGATGTGAAATCTTAGCGATAACTTGTTCTGACTATTGACACCAAATTTTGGTATGATATTTTTAAAGTTAATACTTTTAAGTATTTTATTTATTTTTAAATAGTTCAAAATACATGTTTTGACATTTAATGCAATTTGTTGATAATTATCCTTATTCTCAAAGTATTAGGATTTTTATAGGTTAATTCTGTTTATATTATTTTGTCACAGCTAGTTGAATACGTTCAAATATTTATTCATTTTTATAAAAATCATTATTTCTGTTAAATTGCATTTTTTACATGTCATTGGTTACGTTCATTACATTTTTTCATATTCATTTTATCTGTTACATTTGTTAATATTCATTTTGATATTTTACACAGTCCAGAAATTCATTCTGATATGGATAAGATTTCATACACACATATTTTATTAACCGGTCATTTTGGCCCACGATTTTAAGATGTTAGTATTGTACTATTGGTGGTTTTCAATTCCCTATTTATAGAATAACTTGCTCATTAAGTTAAGGGGTGGTAGATAAGATTTTAGGGGTAATCTTCAGATTTTTTATTCTTATATTGTTCATTATTTTCCGATGACAAGTTCACCGGAGCTCCATCATATTCCGGCGAGTTCACCACCCAAAACCCCATTCATTTTTTCCTTTTTCAGCAGTCATCAAACTCACAACCACCTCCGTTCACCAGTTACTGACCTCACAACCAACCGGCGACCACCGAAAAAATCACCCACAAACCCCATCTTCGTTCATCACTTTTCTCCGGCCAACAACTTCAACCCGTCATCTCTTCCTTTACTGCTGCTACAAAGCATTTTGAGATCTCCAAACGGAATTTAAAACCCAGACCCTCACCTCCATCCCGTTGCCTTCTCTACTCCGACCGGTCACACCGAAAACACCATTGTTTCAGCCATCTCTGATGAGCTATAAGCTCCAAACAACAGCCATAAAACCACCATCTCCTTTCTCCCTCACGACCGAAACCTCACTAGCAAAAACTATCAGCAAATGACAACCTCCCTGACTTATTTTTTCGGTGAGTTTAGGCACCAAAACGAGCTCGCCACTACCCTTTTTCTAGCGAACAACGAGTTCAACACCAAACCATCGAGCTCAAAGCTCATGAACCAGTCCCTTCCCCTCTTCCCTTTCATGATTTTTCCTTTATTTTGTAGGTATCCCGTCATTCGGCGTGGCTCCATATCCGGTGATGTAATAACAAGAAAGATCAGATCAATATCAGCGTACAAACAACATCAACAACTACATTTACGGTGAGGTTTAAGCTTTCACTTCAAAATCTAACTAAAATAAATGTTGGTTTGCTTAGTTTTGCTCTTCTTTGTTGCACTGCTATTTGTTCTATTTCAGGTGATCCACTTTGTTCACTTTGCTTGTTTTAGCTTTGGCCGGAGGAGCTCAAACTCTGACCAGTTTTATTTTTTTGTTACCCAGCAGTTATTAGCGTTTTTCGATATCTTCCTTTTTGTTTTAGATTATTATGATCCTATTTTATTTTAGTTTATTTTTACTGATTCACTATCGTCTATTTTGGATATTATATTATTTTATTTAATTTTCATTCTCTGATGACTACAAGTTGATGTTTGCTTTATTTATGATTATTGTTCTAGCTTTGTTTAATATCTTATTTTGGTTCAATGTTATGTATTTGTTTTAATGAAATTTTCCAGTGAATAGTTTTGCCCCCATTTGTTACTGTTGATATTGTTATTGTTGTTATTATTTATTATGTTTACTCATTTGGTTTGAGGTTAATTTTAGATACTTTGTTCTTTATTGAATTGTTTTACCTTAAAATGGCCAATGAGAAAATCTCTCCGTCGGTTTTGGAGGTCTCCCCAATGTTAAAAGATGGAAATTTAGTTTGTGTTTATATTTTGTTTGTTAGAATTGGTCGATGAAGAAATTACCATTGATTTCCAAGGCCTCCCATGTTCATAAGATTGCTTCCCATTGAAGCTATTCAAATAAAGTTCGGATTATATTATTTATTCATTATTTTGTATATTATTGACGATAGGCAAAATTAGGCCGTTTCTTATATTATTTGTTTTATTTAATTATTTGTCTATATTGCATGTTTATATTACTTGTATATTGTTTTTATTTCCTCCTCAATTTGTAAAAAAATGAATTCAGTTGGGACCCACAATTGTGAATTTCGAAGGATGCCTAACCCCTTTCCTTCAGAATAACTTGAGCCCCTTACCTAGAATCTATTGGTTTCGTAGAAATTCTTTTAAGTTAATTAATTAATTGGTTTCCTACTTTTCCTAAAATTAGGTGGCGACTCCCTTTTATCTCTTTTACCCATTTAAAATTCTTTTAATTCTTTGTAAAATTGAATTATTATTTTTTGGTGAGTCATCGTGACGTTGCGCCATCTCAAAGGGTAGTTACACCGACCTTAGAATTGAAAGAGACGATTCTTAGAAAGTCCATCTAGGCTTACTCCCAAGGGGGAGATGATGTGGTTGGATAGCAAGGTCGTTGAGTGTTCATAATGTTCATGATTTGGGTTGCTAGAAATTCTCAACTTGAGAGGTGTAATGAGTTTGGGAAAGTTTAGTCCTTGTTTTGTAAATCCATATGAGATCTTAGACTGTCAAGTTAAGAAATAGAAGAACAAAGGAAGTTTTTTCCATGAAAAGTGATAAGGAGTTATCATTTAGTGAGGGTTTTAAGTTGAGGGTGCTATTTGGGAGGCCGATGCCAAAGAGATGTCCCAATATCCTCATCCTTTTTCCTCCTATTCCTCTTTTAGCTTGAGATGAAGAGTCCCTCATGGTTTGTTCTTTGTGTGAAGTCATTGTGTTTTAGATGTTACCATGATTTCCTTATGTTGTGCATGTTCATGAAGAGCTTGTGTTTTTGAAAGAAAATGAGTTTGTATGATTGATTTTTTCCTCATGTGGTAGTGCATTTAATATGAGTTACCTATAGACATTATGAGATGAATTGATGCACATATCTTATGTAATACCTCAGAAACTAGACTTAGAAAATGCAAAAGAAATCACTTGAACCAGTGAACCACGACAGGGTCCACGGATTGTGAGAGGGTCCTCGGTCCGTTAACCTGCCCGTGAAGTCAGCACCTTTCCAGCAGAGGTGGACCACAGAGCCCTTCACGGGATGTGGACCACCTCACGAGCCATACTGGCCCTCGTGGGAGCCAGGCAGAGTCCATTAGTCCCAGACGTCAGACCACGGGACCCTTCACGGGCCGTGGTCATGATGACGGACCGTGGTGGCGCCCGTGGAAACCCTCCCAGAAATAGTCCATAAATTTGTCTAAGGGTCGACCCATGGCCGGACCCTCGGACCGTAGGTCAGATCACAAGCTGTGTTCCTGGTCCGTGGATTGAGACCCCAGATCCAACCCCTCTGAAGTCCAGTTAATGTGGACAGAATGGACCGTGGGTCAGTCCACGGACCGTCAATCAGCCCGTCGGTTGGCCCCGACAACTTTTAAGTCAGGGATCATTTGGTCTTTTCCCTATTGTTGGACCCCTAAACTACGTCGTTTAACCCCTAAACGATGTAGTTTTGGTCACTTTAAGCCTAGTAACTTAATTAGAACTTACCCTAATCAATCATTCACCAAAAATCAAGAGAAACTTAGAGATAATCAGAGAGAAAGTGGAGTAGTCCTTCAGGGAAATGCGACAAGTTTTTCATCAGTTCCAGCCAAAAATTGAAAGATTTCTCCATAAATTTCATCACCAGGAATGTGAGATTTCAGTAGTGGGTTCCTTTCACCCATTAGGTCCTTAGAATTCAGTCAGGTTCTTGATTCCCGCCATATTACCTAGACCTAGGGTTTCTAGAATTCCAGTAGATTACTATGAATTAGTTATTTTAACGTTCTTAATCAGATTATCATGTCTTAGTATTGCTTTTGCGTATATTATTGTATAAACTCAAAACCCTAGTTATGTAGTTCTTTAATTCATGAATTACACTAGCTAGGACAGTTAAACATATATACATGCCTCAATTTTCGAATGTTTCATTGTCGGAAATTAATGTTGCATTTTCAGATTATTGAGCTATCTAGTTTACTTCAGTTTTATTATAATTTACTCATATTCAGTTGGGAGTACTCTTTATACCACGTTGAACTAGAGTCAGTCATCCTCAAGTCCAGAACTACATGCCCCCATAGGTTATAAGTCCCCTCTGTGGGCATCCCTTTAGTGATCGCGCCAGTCATGCCTCTATACCTCTGGCAAGGTATATTGGGTCCTCTCGATGGGGCATATACATCAGAATCCACGTTTAGTTCAAATTGTTTTATGTCGGTTATTAGTAGTTCCCACAGTCAAATTCTAGCATTGACCAGGTTACCGGTTCGAGTTCAATATTCAGTTTTAGCATGTATAAACTTGGTCATTGCATTCAGTTAGTTCATGTTCAGTAATTTCAGTATAGTATCATGCTCATCTTTTATCATTGTTTAGTTATATGCTTTGTTCAGTTATGTATATTGTTCAGCTTTATTCTATCCTACATGCTTAGTACCTTTCAAGTACTGACACATACTCTGTGCTACATCTTCTCATGATGTAGGTTCAGGTCCTCAGCATTCAGATCACACATAGATCGATTCCCGATCTGCAATTCAGCAGCATCAGTGGTGAGTCCTTATTCTCCGAGGATGACATACAAGTTTCCTTTACTTTTAGTCTATAGTTTCAGTTTTTGCTAGATTTAGCGGGGGCATGTCCCAATATCTCTTGTCAGTTAGATGCTTTATTTCAGACATAATTAGATTCAATTTTAGCTTTGGAGTCTGATATTTCAGTTGTCATTAAACTCACAGTTTATTTATTTAGATAGTAATAGGTATTCCCCATCATTTCAATTATATGATGTTTTAAGCTTCCACATAGTACTTTCTTAATTTAGTTATCTTTAAGTATGCTTATTATATGCCAGTAGGATTCGCTTGGGGTCACTCATGATCCTAGGTCCCGTGTCCATGTCCTGGTGGTAGCTTCAGAGTACGGAAACAGTTCCTATCACTTGTGAGTGTTTTAGTGAGACTTTTGTGGACAGGTTCTTCCCTAGAGGGTTTAGGGAGGCAAAAGCTCATGAGTTCATGAATTAAAGGTAAGGTAGCATGTTAGTTCAAGAGTATGGACTCAAGTTCACCCAACTTTCCAGGTATGCTCCTCACATGGTTGCTGATCCAAGGGCTCAAATGTAACAAGTTTCTTTATGGGGTATCCGACTTTGTGAAAATAAAGTGTCGAAATTCTATGTTGCTGGAAGATATGAACATCTCTAGGCTCATGACTCATACTAAGCAGGTTGAGAGAGATAAGCTTAGGGAACAGGCTAAGAAGAACAAAAAGGCTAGGATAGGCAACTATGAGTATTCTCAATAGAAATTGGGTAGTGAAAATCGCTCACAGTTTCAGCAAAAGTCTTCAGCTCCAACACCTTTATTAGCTAGTGTTCCATCCTCCAGGTTTCTACCGGATCAGAAAGGTAGGGCATTAGGCTCTAAGTCTCAGGGGAGTATTTCAGGCACCAGAACCTACCCAACTTGTCAAAGTATGGTAAGAATCATCCGGGCTCTTGCAGGAAAGGAATGATGTTTTGGGTGTGGTTAGTCTGGTCAGGTTGAGAGATTGTCTTCTTCTAAATAGGGTTAAAGAGGCAATAATAGTAGGGCTCAGTCTACAATTTCATCAGCACTAGTAGGTCGCCTGACTCAGCAGGGTAACTCATCTGGTATAGGTGGTGGTTAGTGCCAAAATAGATTGTATGCTCTTCAAGCTCGCCAGGATCGATCACGAAGATTCTCCTGATGTGGTCACTGGTACGTTACGAGTCTTTAACTTAGATGTTTATGCTTTGTTAGACCTAGGGGCTACTCTTTCCTTAGTAACTACTTATATAGCTGTCAATTTCAGTGTCAGTCCCGAAATTCTCTCAGTACCTTTCTCAGTCTCTACTCCAGTCAGTTACCCAATTATAGTTAGATGGGTATAAAAAAATTTCCCTATCACAGTCTCCCATAAACTAACCTCAGCAGATCTTGTAGAGTTAGAAATGGTAGACTTTGATATCATTCTAGGCATGGATTGGTTGCATTTCTATTATGCCTCAGTCGATTGTAGAACTAGGATCGTTCATTTTCAGTTTCGAGATGAACCAATCTTAGAATGGAAGGGTAGTAGCTTGGCGCCTATGGGTTGATTCATTTCTTACCTTAAGGCCAGAAAGATGATCTCTAAGGGTTATCTCTATCATCTAGTTCAGGTTAAGGATTCAAGCTCTGAAACCCCAACTTTTGAGTCGGTCCTAGTAGTAAACGAGTTCCCAGAAGTGTTTCTAGAAGATCTTCCCGGAGTTTCTCCCGAAAGGGAAATCAACTTTGGAATTGATCTACTTCCAGATACCCAACTTATTTCTATTTCTCCTTACAAAATGGCTCCAGCTAAGCTTAAGGATTTGAAAGAGCAGTTGAAAGACTTTCTAGATAAGGGCTTCATCAGACCTAGTATTTCCCATGGGGTGAACCAATATTATTCGTGAAAAAGAAAGATAGTTCTCTCCGGATGTGCATTGACTATCGACAGTTGAACAAAGTCACAATCAAGAATAAGTACCCTATCCCCATGATTGATGACTTGTTCGACCAACTTCTGGGTGCTAGTCATTTTTCCAAGATAGACCTCAAATCTGGTTATCATCACCTCAGAGTTAAAGATAGTGGCATCCCAAAAACAGCCTTCAGAACTCAGTATGATCATTATGAATTTGTATTTATGTCATTTGGACTAACCAATTCTCCTGCAACTTTCATGGATTCTATGAACAAGGTGTTCAAGCCATATTTGGACTTGTTCGTTATCGTCTTTATTGATGATATCCTCATTTACTCTAGGAATGAGAAAGAACATGAGACTCATTTGAGGGTTGTCCTGTAAACTTCAAAGATCGCCAGTTATTCGCTAAGTTTAGCAAATGTGAGTTTTGGTTGCAATCTGTTGCTTTCCTTGGTCATATTGTGTCTAGCGAAGGGATCCGAGTGAATTCTCAGAAAATAAAAGTAGTGAAACAATGGACCAGATCTACCTCTTCTATAGATATCAGAAGTTTCTTAGGTTTGGCTGGCTATTACAGAAGGTTCGTGAAAGGATTTTCATTCATAGCTTCTCCATTGACTAAGTTGACTTAGATAAAGGTTAAGTTTTAATGGTCAAATGAGTGTAAGAAAAGCTTCTTAGAACTGAAAACTAGGTTGAGTACAACTCCTGTTTTGACTCTACCAGAGGGTTTAGACGGTTATGTGAGCTATTGTGATGCCTCCAGAGTCGGCCTAGGTTGTGTGTTGATGCAGCAAGGTAAGGTTAAAACTTATGCTTTTAGACAGCTTAAGGTGCATAAAAAGAATTATCCGACTCATGACCTCGAGCTTACAGTAGTGGTGTTTGCACTTAAGATTTGGAGACATTACTTGTATGGTGTTCACGTAGATGTGTTCACAAACCATAAGAGCCTTCAGGACGTGTTCACCCAGAAAGAGTTGAATCTTCGCCAAAAGAGATGGCTTGAGTTCCTCAAGGATTATGATATAAGTGTGCTTTACCATCCTGGTAAGGACAATGTAGTAGAAGATGCTCTTAGTAGACTATCTATGGGTAGTGTAGCTCATGTTGAGGAAGAAAGAAAAGAACTAGAAAAGGATGTTCACAGGCTTGCTCGCTTGGGAGTTCGCATTATTAGTATATCAGATGGTGGTGTAACGGTTCAGAATGGGTCAGAATCTTCATTAGTAGCAGAGGCTAAGGAAAACCAAGACAGTGATCCTATATTGCTTCAACTAAAGGGTGCAGTTCATCAGTAGAGAGTTAAGGTTTTCTCCCAAGGGGAAGTCGGGGTGCTCCGCTATTAGGGTCAATTATGTGTTCCTAAGGTGGGTGAGTTGAGATAGCAGATTGTTGCAGAAGCCCATAACTCTAGGTATTCTATTCATCCAGGCACTACTAAGATGTACCGTGATATGCAGGAAGTTTTTTGGTGGAATGGTATGAAAAATGATATAGCAGATTTTGTGGCTAAGTGCCCTAATTGCCCGTAAGTGAAGGTAGAACATCAGCAACCAGGAGGTATGACTTAAGAGATTAACATTCCTATATGGAAGTGGGAAGTGATCAATATGGACTTCATTACAGGTTTACCTCATACTCGTAGACAACATGACTCCATTTGGGTGATAGTTGACAAAGTTACTAAGTCTGCACACTTTTTGGCTATCAAGACTACATGTTCGGTGGAGGACTATGCCAAGCTTTAAATTAATGAGATAGTCAGGTTGCATGGGGTTCATTTGTCTATCATCTCAGTAGAGGTCCTCAATTTACCTCTCATTTCTGGAAGTCTTTCCAGAAAGGTCTTAGTACTCAAGTTAATCTTAGCACAACATTCCATCCACAGACGGATGGTCAGGCAAAGCGTGCCATTCAGAACTTAGAGGACATGTTGAGAGCCTACATGTAGTTGGGATAATCATCTTCCTCTTATAGAGTTCGCCTATAATAATAGTTACCATTCCAACATTCAGATGGCCCCTTATGAGGCATTGTATGGGCGTAGATGTAGATCTCCAGTTGGTTGGTTTGAAGTAGGTGAAGCAACCTTGATAGTGCCAAATTCGGTTCATGATGCCATGGAAATTTTTTAGCTCATTAGAGATAGGCTTAAGATATCCCAGAGTCGCCAGAAGTCCTATGTTGATGTACGGAGAAGGGACTTCGAGTTCCAAATTAATGATTGGGTTTTCCTGAAAGTGTCACCTATGAAGGGGGTGATAAGATTTGGCAAGAAAGGGAAGATCAGTCTTAGATATGTAGGCCCTTACAAGATCTTGGAAAGAGTTGGTAAAATGGCTTATGAGTTAGAGTTGCTAACAGAACTAGCAACAATGCATTCGGTCTTTCAAATTTCATTGTTGAAGAAGTGTGTGGGTGATCCATCATCTATAGTACCATTAGAAATCATGGTTGTGAAGGATAGTATCACTTATGAGGATGTGGCAGTTGAGATTCTTGATCATCAGGTTCGAAGGTTGAGAAACAAAGAAGTCGCTTCAGTTAAGGTCTTGTGAAGGAGTCAGTCCGTAAAAGGAGCTACTTGGGAAACAGAAGAAACTATGAAGGCCAAGTATCCTCATATCTTTCCTTTCGATTCCATTCCAGCTTCAGGTCATAGTTCCTCCCCAGTGTTTCAGTTTCTTATGCGTAGACTCAATCTTAGTATCATGCTCCTTCAGTTTATACATGCATTTTTAGTGTATTTGCATGTTCTTGGAATTTAGTTCAGTTAGAAATTAGTTTCTAGTAATTAGTGGTAGGGTTTGCAGCTCTTTCCCTCCCTATCCAGCTAGTTTAGACTTCATTCGCGAACGAATGTTCCCAAAGGGGGATATATTGTAACACCTCGAGAACCAGACTTAGAAAATGCAGCAGAAAATCACTTGAACCAGTGAACCATGACAAAGTTCACGGACTGTGAGAGGATCCACGATCCAGTGACCTGCCCATGAAGTCAGCACCTTTCTAGCAGAGATGGACCACGGAGCCCTTCACGGGTAGTGGACCACCTCATGGGCCATACTGTCACTTGTGGGAGCTAGGCAGAGATCACCAGGCCCAGACGTCAGACCACGGGACCCTTTACCGGCCGTGGTCCTCACAATTTACCGTGTGGCGCCCGTGGAAGCTCTCTCCAAAAATAGTCCAGAAATTTTTCTATGGGTCGACCCACGGCCGGACCCACAAACCGTTGATCAGACCACGGGCCGTGGTCCTGGTCCATAGATCGAGACCCAGATCCAACCCTTTTGAAGTTCAGTCGATGATTGATAGGAAGGACCGTGGGTCAGTCTACGGACCGTTAGTTAGCCCGTCGGTTGGCCCTGACAACTTTTAAGTCAGGAGTCGCTTGGTCTTTTCCCTATGAGTTGCCCCCTAAACTACGTCGTTTAACCCCTAAAATACATAGTTTTTGTCACTTTAAGCCTAGTAATTTAATTAGAACTTACCCTAATCAATCATTCACCAAAAATCAAGCGAGCCCTTCAGGAACTTTCACCCATTAGGTCCCTAGAATTTAGTCGAATTCTTGATTCCCGCAATATTACCTAGACTTAGGGTGTCTAGAATTTCAGCAGATTACTATAAATTGGTTATTTTAACATTTTTAATTAGATTATCATGTCTTAGTATTGCTTTTGCGTAGATTCTTGCATAAACTCAAAACACTATTTATGTAGTTCTTTTAGTTCATGAGTTACACTAGCTAGGACAATTAAACATATATACATACCTCAGTTTTCGAATGTTCATTGTCGGAAAATAATGTTGCATTTTCAGATTTGCATGTCAGATTATTGAACTATCTAGTTTACTTTAGTTTTATTATAATTTACTCATATTCAGTTGGGAGTAGGCTTTATACCGAGTTGGACTAAGGTCTGTCACCCTCAAGTCCCAAAACTATGTGCCCCCGTAGGTCATAATAAGTCCCCTTTGTGGGCATCAGTTTAGTGATCACGCTAGTCATGCCTCTATACCTCTGACAAGGTATATTGGGTCCTCTCAATGGGGCGTATACATCAGACTCCACGTTTAGCTCACGTAGTTTTATGTCGGTTATTAGTAGCTCCTACAGTCAGATTCTAGTGCATTGACCAGGTTACCAATTACAGTTCAATATTTAGTTTCAACATGTATAAACATAGTCATTGCATTCAGTTAGTTCATGTTCAGTAATTTCAGTATAGTATCATGCTCATCTTTTTATCATTGTTGAGTTATATATTTTGTTCAGTTATGTATATTGTTCAGCTTTATTCTATCATGCATGCTCAGTACCTTTCAAGTATTGACGCATACTCTGCACTACATCTTCTCGTGATGTAGGTTCAGGTCCTCTGCATTCAGATCACGCATATGTCAATTTCCAAACTCCAATTTAGCAGCATCAATGGTGAGTCTTCATTCTTTGAGGACGACATACATGTTTCCTTTACATTTAGTCTATAGTTTCAGTTTTTGCTAGATTTAGCTGGAGCATATCTCAGCATCTCTATTCAGTTAGAGGCTTTATTTCAGACTTAGCTAGATTCAGTTTTAGCTTTGGAGTTTGATATTTCAGTTGTCATTTTACTCACAGTTTATTTATTTAGATAGTAATGGGTATTCCCCATCATTTCAATTATATGATGTTTTAAGCTTCCGCATAGTTACTTTCTTAATTCAGTTATCTTCATGTATGCTTATGATGTGCCAGTAGGGTTAGCTTGGGGTCACTCGTGATCCTAGGTCCCGTGTTCGCATCCTGGGGTAGCTTTGGGGCATGACATCTTAGCTTGGAATTGAGAGATTTCCCCTTGGATGTATGTTATGAGTATAGATTGCATATAGGCTCTATGAGATTGTGTTGAACATGCTTTTAGCTTGGAGATGATAGTTCCTCCTTGAACATGAGAAATGTTAGTATTACATGCATTTTTTGGTTGTGAGATGTAGTTCCTACCTGTCATGTGATGCATTGAGCATGTTTAGCTTAGAGTTGATGATTCCTCTTTGGTTGTGTGCATATAGATGTGTTGCATGAATGGTGGGTTGCTAGTCTTGAGTTATCTCCTTTAAGAAGTGTCTAGAATGCCATTCGAGGACGAATGTTCCCAAGGGGGATATATTGTAACACCTTGTATACGAAAAGAGAGAGACTTAACAATTTTCGTAACTTCCAAGGGTCACCCACGAGGGACATACACGCCCGTGATTGGACCCACACTCCGTGGGAAGCCTCGTGGAGGAGTACCCTAGAGAACCTACCTAAAGCAAAGGACCACAAGAAGGACCCATACCCCGTGGTAGGGGGTCGTAGGTCCAAGCCCAACTTCCAATGTCTCTGAACCCCAAACCACACCCAACCAGTACGGGCTTAATGGAACTTTCCGATTTTAATTAGGATTAAGTGGTGTAATTTTACCCTAATCTAGACCACCTATATAAAGACTTTAGACCCTTAAATTAAGTCATTCTAAGGCATTATTTCTAAACCCCAAAAGAATCCTAAAGTTCATCCTCTCAAATATTCTCTCTATAGAAATTGAAGAAAAAAAAAGAAGAGGGTCAAGCTAGGTCAAGTCAAGTCTCCATTGTTTCATTCTTGGTAGGCTTTGTAATCAAGGTATGATGGTTATTTCATTCATGTATTCCTTTCATCCATGAAGCCCTCATGTTTTCCCAAATTTAGAAGAAGAATTTCTCAAGTCAAACTAGGATTTCTTCTAATGTCATGGGTTATGATCTAATAGAGTGAATTATGATTGTTTATGATTGTTTATTATGGAATTGTATTTTTTTAGTATGATTATAGTATTCATGCTTAAACTATGATTCTAGAAAGAATTTGATATCGTTGGGTTTTATGCCATGAAAGCGAAAATTAGATGTGATCTTCTAAGATTGATGAATTACATTATAGATTGCTTGATATGGAAGCACATAGACATGAATTGCTTAAGAGTAAGGCTTATAGACAAGAATTGACTAAGATCAAGTATGCATGATGAATTATGAATTGTAAGACTTGAGATTAGGAATGCCTTGAGACTAAGGCATGAAAGATGAATGGTCATTGTTAGGGCTTTTAGAATAAAGCTTATATGTTGAATTATGATTAGTAGGGCTTGAGAGTAAAGCCAACATGATGAGTTAAGACCAGTAAGGCTTTGAGAGGGAAGCTATATGATGTATGTTGATAATATATAGAATTGTTGTGGAAGGTTTACCCACATGACCTATATTATGAATGTATGAGATTATGCATGTTGTTATAGAATCCATGTAAATGCTTTAAGAACACTTTGAGAGTAACATGTTAATTATTGTAATATTGATGTTGTATTGCTTGAAAGGACATTCTCATGAACACATAAATAGATCATGGATGGTGATAGTTGTTCATGCATGGTCAAAAGATTAAAGTAATGATGTACCTTGAATCGTAGGTCAAGGGCACCCTTTCATGAGTAATGAACCTAAAGTGAAATGTTTTCTCATATAGAATGATTCTAGGTTGAAAAGCTTGCTCACCTAAAATTAATCTAAGAGTAAAAGTGATCATGGATGGTGATGAGCGCTCACGCATGATCTAATAAGCCTTCATAATGAACTAAGACATCCCTAAAGAAGCATTTTGAAGTGCTCAAACTAATGATGAACTAAGACATGCTTAAAAAATTATCTCGTAGTGTTCAAAGGCTTCATGTATGAATTATTTTAGCTTGAAGTAGTGATATGATATCCCTTCATAAATAGCTTGACTTGGTAAGACAAGACCATGCATGGTAGCTTGAGATAGTAGAACTCATGGATAGCCTTGGATTGAGAAATCGTACCCTTCCAATGTAGATTGGACTAACATAATAGAATGCTTGCATGATAGATTGACTTGGTGTGGCCCCACCACTTCATGACAGCTTTGATTGAGAAATAGTACCCTTCCTTGAATAGCTTGGACTTGCATGAGAGTGTGTTTTCCATGATAGCTTGGTCTATCATAGTAAGGTGTTTTTCCTTGATAGCTTTGAATTTGTAAATCGTAACCATTCATGAGTGATGTTATGTTATGGACTAGTAGAGAGATACTCTTCCATGATTGGTATGAATATGAGGGACAAGTCCCTAATAAAAGTAGCATGTTTATGATGAAACAAGATTACTTCAAGGAAGTATTGTAAGTATGTTTTGATATGAGGTTTACTTGTATGGTGTATGCTTAGCTTGGATTCTTTCCATAGTTGCCTTCATTGATATGTTTGACTAAAGGTGAATGTTCACTTGTATATGAGAAATAAGCTAAGGATGAGATCAAAAGATGATGATTATGAATGAGGGTCTAAAGTGGGTTGCTTAGCATGGGTGAGATTTATGGGGTTTATCCATGCAATGCACAAGCATGCTTTGAGGTTACTTATGAAGTGTTTCTCTTATATTATGTTGATCTAGATGCATTGATTATGCCTATGACTACGTTGTTATCTCTTATGCCTATAGCCTATGCCTTATGTTGATGTCTCTTATGATTATGATATATGTCTTATGTTGACTAATGCCTATATTATGCTTATGTTGATGATTTATGCTAGCCATCATATTTAGTACTTGATTGTATTAACACATACTCTTGCCTACATTCTTATCAAATGTAGGGTTCGGAGATATTGACTTCCATTCGCGTGGCTAGGATCGTAGTAGAATCAAGCAAGTGAAGATTTTGTGAGTCTTCATATCATCGAGGACTTGATCACCTTTCCTTTTGTCTTTCTTTTATGCTTAGACTTTTGTATGGGCTACACCCCTAATTCTTTCATGTATTATATGGTTAGAGACAAGTGTTAAAAGACTTCTACTTCGTTTTATGAGATTTTGATTGTATTGGTAAAATGTTTCAAATTTCCGCTCTTTTCTACTATATTATGTTATGATATGCTAAGTGGCTTGTATGAGGCCTCGGGGTCTTATACGTCTTGTTACATCTAGGGGGTACCCCTGGGTTGTGACAAGAACTATGTATCTTTCAGTTATAAGCTATTTGTAGATTCACTAGCTAGGTCATTTAAGATAATCCTACAGGGGCACATAGTTTGGAACTAGTGATTATTACTATAAACTACACTATTTGAGCCTCCACCTCAAAGTTCTCTCAGTTCTAAGTTAAATCCCAAAAGAATAGGTAGAGTCAATTATAAAGTCTTATAAGAGTAGCTCCTTTAAACCATGATTCATGCATATGTGAGAAATCCTTTCGACAATCATGATTATCTAAGTATGTGATAAAACCTTTTACAATTTGATGATGCTCATCTCAAAAACAAACTTAGATCATAAACATCCTTCCCTGAAGAAGATACATAACTTTCATAACTAATATTCATAACTTCATGGGTTTCTTCATAAATTCATAGTCAAAATCATGAATAATGCATGAGTCTTATAGAAATCAATTGAACATCATGTAGTTTAATCAAAATATGCATAAGAAGATTTAAATTGGACAATTATATCAACTTCAATGAAGACCCATAAAGCTCAGATGGAACCCTAAACAATTTAGGTGAAATTGAATTGGAAACTTAGAAATCTTTTTGGGACCCATTGGATGAATGAAATCTAATGGTGAAATCCCACATACCTTGATAAACAGAGTCCAAAAGCAATGGAGGGAAAATGAGACCTGAAGCTTGAACCCTAGATTTCTTCCTTGAAGCTTGAGAGAGTTTGGAGAGGATGAACTTGGATGGGAATTGGGGATTTGAGAGAATGAGAGGATTTTGGGTAGAATTAGGAGTTGAAAAGTAGTTATAGGGCTTAGAATTAGGGTCAAAACAACATAGTATAGGTATTAAATTCATAGAAAAAGACTCAAATACCCTTAAGAATAACTACGAGATGGCTTCTACGGTTTGAACTTATGGTCCGTAAGACTTCCTACATCCCGTACTGGTCAACTAAGGAACCAACTTTAGAAATCCAAAATTTCTTTAACTTTCTATGAGATCATTCTACTATCCTTCATTCAGTCTACGGTTCGTAGACCCCTTCCGTAGAACCCAAGTTTAGGTCCAATATTTATTAAGTCTGGTTCAATTCAACGAGTGCCATCTACTTCTTGTCCAAACTCTTACGGGCTCATCTTGGCTACTCGTAGGTTAAACTTTAGAAACTTTAAATTTTTCAAAAACTTAACTTAACCCTACGACTTCCCTTCTACAGTCGGTAGGACATCCTATGGTCCGTAGATAGAACTCGTAGTCACTGCCTTAGTTCCAAAAACTCTAAACTTTTCCTTTCCTTTCAACATTCCTATTTACAAGGTGTTACAAATCATATAAGTACACAACTATATCATTTCTAGGAGATGATGGCCTGGAATGATCATCGATAACATAATATACTCTGGCTTTATACAAATCCACAATGATGAATTATAGTTCATCAACATAACAGGCCACGTGCTATGAGAAATACTCATGGTTCGAAATGGGTTGAAGTCATCACTTGAGAGGCCCAACTTGACATTATGAGGATCTATAGAGAAGTCTGAATGTAAACGATCAAAATCTTTCCATGCTTCCCTTTTTTGAGCTTGGATTAGTTGAGGCATCACCAATATTTTTCCATCTAGAAGACCCACATATAGAGTAGTTATCGACTTTCTCATTGTCCTTCCAGAATGACATACAATCATTTGGGCATGCGTGTATTTTTTCATAATTAAGACCTAAATCTTATATCACTTTTTTAGCCCTATTGAAAGAATCTGGTATCTTAACCAAAGGGAAAAGCCTATCTTTACAATTCTAACAAGTCTGAATATGCTACATTACTCAACCCATGCAAGGTTTTAAGCAAGTATAATCAAATGATGAAACTCAATTTGGTAAAATTTTCACACTCCGGATATAACAGTTGTTTTCCATCCTCCAATAATTTAAAAAAATTCTTTGGATCTTCATATAGTCCCTCCCGTTCCTTCTCCATGACCTTATTCAGCTTTCACATTTCAAAATGTATCATGAAGTATCCCATCAATATCATCACACAAATTAGAATATTCATCATCATTGATTGGATGAGGTGTATTTCTCACTAAGACCCTTCTCCATGAAAAACCCCTTTAGTGTAACCATCAACGAACCCGCCAACAATGAAGTGATCCTCTACCACATTTCTATAATGCCAATATTGATTAATGTACTTTTTGCAAGGGCATAATATCTCATTTCCTTTAGTAGCTCTTTCAAATGCCTTATCAAGAAAATTGTTTACTCCACGAATATACTCATATGTCCATCTTAGGCAATTCATCCAATGAAAGAGGATGATAACAGAAAGTGCACACCGCTATCTCATGATAGAATACGGCCCATTTGGCTTGCCAAATCGAACATGGATGTAAATTCAGGAAGAGGCACCTTTCGGGACAAGGGTAAACTCGAAGCAAGAAAAGTGCAAATAGCAGTCAACTTTTATCATGATTATCCATTAAATTCTATTTAACACAAAGAAAATTATGGTTAGTGAAAATAAGGTAACAATTAACATAGAGTGAACCATTTTTTGGTCAGTTCATGCCAAATTCTCAAATAAAACTACATTTGAGCATAATCTCAATTGAACATACATATTCATAGTCCTTTTTGCAACAAATATTTCCAGCCTTACTAATTCAAATATTCCCAGCCTAACTAAATTAACTATTATTCTTGGCCTAACTAATTTGAGGCCTTAAGTATAAAATGACATAGGCTTCTCCTTCCCGGAGTTTAATACTGATTTGAAAATCTAACATCATTTTCCCAACCAAAGTGTTGGTTATATATATTCCAAATATGTTTTTGTTGCTTTTGAGTGAGTATTATAAAATATTAAAGCTAACTAATTAGTGTGGTATACTTGTTAAGATTAACTTGTAGGTTATGGAGTTCTAGAAATTAATGCTAAGCCCGGAAGTCATGGAGCTCTCTTCTCTTTCAATGGCAACAACTAGTTTAGGGTCAATGTCAGCCGGATTTCTAAGCACTAGTCTTTTCTTCTCACCTGCTAACTCATAGAAAGAAATAAAGTCAATCCATGCGCCTTTCGCGGGGTGAGAAAAAAACCTTTCTAGCTTGTTATTGTTCAAAGTTCCACTTTAACTATCTCGATTATTTCCTTAGATTATTCCTGCTCAAAGTTTCCTTCTGTCTATCTTCTGTATTATTTTTCATGGCAGTAAAGGAAGTCGTCAAATTATGCTTCTCTTTTATCTTTTTTGGTCTTTTATGTTGTTTCAGATATTAGTTTTGTAAGTTAAATTTGGATGTTCATATCATGTATAAACTTATAAAATTCTTCTCTTTTCAACTCTTTCAAAGTTAAGCTTTCATATCATGATGTGTATGGATTTCTATCCAACGACTAGAACTAGTACTAGGTAGAAGAGTGTAACTTTGAATTTTTCAGACTACTTCTGCCAAAATGAAATTCTATGTAACATTCGGTTGATATTCTTTTATTTTCTTTTCTTCTATCTCTTTTTTCCCACCTTAAAAGATCCCAAGAACTGAAGCATCAGAACAACAAAAATTTAATATTTAATAAATTTAACAATATAAAGTTTGTATTCAGTTTCTTTTCTTCCGCTTACGACATAAACTTGAATTATCAATTCTAACATAGTTTCTCCAAAGAGTTCTGAAAAAATCCTCGAAACAGTTCTAATGTTGCTCGGCTATAAAAATTCTAATTTTAGTTTCTAAGTTTAAATGTTCATATGTATTAAATTTGAATCATGTTTTCACACAACTATCTCAACTCGTAAATTCATGATCATATCACAACTCCAACCAACAAGTTAGATATTATAATAAATTTCTCAAATTTACATCAAAACACTACTCATTAATGGTAGATGTCTATCTTCATACAACAAGTAAAATTGAAAAAACTTAACAATAGGCAACCAAAGTTCAAGCATTTAAACAATAGTGTATTGACATTTTCTTAGAGGCATCAACTTAACGCAAACTAAATTCTTAATAGAAAATCTATATGAATATCCACAAACTCAATAGATTTAAGAAGTAAGAACGTATCCCCAATAATATTCAAGGACAATTTTTTTCTTCAAGTACTCTCATTGATTTATTTCTTCTTCAACACACTTTAAAAATCTATAGTTCAAATAATCGACCCAAGTGACTTTATAATTCAGAGAGAATAACCTAAAATTAGAAAATAAGTCTAAAATAGGCATGAGAAAATAGAGAATATAACCTAAAATTAGGGCTTTGTGAAGTTGAGCAGTGAACTCTGTGTAGCAAATTTGGGAGCTTTGGTGTGAGTTATAGAAGCACAACACAACAACAATTTTAGAACTAGAGACAATAATTTTAATAACGATCTTGGTGTGAGTTGAGCTGCACGGCACAATAAAATACTCTCACACCAAAGACCGATTGGGACCAAAGACAGTGAGATTAATGTCTATTTGGATGAACTGGAGTACACCGGCGATGATTAAGGCCTTTTGAACTAGAAACCAACGACGATGAAAAGAATTATGAGTTTTATATTCTAGAGAGAACACTGGAAATAGTTGTACATGTTTTGTTATATTTGGAAAAGAAAAAATAATTAATTTGGTATATATGTTTTGGCGGTTTAGTGAAATTCTAGGAAAAATAAGAAGGGAAATATAATACCCTTAATAGGTGTAAACACCCATTGCTACATACTCTCAATTGCAATGGTTACGAATAACCGATGCAATACCAAACTTTTTGCAACAGTTCTCACTTTATTGCAACGGTTTTCACGATATTATATACCCATATCATCGTGGACCTTATGAAACGCTTAAAATCAAGTTGTTATATACATCTATGGCAACACTTTTTAAACAATTGCCATATAATCGGTGGTTGTAGGCCCAATTTTTAGTAGTGGTTGGCGGGGGTAGAACTTGGAAACTTGATTTACTTTGTTTTTCTCCTACTTTTCATTGGTGAAATGTGAGGTTTAATCCAAAACCCCACCCCCCCTTAAGAACCTTAAAGATGAGAAACCATTGAGAGGAGGGATATTAGTGCAAGAAAGGTTAAAACTCAATTATTTTCAATCTACGTTTGTCATGCTTCGCCCTATTGAGACAAAAGTTTGTACCCAGAGTTCATCAACAGTTTCTTGGTGCCCAAGTATGCTAGGACTTTTTAACTAAGTTGTTAGACCTGTCTTTATATATTTATAATCTTGTAGGTTGTCGAGAGATTAGAGGTATATGCGTACAAGCGTGGAGCCTGGATTGTTGAATTTGTGGTTAGTAGTGGTTAGGGTGTGAATGGATTTTCTTAGTTAATGTTGATATTATGATGATTGTTGGGTATTGACTTGGAAAGATGATTGTAGGTAATCGAATTATGATCATAAATCATTTAGGAAGGAATCATTCCGAGTAGGTGATGATTATTTGATCATCTTAATGTTATGTTGTTACCAATTACATGCAATGAATGTGTTTATTTGATGTACAAGTGTGACTTGTATTCATTGTGGTTGTGATGTGTGATTTCTGAGTGGCTCGAATATCATGCCTGATATAGGATATCCCATGGTTGCCTCGGGTACGACACTAGTGCATACTAATGTTTGGCACGGGTACCACACCTGGTACACTAAAAGTTTGTGTGTGAGTTTCATGAGAGAACCGAGTTTACTTTTCCATAGTGTAATTGTTACTTATTGGTTCCGTGAGTGAACCAGATTTATTTATTTTGTTTTATTTATCACATTTTTCCCTAAGAGGTCGGTTTGATGTATTTAAAAATTGGGGTGGTCCGCGTGTAGACCAAGATTGCATATTAATTAATGTATTAATGTTTTAGGGATCCTTGCTGGTCCGGGGTATCTCGAAGGGTGTAATGAACCAAGTTTGGGTGATTGTTATGTTTTTTAACATGTCTCGGTGGTTGTTAAGTCAGGGTTTAGACACGAGAACTTGAGGGAGAGTAGTAGACTAGTTAACATAATTAGTAGCGATCTTGTATTTGAGAAATCTCTAAGTGGTAAAAGTGTTAAATTATGATTTGTTATGAGAATGGAATGGCTAAGAGGGTGGAGTTGGCAAGAGAAGGAGGTGGGGTGACTTGAGATAGAGCGTACGAGTCCCAATGTAATATTGCTTGTAGAAAGAGTGGTGATTGATGGGCCGGGGTCCTAATTATATCTGTAAGCTTCATGTTCTTTGATTATTAGCATGATATTATGTGGTGGATTCGAGTCTACCGATGATGCCTACCAGTACGTGTTGTTTCTACTAATACTACTCTTACTATGCTACTTGACATAATTACTATGTTGAGTTACAAATTAAATGGAGAATGTGTAATTAATTAATATGTAATAATAAACATTTTTATGTTCAACAATTTTGATTAACTTTTTCTCGTATCCTTATGAGTAATTTCATAGATTAAATCAACAAAATTTTTGAATCTTATTGCACAAAACATAAAACCTTCAAGTAATTTATGATGGATAATTTTTTCCCCACAGACCTTCTAATAAACAACAATGGATCAAATAATATAAATTTTCAATTGAAAATATAATAAAAATCTTAATATAATGAAGCAAATAAGATTTTTTTTAATTTATATTTTTGACAATTTTCACGCATCATGTACAACAAAAACAACAATGATAATGACAACAACAAAAACAACAATCATAATGACAACAACAAAAACAACAATCATAACAACAACAACAACAACAACAACAACAATAATTATAATAATAATAACAATAATAAATATAATGAAACAAGCTCAATTTTATTAAAATGCATATGCATGTGAATTTATTACATCTTATGACATTTTTCTCTCAAAAGGTAACTCTTTGTCATTTTGGGTATGAGCGTACCCAAATTTATTTGAGGCATACTTGGAAGTTGGAGGGGTAAAATGGTGGTGTAGTAGAATTGGTCCTTCAGGAACTTCATGCTGATATTCCTTCAAGGTTTTAGAAATTTTTAACTCTACTAAAGATCGAGAAATTCCTTTGATTTTTAATGATTTGATAGAAACATTCTCAATTCCAATTGTTGTAACATCTACTGATGTATTAAGTAGGAGAATAACAACAACAAACATAAGAAAATGAAAATCATTCATGATGAAACTGAAAATAATATGATTTTACTTCTTATGTATTAATTTTTTCTGTTATGACTTATACTTTATATAGTTGTTCGAACTTTTTTATTATGTCAATAGAGTAAATTGACTTAGATTTCTTACCAAAGAAATATAAATTATTATTAAATACATTAATGAAAAGATTTATGTAATCTCAAATCACAAAGACCTCATTAATGCATACATTTGATAAACAATTGATTAAGTTATATACACTAAAATTTCTTGTTATATTTTTTGTATATTAGTCCATATATCTATACAAGCACGAAACTGAAGGGCCTAAAATGCCCCTCAAGTATTTGAATTGGTACAAAATTACCGTCCATCCACCTATCGGTTGTAAAATACCTCTGACGTCCACCTTTCGGTTCAAAAATACCCTTATGTCTAACGGATCATACTCATTAGGTGGATGGAGGGTAATATTGTACCAAATCTCATAGTTTAAGGGCATTTTAGGCCCTTTTTCGTTAAAATAATTTGAAATTACTTAATATATAAGCTCACATGATTGACTTGATTTTAAATTTCATAGTAAATTTAAAATTATAAAAAGGTTAGGCATCTTTTCTCTACACTCCTCCCTCCCCGGCCCTTCACTTCCTATCTCTTCCATTTTTTTTTCTATTTGGATCTTGTCCACCATTTTTTTTTAATTTATGACAAACAAGAGGGAATAAAAGGAGGAAATAACGATGCATTCACATAGAAATAATTAGTTCAATAAAAGATGACTTAACTAAGCAAATATGCACATATATTACATTTTTCTTTTGTGTGTACCCAAAACTAAAAATAAAATAATAAAAATAATCATTTCTCTTATCCCCGCCCTCATCCCATCATGATAGTAATACTAATTAAAAGAATATAAATATGTGAGTTCTTTTGAAGTTTGAGTCCCGGATATCCTAATTAAGAATAAGAGATTACAAAAAGGAATAAAAGAGAAAATGAACAAGACATTTGGATAATTGAGAGAAAATTTTATATTAATGAAAATAATAATTTTTTTAGATGGACTATTAGTCGGGATAATGTTGGATTTTAGTTGGATCCCCATTTATGACTTGGGTTACATTATAGTAAATTGGGGTCAATGTAAAATAGGCCAATAGGAAGATATAATAAAATTAATTATTTTTTCAATATTATTTTCAAGTGTATCGTGACAAAATATATATCATAAGTTGTTTTTATAGAAAAATAGAATTTTTAAAAATATCATTTTTATTATTTATTTGAGAAGGGTTTAAATTTGGACCAATCACATTTAAAAATATAAGAAATAAATATTTAATAATTTTACTTTAAGGGAGCTATTAAAAATAAGGGCAAATATGAGTCAAAGGATTAAGATCGAGGGTATTTTTGAGTCGAAAGGTGGACGTCAGGGGTATTTTAGGGCCGATAGGTGGATGGAGGGTAATTTTGTACCAATTCAAATACTTGAGAGGTATTTTAGACCCTTATCCGATTAAAGTATTATGATTAAAAATCAAGAAGCGAATAAATATTGGGCAACATAACAAATTTTGTATAAACTAGTTGTTGACCTTCATTTACTATTCCAATATTAAAATCAATTACTATTTAAGGTCTTAATAAGTACAAATACAATTTTTAATGGATATTGAAATGTAATCTAGTATAGTTACCTCTTGATACATTATGTCTAGGAAATATTTCTCGTCTCTTTCTTCTTTTGCTCGCTTCTCTCCCACTCTCATTTTTACAATGTATCTATATTTTATATGTTATATATCCATGTATATATTCGATATTAAAAATGTACTAATATATTCAACATATCTAATGCATCCAATATCAAATTTATATATATCTAATATAAAAAATGCATTGATATATTTAGTATATCTATGCATAGTTACAGATTGGATCTTACAGGGCATCGATGTATCCAATGTATTTGTGATGCATCTATGAATGCATCTAGCTAGTATTAATAATGTGATGTATTCAGTGTGTTTGTGCATAAATACATATCCAGAACAAATTAAAAGACATAGTTATTTGAATACATGTACCTAGTGTAATTATGCCTTAACTACATACTTAAAAAAAAATGAAAACGAAAATACTATAATCATCCAGATATATATATATATATAAAATGTAATTATGTCTTAGCTACCTACTTAAAAAAGATAGACAGAAAGATTTAATTATCCAAATACATATATTTATATATAAATACATAAATTTATTACTAATTTAGGTGAAATCATAATCTAACTATTAAAGTTTTTTTCGAATTTTTAAAGTAATTATTATCTATTGAGATAATATACCCAATTGAAAGCTAAAGGTGAGAAAAAAGGAGCAAGAGAGTGAGAGCAGAAAAATGGGGAGAGATAATAAAGGGGAAAATGAGAAAGAGGGGAGAGATCAAGAGAAAGAAGGAGAAAGTGAAGTGCAGAGAGGGAGATAGAAAGGGATGATAACTAAGTGATTATGTAATTATTTTAAAGTACTAGGAGATTTTCATATACATGGCGGAGATATTTTTCTAATTAAGTAGTTTTTTCATATTTTTTTCTAATTACGTGTTTTTCTGTGAGTTTTTGAATTTATCATTCATGTCGAATTTTGATACATGTATTGGCCCGTTCAAATATATGTATCTGAAATTATAGAGTCAAAATTAAGTGTAATTTGTTTCAGATACAATGTATTCAAGTGGATTCACATGTATCTGAGATACACTGACTCTCTCACTCGTCTCTCTCCTATCTCACCCGCCTCTCTCCCTAAGTTTCTGCATTTCAGAGTTTATTTGACAATAAAAATACATGTATCTAAGTGTATCTGACCTAAGATCTAGTATGAAATTATTAGTTAGTGAAACAATTTGTAATTATTTCAAATTATAAGAAGAATTAGTAAATATGATAGAAATGTTTACGTAATTAAGCAGTTTTTTTTTTCAAAAATAAATTGGAGTTGCAAAATAGTGCAATATTCCATTTGGTTCATATTATTTGACCTATATCGATTTAAGAAATATTTAATCAAAAATATATTTTACTTAATAAACCTTATTAATGATATTTTAAAATTCTAAATTTGAGTACTACTACTATGTATAGTTATTTAATATTAAAAAATAGAGAGAGAAAATATACTCCATCTGTTTCAATTTATGTGACACTTTTCATTTTTTGAGAGTCAAACAGTTTAAGTTTGACCAAAAATTTGCGTGTGAAATCTTCAACTTTTTTGAAATGAAATTTATATTTTTGTAAACTATGTAAAAAGCACTATAAGTCACAATAATTGACAATTCAAAATAATTGAAAGATATATGAAAAATTTACGTTCAAAGATAAATTTGTTTAATTTTTGAAATTTGAAAAGTGTCACATAAATTGGAACGGAGGAAATAATTAATTTTCTTAACTTCATAAAATGAATAAGTAAATTAAAAAAATTATTCTAATATAAAGATTAGGTAATATGAAACAATATATATGAGAAACTTTCTCAAAATAAAAAGTTTCATACAAGTTGTTTAGATTAGGTAATATGAAACAATATATATGAGAGACTTTCTCAAAATAAAAAGTTTCATACAAATTGAAACAACTATTTTAAATACGAAAATGTCACATAAATTGAAACGAAAGGAGTAAATTACAAAAAGATTTGATAATTTTAATCTAACGGTGGAGAAGAAATCATTCAATCTATCAAAAAAACAAAACCCTAAAAATCTACTCAAAAATCCTATTAGGTTTTCTCCCACCATATAAATAGCCCCTCACGTGCTCTTAGCCTCCTTCGCCAACCATTCACCTCTCTGTATTTTTCTACTTCTCCGTTCAATCGAATTTTTCAGCCATGTCTGACGAGGAGCATCAATTTGAGTCTAAGGCTGATGCCGGAGCATCAAAAACGTACCCTCAACAAGCTGGTACTATTCGTAAGAGCGGTTACATCGTCATCAAAGGCCGTCCATGCAAGGTTTCTCTTCTAAACTTTTTTACGTATATGTAATTTATTTCGTTATAGCTGATGTATAGGGCTGTTCATGTAGTTGATTAAGATGTGTGTGTTGGATTTGATTAGAGAAGGATTGCAGATGTATTTGCTAAGTTTTTCAAAAAATTATTCTGTGTGTATGTATATTTGATTTATTTGGTAATAGTTGATGTGTAGGGTTGATTGAGATGTGTTTCGATGGGATTTAGAAGACTACTAGGTGTATTTGCTGTTGCAGTTGTAGATCTGATGCTCTGTGTTTTTTACTCTAAGTGTGTTTGATTAGGAAGTTATTTTTTTCGGTTGTTTAAGTAAGTTTGATAGTAGATGAAGCGATCACTAGAGCGAAGTAGTGTAATAGGCAGAAAGGACTATGTATAATCTGTTCGCTATTTAAGGCTCTTTGCTTGTTTTGATTCACTAGTATCTTACTAGCTAGTGATAAAAAGAACAAGAACCTTGCTGTGAGTGGAATTATGGTAGAATTGTTTTTTATGGTAGATTTTGTCTAACTAAGGAGTAGCGTTGTGTTAACCAACCTCAACATTTAACTATAAGATTTGGGGTTAGAGTGTTACCACCAAGGGGACAAGGGTGGGAAAGGGCCACTTATGGTTTGGATGGTTGTTATCTATTTTATTGTTTTGTTAGTTTAATTACAATGTTTGTTTTGATTGTTGGT
Source organism: Solanum commersonii (assembly GCA_029007595.1). Classification (NCBI taxonomy): domain Eukaryota; kingdom Viridiplantae; phylum Streptophyta; class Magnoliopsida; order Solanales; family Solanaceae; genus Solanum; species Solanum commersonii. The sequence continues at coordinate 2,407,157 of JAJTWQ010000077.1, forward strand.
TAAGTTTTATTATATTGTATTGTTAAATCCTTCTTGTTGGTAATGACAACAAGTTCCATTACATGTAACAAACTAACAATTATATCTGTTTATTCTTTGAATTGTGAATTGTTAACGTGTGATATTATATAATGACATAAAGCAATACAATTTATCTAAATGTTGTATTCATTAAAATAATATAGTATGATACAATACAACTTGATACATTATGTAACTACCATCCAAATAGAGTATTTTTTTTTCGTGGTCTTACCAAAGAGAAGTGAAACAAAAATAGATTTGATATTTCACCAAAGGTCCTTAGCTTCTGAAAACTCTTGTAAGTTTATTTTTCTGATGTTTGGTATAAATATTTCTAATGTTGAATTTATTTTTCCATAGATCTAGCTGTGGATTATATGTTGCATTTGGTTGAATTATGTAACTGTTAAATGGCCCTTATTGAAGTGTCATAGTTATGGATGTATATTTGGATAATGTGCATCAAGTAACTTAATGATTCTGCTTCAGGACATTGCATGGATGTATCTCCTTTTATTATGGTTCAAGTCATAATTGCATTTCTAGTGTAAGCACTAGCTCCAATTTTGATGCTTTCTTGTTACAGGTTGTGGAAGTCTCTACATCCAAAACTGGCAAGCATGGTCACGCCAAATGTCATTTCGTTGCTATTGATATCTTCACTGGAAAGAAGCTTGAGGATATTGTCCCCTCTTCACACAATTGTGATGTGTGTGCTTTCTGTTTCTTGTTTATGATCTTTGCCCCCTTTTCCCTATATTCCTTTTGTCTGTATATTTGTGCTCATATTTGACAATTACGTGTTCAAATTGCAGGTGCCCCATGTTAATCGCACAGATTATCAGCTTATTGACATCTCTGAAGATGGATTTGTATGTGCCTTTATTCCCTTGTCCGTTCCTTTTTATATTTTTGATTGATGTGGTCTAATATTGCTGCACAATGTTACAGGTGAGTCTGCTCACTGACAATGGTAACACCAAGGATGACCTCAGGCTTCCTACTGATGATAGTCTGCTTTCACAGGTTAGTAATCTAATCCGAAGTTGTGTTTTTGGTGGCCCTGAAGGACGGGAAATTACAGTCACTTCCTCTTGTTGTATTTTGTTTTCTCCAGCCTTTTATTTTCTCTGAGTTATCTTCTTCTAGCACAAGCTTATTGCCTTTCCCATTGTAAAAATGGATTTGTTTGGAGTCGTGGTTGTGTAATAAACACAATCTGTGTACAATTAAGCCGATGCTCCGGACATTTAAAAATGAAGGCAGCATGGTTATGTGCACGGAGATTGAATCAGCAGAGTCGACATGTCTGCTCCCTCTGATACCCTTTTAAAGGGTTAATGATTTGGAGGCCTGGTTTTAGACTAACATCTTCTTTATGTACCAAAGTTGTATTTTGGGTCAAAGTATGCAGTCTTCTCAGTTGTATGTAGCCTCTAATTCTTTCACAAGCTTCTCGAATCCCTATGGTACAACCATGGTTACAAGTAAAAAAGCTTATTGAATCTCTGTTCTTGACTGGTGCTGATAGTGAAACATAATTTTTTCAGACCTTTGTTGGTCTTTATTTTTTGTAAACTTCAGCGTACTTCTATGCAACTACTGATTATGTTTTAACTTGCCGAATTCAGATCAAGGATGGGTTTGCTGAGGGTAAAGACCTCGTTGTGTCTGTTATGTCAGCTATGGGTGAGGAACAGATTAATGCCCTGAAGGATATTGGCCCCAAGTAATCTCTTGATTGGATTGGTTGACGCGAAGTTCTTTACTACCTTGAGTGAGATAGATATTATAGTTATGGAAAAACATTGTGGTCTTATGGAAAATTCTTCAGTATTTGCGGACCATTGTGAGTTAGATTTTTATTTTTGTTGTTTTAAATTGTGGTATTCATCTGAATTTTGTCCTACTAAAGTTTTTAAAATTTGGTGTGGGGAAATGCTTAACCTGCAGCTAAATACCATCTTCTTCACCTATTTTACTGCTCTTTTACATCTATTTTGTTATCAACAACAGCCGCTTTTGAGTTGCTAAATTGCGTTTGGGTTTTTAGTTATGGAGTAATTTTTCATGTTTGGTTGGCTTAAATGTTTTGAAAAATATTTTAAAATGAACTTATTTTCCTTTGATTCAAGAAAATGATTTCTACACATAAAGTAAGGAAATAAGAATTTCAAAAATTTCTTTAAACCTCACCACCCAAAAGAAATCCAGACCTGGAATTCGACTTTTGACTTTGATCCTGAGGCTGAATTTGACCTTCCACTCAAAACCACTTGTTTTCAAGAAAATATTTTCCAGAAAAACATGAAAATATATTTTCCATCATACAAAATACACCATACAAGTTTTTTTTTTAATTTGAAAGCACTTATTTCTTTACATAATAAAAATTAATGGATAATATGAATATCCATATATTTTATTAGGTTTATTCATTTTGTACATATATAAATTATGAATTGAATCGATTATCTTATCCGTTTTCACTTGATTCATTTTTGATAAATTCAAGTCTTAACTACTTACATTTTCTAGAAGACTAGTGTATGAATAATTAAATGGGTAATGGTAGAAAGTAATCATTGATTTATGTTATTAAATATTTTTTGAAGGAGTATGTCATACCCCACCAATTCACATTTGATAGTGTCTTCCATCAATATTAATTATACATCCTATCAATATTTGATAGTGTCTTCCATCAATATTAATTATACATCCTATCAATATTAGTTCCATTCTTATTCTAATACACTATATTTATTACTATTTGTATTCTAATAGACCCTAATACAATAAACTAAATAATCTATGAAAATAATACCAACATAACAAATCCTAACATAAATAATTCTAATATTACTAATACACCTTTTTCAATCCTTCATTTGTCTCAATTAATGTGACACTATTATTTTTATTCAATCTAAAACGAATGACACTTTTTTTTTTAAATGTATAATGAACCCCATTTATTTGACAAAAAGTCCACATTAAAAGGTATACTCTTCTATTTTAAATTTATTTTGAGGACAACTTTAAAACTTTGCAAAATCTTCTCTCCGTATCTAATCAAACTTACATCCCAGAATATTAAAGAATTATGGTGGAATGGACTAGGTTTCTACGTCTAAACTTTGACGTTTTAGGGTTAAGAGAAATGAGATTAGATCCTTCATTATAAGTGAAGGACGGTGAACCTTAACCAAATGAGCCACCCTCACATTTCTTGTGTTTCATTATTATCGCTTTAGTGTACATTTTTCAAATCTTTAGAACTTAATATTAATTTCAATTTTATTGAGAAAATCAATTTTAAGTATTAAAAAAGATTTAAAATATCCTTAAATTATGTAAAAAAAATTGAATAAAAATGTGTTCGGTTAATAAGTGATCTACAAATGTCCATCCGTCAATAATTTGATAAAAAAATACTCCTATTTTTATTTAACGAGTGAAAAATACTTTTTTTCCTTGAGATAAGTATATTATTTTTAAAAAAAATAATAGTTTCTAATAATAATTTTATTATTAGCAAACATTTATGCTATTTCAATTCGAAAAAATTAAGTACTACATATATATTTTAGTTAGAATTTTTTTATCGTAATCGAAATGGAATCAATGATGGGGTTACTATAATCTTATATACATGTGATTAAGAAATAATATATATATATATATATGTGTGTGTGTGTGTGTGTGTGTGTTTTTATCAATTAAATAATAATATGGAAATTTTTAGACCAATTTATTCAAAACACAAACATTTTAGATCAAATTACTTACTTAAACCTTTTTGTTCAATTTTACATAATTCAAGAATATTTTTTATCCCTTTCCATGATATTTTTAATACAACTTGTTATTTGTAATTTTCTTTTTTTTGATGACAAGGGAAACCCGCAGCCGCTACCCTTTGGGCGCATAGGGTAAAAACCCCCGCTCCTATGCAATAGCTCGCAAACCACATAAAAGAGGTAACCCGCACTAGGCAAGCCTGGTGCAACGAGCTCGACCCAGAAGGTAAATCCCTTGCTTTCGCTGGCAAGGGGTTTCGAACTTGAGACCTCCAACATGAAAGTCCCAAGCTCAAATCACTGGGCCACCCCGAAGGGTAACTTGTTATTTGTAATTAATTTATAAATTTTTCATTAATTTCAATTTATCATCTCTCCATATGATTGTCATCCCACAATTATATAATGACCACTAAAAGTCGTATCCCACATTTTATAATGACCACTTTTTTTTTTTTTAAATAAAATAAAATTGAGGATTGGAGAAGAAGAAACCGGGAGAGGAGTACGACGAATGTTCAAATAATCAATCAACTGAGTTAAGATTTTCTCCATATAATCACTAAAGTCGTAATGGGAGTGATATAAATAAAAAAAAATCTTTAAAAAACAAAAAAAAATTACGTAACAAATACTAAAAGACTTGCTTTCTTCTTTCTTGTATAGTAGTGAAAAAAAAAACTACAATCGCCATAGCTATAAACACCAAGCTTTCTCTCTCTATTATCATTTCTACTTAGAGAGAGAAACCAAAAAACTTAAACAAGCAAAACAAGATGAATTACCGTAAAGAACAAGCAAGAAATATAATGATTTTTTTTTCTTTATCGGTATGATTTAAGTGAAAAAATTCATAACAAGTAAAGATTAAAGTAATCAAAATCAATATCTGAGAACGAAGCATCACATCACCATCATCAGCATCGTCGTCAAAAGCTCCTATTCTGCCCACTATTCAGTCATCCTGATATTCACCCATTCCGGATGTCATCATCAGGAGCAGAAGAAGTTAGGTACTTCGCAGGACAATCAAAATCTAGCATGACTCTTTAGTAGGTCTGCACTAGTGATGGAGATGAGGCATCTGGTGAGGAAGATAATGATCAGACACCTAAAAGGATAGTGCAAAGGTCAATGAAGTGGAGTGGCATTTTTGGTGCCAACCATGATGATAGACTCAGTAGACTAATGACACCATCTTCAACCTGGCCTATTCCATTGGATATAGGGAAAGAGGAGGCTGTAAATATTCACTTGAAAAAAGAACATACCAATCTCTCCACTTAATGCAGATCATCTGATGATCATTTCTTCATTTCTGCTAACCAGATGTTTGTGTTGTATGTCCCAGGATATTATTTTTAAGTTGTCTTCCCTTCATGAACAAAACCATTGCAGCTTCTGATAATGCAGTATATCATCTTCGTTTAGCTCCCTCATTCGAGTTTCTCCATAAATTGATCCAGAAAACACAGAAAAATAAATATGCTAAGTTGATTCTGTTCCATACTGTTGAAAATATGTCTCAGGATATTGCAGAAATAAAAACAGTTAGCTATTTTTAACTATTTGACTTATATTTAGGAGTTGGTTCTTTTTATTTGTTATTTGAATTAAACTGATAAGTTAATATCTTATTTTTCTATTTTTAGTTAGGAATTATATTTATAAATGCAAGTCTCTGAATTATTAATAAAATAATTCCCTTTGATAATACTACAGTATTTTTTCTTTCAAAGTCTTTCTATGTTATTTTCTTAATTTCTTTATTAAAAAAAACCAACAAATGGTATCTAGAGCCTTCTTCTTGAGGGACCTGTGAGTAGAAAAATGGATTCCGAAAATAGTTTTTCACGAATGGCTCTTCCTATTTTTGATGGTGAGAATTATCAACTATGGGCTGTGAGAATGGAAACTTACTTGGAGGCTCTTGATCTTTGGGAAGCCGTGGAAGAGGATTATGAAATTAATCTGTTGCCAAATAATCCCACCGTAGCTAGATCAAGAGTTACAAGGAAAAGAAAACCATTAAGTCGAAGGCAAAAACAACTTTGTTTGCTGCTGTTTCGACAACTGTTTTCACGAAAATCATGACTCTCACATCACCAAAAGATATTTGGAATTATCTGAAGAAAGAATATGCTGAAGATGAAAGAATACGAGGAATGAAGGTATTAAATTTAATGAGGGAATTCGAATTGCAGAGAATGAAAGAGTCAGAAAAAGTTAAGGAATATTCTGACAGATTGCTTAGTATTGTCAACTGTTGGAAAACATATATGCACAGCGGAAGCATATCAGAATCTATCTGCTTACATGAATAATAGATAACCAATATTGTTTATGCTAGACCACATAATCATGCTAGAACACATAAACATACTGAAATTTAATTCGATAAATACCTCTTGAAGCGTGAACATATACCTTCAAGCGAATCCCCAATTTAGACAGTTCTTCAAGTGAATCTACAAGATAGCTATGGTCTTCTACTGTGATCCCAAGTTCACATCTGAACTCTCTCAATACTTGGGTGGGCAAGTATCGAATAGAAAACTAATCAATCTAGGGCTGGAAGAATCCCTAAGTATAAAAATTTCTTCACAGTCCAAAGAGGAGAACCAAACACACGTTCTTTTTCTTCAACCAAAAAATACACGCTAGTTTTCTTTTTATAAGAAAACTAACGCTTCTTCCCTTTTCCCTTTAGAATTAGGATTCTGAGTTCTAGTTAAATATGGGCCTTTGGAGGGACCACAGAATTAATTACTGAGGCTTCCTATTATAGAAATAATTTCAAATAATTAATTTGAATTATTCTTACCATAATAAATTACAAATCATTCCACTAGAAATTCGTAATTGCACTTCTCTATTTATATTTCATAATTCCCCATTAAACACTTATGTAATTCCCCATGTTAAGATTTCAGATACTAATCAATAAATTAAATTATTGACGAATTTAACTTAATGATTAATTTTCTTTAGAGCACTACTTAACTTATTTCATGTGTCGGATTCATAAATCCACTTGCAAGGTTTGACACAATGAAAACTTATAAGTTTCTCAAAAAGGCATATCAATCAATCTCTATAACGAGACATGGATTCCATCAACTAACTTATTATTTCACCAATATATATTATTATCATCCAACTTACCCATATTGACCCATCTCAGAATCTCACCTTTTAATAAATCAAAACGATAATTAATATATACAGATTATAATAGTTATATCAGGATTAAGAATATAAGTACATTTAATAGTTTAGAGACTATGTTTTGTCAGTCATTCTAAAACAACTATCTTTACTCGGTCCCGTTCAATACATACAAAATACACTAGTACAAGAAGTTGGAACTATACCGTTCCCATAATCAAGATAAATTACATATAATCTTGTGCTACAATCGTACCGATGGCATGTCCAATTTTCATCCTAGATTGTGAACAAAAAACTTTATACTTATAAGAACCGATGATTTAATGCTCTGTGTTTAAGCTAAAACTCTACACACTAAATTATCTACTATATAAGTAAACAGACACCATAAACGAATATATGATCTATTAAAATTGAGCAAATATTTATTCTATAATAAATATTATTTCTTAACACTTGGTTAATAGTATGCATCCAACAATCAAGGTAAGATTACTAGGCACTGAATTTAAAGATACAAGAATTGTTGAAAAAGTTCTTGTCACAGTGCCCGAAAGATATGAAGCATGTATAACTACATTGGAAAACACACAAGATTTGTCCAAAATTACCTTGGCAGAATTGTTAAATTCTTTGCAGGCTCAGGAACAAAGGAGACTTATGAGGCAAGATGACATGGTTGAAGGAGCATTAGTAGCCAGCCACAAAACTCAAAGCAAGGATAAATTTTTGAAAAATTACCCACCTTGTCAACACTGTGGAAAAAATGGACATCCTCCATATAAATGTTGGAAAAGACCAGATGCACAGTGCAAGAACTGCAAACAACTTGATCATGAAGCTGTGATTTGCAAAAGCAAATTTCAAAAAGATGAAACAGTTGCCCAAGTCACTACTGAAGAAGAAGAAGAAGAAGACCACTTATTTGTGGCAACTTGTTTTTCAACCAAAAAAATCGATTTTGGATGATTGATAGTGGTTGTACAAACCACATAACATATGAAATAAATCTTTTTAAAGAGTTCATTCCTATGGAAAATAAGAAAGTCAGAATTGGGAATGGTGATTGTATTCCTGCAAAAGGAAAATGGTCTGTTTCAATTAATATAAATTCAGGTACAAAAATAATTTTAGATGTTCTTTATGTGCTTGATATTGGTAAAAGTTTATTTAGTGTTGGTCAGTTAATAGAAAAAGGATTTAAATTATTATTTGAAGACAAATATTGTCGAATCTTTGATTCTACTAAGCAAGAGATTTTACAAGTTGAAATGAGAGGTAAGAGCTTCTCAGTTAATCCAACAGAAGATGCACACAAGCCTTGCAAGACAAATGATGAATTAGCAGATTTGTTCACAAGGTCAATTTCAGATGAGACTACAATCTACAATTCCTGATCTAAGAAGGAGTGTTGAAAATATGTCTCAGGATATTGCAGAAATAAAACAGTTAGCTATTTTTAGGGTTTTTAAATTATGTTACTAGAGTCCTATTTGACTTATATTTAGGAGTTAGTTCTTTTTATTTGAATTAAACTGATAAGTTAGTATCTTATTTTTCTATTTATAGTTAGAAATTATATCTATAAATGCAAGTCTCTGGATTATTAATAAAATAATTCCCTTTGATAATACTATAGTATTTTTTCTCTCAAAGTCTTTCTCTGTTATTTTCTTAATTTCTTTATTAAAAAAAGGGAAAAAGGACGGATTTACCCCCGAACTTTAATAAATGGTCCGTCTATGCCCTCCGCTATACTTTGCATTCACATAAGCCCCTGCCGTCCAATTATAGGTACACACATGCCCCTCTCACTAGCCGCCCCTCATTTTTTACACCTGTCTTAAATCTAATCAACTACCCGTTTGACCCTTCTTTTTAACCCATAAACCAACTACCCACCCCATAAACCCAATACCCACCCAATTTCCTCTAAGATATATCATAATTAAAAGACCCATAATATGATGTTGAAATTGTTGGTGGTGGTGCTGATGATGCCGGTGTTTCAACAAACACCTCATCATCCTCCTTCAGTGACTCATACCTATACCCATAATCATACCCATATTCCTCAGTGGCTTGTAGCTCAACCCTAACTGCCTCCTCCGAAGCCAAAACCAACAACCTCTTGATCTCCTCCCTCCTCGCCACTGAATGCCTCCATTTCCGTCCAACTACAAAACCTAACACCGGTCCAAAAACCACCACGAACGCCGCCACCACCAAGCTCGAGAGAAACCCTAGATCCTCTCCCACAAGCATTTACACAAACCCACAAACAACAACATATCACATCCAAACCCTAATCCTTCCAAATTCATAGAGCTCTATACCACCCCTCCGCCGATCACGATGTTGAAAATTCTCCACCACACAAAGATCAAAACTTTGCATGCACACATAATTCAATCAACCAAAATTGTGGAGAAATCGAGAGAGGAAAGTGCAATAAAGTCACTGGAAGAGAGAAGATTCGACCCAAAGAGAATTTTTTTCTCCTAGAACGAGAATTTAGGGGATTTTTTTAAAGTTTGAAGTTTAGGGGAAAATTGAAAAAGGAAACTAAATAATAGGATATATCTTAGAGGAAATTGGGTGGGTATTGGGTTTATGGGTTAAAAAGAAAGGTCAAATGGGTAGTTGATTAGATTTAAGACATGTGTAAAAAATGAGGGGGCCGTTAGTGAGAGGGGCATGTGTGTACCTATAATTGGACGGCAGGGGCTTATGTGGACGCAAAGTATAACGGAGGGCATAGACGTACCATTTATTAAAGTTCGGGGGGTAAATCCGTCCTTTTTCCCTTAAAAAAACCCAACACACACTGGATTGAGTAGTTCATAAACTATCACATGCAATAGAGATGTGCAAAGGAATCATCAAAACTATCCTACAATTGGAATACTGCAAATGAATCATCAAAATGACATGCCTAGCTATGACTTTTGATACTAGCAAACAAAAGTAAGCCCAGAATACAACATTTGATTGAATGATGCAATATTTTCCACAAAAATTCTTGAGATGGCTCCAACTGTAATGCAAATACAGCACAAATATGTACTGTATTTACGTTAAACTAATTGTTAGGGACTAAGGCACTGTTATCTAGATTGAACACTTCATAATAGACAATTCATCTGCTTTACACCAAGATAATTCAAATAAAACCACTATAGATGCAAATCCTAAAGGCAGAGAACACTTTAGTGATACTGGAATTGTTCATTTGCACCCAAAACACCAGCAATTGCATATAAATTATCCTTCACAAAAGTGTGCCCTTCTTTAACACTCCAAATCCCCAAAAGACCATGGTAAATAAGTTTTCCACTAGGAGAAGACTTGTTTCCAGACTACAACAACGAAACAACAAACCCAGTGAAATCCCACAAAGTGAAGTCTGGGGAGGGTAGAGTATACACATGCCTACCTCTCCGAGATAGAGAGTCTGTTTCTGAACGATCCTCAGCTCAAGCAAATCAAAACAGTCTGATGTGATTGTATACTTATCTCCAGACTCCAAGTATGAAAAAGGGATTGTATGATAGCAGTCCGGTGAAAGGTGATTCACAGCTTTATATAGAAAGGAACTATAATTGATGTCTGATGTGAACCTGGGGAATAAGCATTAAACCATCTACATGATTGTATAAGATATCAGCACTCAAATCTACCAAGAAATAATGATTCATTAAAAAGCTTTTACATTAGCTAGGGACGTCAGCTTCCGAATGAGATTTCAATCGGAAAGCCCTAGTAAAAGCCGATATGATAAATGAAGATCATTAGCAAATGAAGATGACCAAGCTATCAGAAAACTGAATCTATAAGCATACAAAGCGGGAAAACAAAAATTCTGGATGTCATCATCAGGAGCTGAAGAAGCTAGGTACTTCGCAGTACAATCAACATCTAGCATGACTCTTCAGAAGGAAACCCCATTGTCAAGGTCTGCACTAGTAAGGACATGAGGCATCTGGTAAGATAATGATCCGACACCTAAAAGGATTGTGCAAAGGTCAATTAAGTGGAGTAGCCATTTTGGTGATGACCATGATGAATGATGATAGAATCAGTAGACTAATGATACCATCTTCAACCTGGCCTATTCCATTGGGCATTGGGAGAGAGGAGGCTGTAAATATTCACTTGGAAAAAGAACATACCATTCTCTCCACTTAATGCAGCATTTGATGGTCATTTAGTCATTTCTGCTTACCAAATGTTTGTGTCAAGTGTCCCAGAATAGTCTTGCAGTTGTCTTCCCTTCGTGAACAAAACCATTGCAACTTACCAAATGACAAAAGTAGAGGGACCCCATAGATATATCAACTTCTGATAATGCAGTAAATCATCTTCTTTTAGCTCCCTCATTCGAGTTTCTCAATAAACAGATCCAGAAAACACAGAGAAAAACAAATATGCTAAGGGATTTTGTTCAACACTGAATTGAGTAGTGCATAAACTATCACATACAATAGGGATATGCAAAGGAATCATCAAAACTTTCATATACAATTAGATACGGCAAATGAATCTAGCTATGGCTTTTACACTAGCAAATAAAAGTAGCCCCAGAACACAGCATTTGACTGAATGATGCAATATATTCAATAAAAGTTCTTGAGATGGCTCAAACAGTAACGTAAATACAACACAAATATGTACAGCATTTACATAAAACTAATTGTTTGCGACTGAGGTGCTGTTATATAGATTGAAGTTTGAACACTTCATAATAGACAATTCATCTGCTTTACACCAAATTAATTCAAATAAAACCACTATAGATGCAGATACTAAGCTAGTGCTTGATCATAGATTTTCAAATATTCTTGGCAAATATTATTTGGGTGAAATTTCACCATGTGTTTGGCCATAGTATTTGGAAAACATATTTCACTTTTTTAGAAAAATATGATTTATACCCATAAGTTTTAAAAACTATCAAACTAACCATAAGTTTGCATTACAAGTCAATTGGATCTTCGTTGCAACAAAGAACAAGTAGTGTCCATGACACTGGAGCAATGTGGTAGTTTGGGGTGAGTGCAACAAGCATCATTCCATACATTGTGAAGTAGACAAAACAAATGACTTTATTACCCTGAGCCGATTGTTCATCATTTTTATCAACAACCATATCATCACTTTCATATACTGAAAGTTTCTGCACTACTTTGGTGTTCACGTAAAAAATTATGTAATACAACGCAAACAACTATCTTTTTTTTTATGACAAGGGAAACCCGCAGCCGCAACCCTTTGGGTGACAACAAGGTAAAACCCCCGCTCTTATGCAATAGCTCGCAAATCACATAGGAGAGGTAACCCACACTAGGCAAACCCGGTGCGACGAGCTCGACCCAGAAGGCAAACCCCTTGCTTTATTGGCAAGGGGTTTCAAACTTGAGACCTCCGACATGGAAGTCCCAAGCCCAAACCACTAGGCCACCCCGAAGGATAACGCAAACAACTACTATAGAGGGTGTTTTTCTAAAAGATAAAAGTTTGGTGTAAAATTTCAATTTTTAAAGATCCCAAATAATGAGATTTGACCCAAATACTAGAAAAAACTAGTATTTGGGAATTTGGGATATTTGCCAAATAATGACAAATTCTATGGACAAACACTATTTGCCCAATTTTTCTCCAAATATTATTTGGGAAATCTATGGCCAAACTTGTCCTAAAGGCAGATAACGCTTTTGTGATACTACAACTGTTCATTTGCACCCAAGCACCAACAATTGTATATACATCATCCTTCACAAAGTGTGTTCTTTACCACTCCAAATCCCAAAAGACCATGGTAAATAAGTCTTCCACTAGACTTGTCTCCAGCCTACAACAACAACAACAAACCCAATGAAATCCCACAAAGTGGGGTCTGGGAAGGGTAGAGTGTAAGCAGGAGCCTTACCACTACCTCTCTGAGGTAGAGAGGTTGTTTCGAAAGACCCTGGGTCAAGCAAATCAAAGCAGTCTGATGTGATTGTATACTTGTCTCCAGACTCCAAGTATAAAAAAAGGATTGTATGATAGCAGTCTGGTGAATGGTGATTGACAGCTTTATATAGAAAGGAACTATAATTGGATGTCTGATGTGATCATGTGAGAATAAGCATTATACCATCTACATGATTGTAAAATATTATCAGCACTCAAATCTACCAAGAAATAATGATTCATTAAAAAGCTTTTACTTTAGCTACGGACTTCAGCTTCTGAATAAGAGATGACAATGGGATAACCCTAGTAATTCAAGCTGACATGATAAAATGAAGATTATTAGCAAATGAAGAAGACCAAGCTATCAAAACACTGAGTCTATAACCATACAAAGCAGGAAAACCAAACATTTTGAAGGTACCTTCAAATTCTGAACATTCCAAGCCAAGGGAAGAGTTTGTGATTGCACGGAACAGATTCCCCACTTAACAATGAGAGTAATCCTTATTAGCTTCTGCACTTTACACTGCGCCACATATTCAAACTACACTAAATGATAGTATTCAACTTCTCCGTCATACATTTGCAACTTCTGCCTGAAAGGAAGTGCCAACATCTTATAACTAAGTTTTGCCTGACCTTAGCAGGTTTTACAAAACAAATGCAGAGACCATTGCATCACCTGTCAGAGAAATTATAAGGATCATGTTTAGAAGTTTCTGGAAATTCATGTAGGTAGATTTGGATATAACCAGTGTTGCAATCGATTGATAATGCAGCATTCGTGCATCTTCGACACTGAAAGTAGCTGACGCCTGATGGATCAATTGGTAATACAGACGAATGCTGAGCTCTTCTTTCACTCCCTGGCTAATTTGTCATTACTCAAATAACACCTTGCCAGTTCTCAAGTTATTCGACTTCCTCGTCAATCAGTACCAATTTTCCATTGATTTCCTAATGGCACACTCGCTCTTGTGTCTAAAGAAAAAAGGTGATCATTTTTTTGCAAGTAAAACAAAAGGTAACGACACAGAGGAAGAGATACATGAAAGCATTTTCACGAGATTGATACCTAGTATTATATCCAAGAATCTCCTTAGCCCAGTTTCTAGTTTCCAAGAGAAAATCTGTGAGTTCCTCTTTCTCCATCTCCAATGCAAACTTCTCATAATTTAGTGAGAGAACCTGTTTCTTGTGGAAAACCACAACTGAAGTCCCCCCCACCTCCACTCACACACGCAGAGATAGAGCGAGAATAATAGAGAAAAGAGCAGAAAGTGGCACTATTTTTCAGGAAATAGTTCTTAAGAGACATTTTCTAAATAAAGAAGAATATTTATGAAAGCTATTCCAAAATAAAAACCATCAATTATGGAGCTCTATGAAGAAGGTCTCATAACATTCCTATTGGCTAGAAAACCACACTCTATTTATTACAGTTGTTTTAAGCTCAAAATCTAGCCAATTAACCACCAATAGCCGTATCAATTTTCATTGACTGCATAACATGCAAACGGAGACAGATAAGAGACCATGAAAGAAAACTCAAAGATATATTTATAAATTGTGAATGACAAAAAGTACATTGTTTAAAATTTTAAAATCTCAAGCTGAGGTTTTCAACAGCTTATTACTGTGCAAGAATCCTAAATTACCATCTTTCAAATGATTTTCTTCTGGTAATATGATATGTTGGCAGACAACAGATCTGCAAAGAAGCTATTTATGATGAAGTGGTCAACTAGGCTAAACCACATAACTTATCCGCCTTCAGCATCTGATAACTTTCTCAAGGATCCAACTCATTCTTTTTCTTCCCAAGAGATGCATAAATTGAATCCTTGTCAAAACAACTTCCAGTAGCTTCAAGAGCCTTAAATTCGAATTTCAAACATGTGATTGGACTTCTGCAAATGCTGAAGAAATAGTCAAGGCTTCTAGCACAGGTTCAGTTTCTTCACTTGAGGTTTCCATTCTATACGATTTACAACTGAAGTAGAAAACAGTACTCATCATGGAGTCAATAAGTATCACAAATGAGTACAATATTACCAAAAGGGGCCCTTCCCATAATCTTGAAGATCCATCTCCATAGCTTATTGTCTTCACTCTATGCTCAAACAAACCCTGCACAATTGCCATCCCAATAGTTGATCCAAGAAATATGAGAAGTCCAACTTGTGTCTGCCCCTTGATGAGTGAACTGGACATAAGCAATGCTTGTGGTCCGGAGTCATCCTCTAAAACAGATATCACAATCGCAATGTTGCATATAATAATAGCATTTGCTAAAATTATAGAGAAAATCATCCCTACCACCATTGCGGGATACAAAATCAAATCGGGAGGGAACCCAATGATCGAGAAAACACAGCTCACAGAAACAAGAAGTACAATAAACAATGTGAGGCATCCAGCAATCACCACACACACCCACAGGTAAGTCACAACAACCCGCTTCCAAATCTTGGTCATAATCACATAAAACTTTTGCGAATCAAACTTTTTCCTCGAGTAAGTGCAATCAACTGAATAAACTATCGCTGCTTTTGACAACAACGATAAAGTTACATACAGAGGGAAGCACATTACAGCTGAAATCACCACTTCAGAGAATTTATGACAAGACTGCTTGACAAATGGCTTAAGTGGAAGCCCACTTGTTTTGGCTACAAGCAATAATCTCATGCTCAGTCTCGTAACAAATGGCTGATAGACCAATACATTAGATAAAACAACAGCAGACACAGGGCAAATTAGCAATGCAGCAATTGTCATGAAACCTATAGAATTATACCGCAGAATTCTCACAGTTTCCCTCAAAATCTCTAGAGCATTTAAAGTAAGAAACTGGTGATCCGTATGTGAAACCAAATCAATCGATTCCAATTCAAAGTTTTGATGATTTGGGTCATCTTTTTTACCTTCACCTGATGTAACTGAGTTCACTCTAGGACTCAGTCCACTGGAAATTTCCATCTTTAACCAATTACCAACCTCAATTGTTCTTTACAAAAACAAAATTCTCGAGAACCAAAAGATACAAAAACACAAAATTACATGTCCCTTTAATCAACAGTATAATAAAAGGGAAGAAAAGATACTTATCACCAAAATCGGATCTACCCCTTTTGATCAGGTTTATTGAAATTCACTGTTTTCCAGCTCGAACCATGTATATACAATGTATAATAAGTCGCACCCTCGGCCTACTAACATTAAAATCTTGGATCTGTCTCTACGTATTAGCTCCAAAAAAATGGTACCCAGATCTGTATAACAAGATTGAATTGGGAAAGTTTTACAGTGAAACTTGAATGAAAGCTTTGTAAACCAAAGGGGTATATGCGAAACTCCAGACCCAGAAAGAAAAATCGGTGAAACTGTATATAAGGAAGTGATCTGGATCAAACGAATGAGCAGAAGAAGAAGGTCATGAAGCGCATATACGATGAAGAAAAAGGGAAAGAGTGAAATGGAAGGAGAAGAAAAAAGATCAGGTGATTTGGGGAATGAAGAAAGGTATCATAATGAAGAGGAAGAAGAAGAAGAAGAAGATGATTGGGAAGTGAGTGGAAGTGCCAAGTGCAAAACAGGGGGGTATGATTATATTTTGATTAGAAAATATTAAGTCCCTCTATACCAATTTAAGACCTTTGGTTGTATTTAATGAACATTTGAAAAGATTTAGTTATTGAGATTTTGAATAAAATCTTAATATTATTAATAAATATTTTGTTGCCATCATTATAAATATTACCTCATCATTATAATTATATGGTGGAATGATTTGAGATATCTTTATACTTAACTTCGTTTGTCAGTTGGATCATCCTATTCACCAGTTAGCTAAATGAACACTTAAACTCGACGAAACACAATATTTTAAACCCTTTTCTCACATGATTTGTGTAAATGTAATACACGCAACTACCTGTGGAACTCCACACCATTTTTATAGTGACATGTCGTAACTTTTTTAAATATTTAATGACACATCAAAAATTTATTATTAAAAAGGATAAATAATATTTTTAAAAAGGTGCAATTCCTCTTCCCCAATTCCCCACTTCATCGTCTTCTCCATTTCCACTCCTCATCCTCGAAAAAAATTGCATTCTACTACCACTTTTTGCATCGTTTTCAAACACAAAAAATCATTAGCCATTAGAATTACTTGAGGATCTGTTCCATTTATTTTGAATCGATAAACTCAAATATCTCTGAAATTTCAAATTAAAAAAAATTGGTTTGTGAATAATCTAAGAAATATAATAGATCTTGAAAATTTTATATAAGAACATAAAAACGAAAATGGATTAGCAAGATGTGTATTTTTCGGTAACTTTTTAATAATTTTTTAGGGTAATGGCGATAGCTGTGAAAGACGTTTTTCGAAGAAGACAATGAAAACAAATAGAATGAGGTGCGTGTTGAAAACAAAGAAAGAATGATGGATGAGTACTCAACTGAAGAAGAAGAAGAAAAGAGAAGGTGTGGGTGGGGCCGAAGAAGAAGATGAGATGATTTGAATTTTTTTTAAAACAATGTAACTATTGTTTTCTTGTTTAATTTTAATATTTTAAAAATAAAAATATTGTAGTCACTTGCTTCAAAACGCGTGTAGTCACGCAGATGTTCAACTCAGTCAATTTAATGTCACATAAGTATGGTCAATGGTCAAAGGGGTTCAAATAATAGAGTTTCATTGAGTTTAAGTATTCATTTAGCAAAGTAATGAGTAGGAGGGTCAAACTGACAAATAGAGCTAAGTACAGGGGTCTCCCAAGTCATTTTGCCTAATTATAATTATTGTCATCATTATCACCGCCACTTTCACAATCATTGCCATACACTGTCATCATTGCGGCCAGTCCTTACTACCAATCATCTTCACCGTCACAACTTGCATCACCATCGGACATTGACACATTGTCAGCCAACACATATTCTTCAGTAACCACCATCAACATTGTCAACTAGTAATATCAACTAACTTCACCACTAGAATCACCAATACACTAGTCACTAAAACACAAATCACACCCATCATCACAACTATCATCACTACCGTACAAGCCACTAACACCAATCATTACCATCACTATCTATCACGATCCAAACTGCTTTGATTGACACCTATACCAACCCCCTTGTCAGTGAACCAAATCTTAATGTACATCACATACAATCTCTAAGTATCTAAGTAAGATATAAAATTATAATAGAGTGATTAAAAATTTGCATAATGAAATTAATAAAAACAAATGGAAGTTTAGCTACTACATTCCCAGAATCCGAAACTCAACCTACTAAAACTCTAACACAAGTATATATATATATATATATATATATATATATATATATATAAATATGGTATAATTATGTACCTCTCTCTAACATAATTTCTTTATCATCACTAGACCTTAACTAGCATGTCGAGTCATTAACCACTAAGAAACAATCACCGATCAATATAAATCATAAACCCACTTGTTAAAACACAAACAAGTTATAAATAATGGAGATCACATCCACACTGGCCTTGTAGATGTTGATGTTGTCCAAACTACACCTCTTTTATGGGATTAAAATGGTTGATTGCAAAATACAATAATCTAATTAGGTTGAGGTTGATTTCAAGAGATAGCGTACTAGAGTTCTTTTACAATTTGCTATTGAGATTCAAATCAGTAACTACTATTGGAAATGGGAGGTATGAAAAATTACTAACTACATTAACTAATTGGATTTTTATCAATAATAACGCTGAACTAGGATTACAAGTCTTAGATATCAGAACTCAAACAAATACTTTATTATCAACTCATTCAGATATGTTCATTGTGCAAAACTAGTGAGAAGTCACCATCACATTTCTTTGCCCTCTTTGCCTCCCTAGACTTTTCCTTAAGTTTCTCCTCTTCAATTTGTTGAGCATGAATCATGCCGAAGAATTTCCATTTCCTTAATGAGCATGGTGGTACGACATTCCTTAACCACCATTTCGGACACACCCAAAAGAAACTTACTTATCCTTGCCCTAGATTCGACAACCATAGTGGGAGCATACCTATCCAATTGAATAAAATTTAATGCACTCCTTCACACTCATATTCCCTTGACGAAGGTTGATGAATTTAAGTACCATATTCTCCCTCATCTCAAGGGGAAAGAACCTATCAAGAAAAGCAGCCTTAAACTTTTCCCAATCAAGAAGACCCGCATCAATCACCCTTTCTTCCTTCCATTGGTTGAACCAAACTTGAGCAATACCCTTAAGTTGATAAGCGGACAATTTCACCTTTTCCACCGGCATCTCTCCCATGATCATCAAGACCTTATACACCTCATCAATGAATTCTTGAGGACCTTCCTAAACCTTGGAACCATGAAATTCTAGGGAATTCATCTTAGTGAAATCCCTCAGTCTAGTTGTCGCCGTACCTACATTTGGGTTCATGGGGACCACAACCTCCCTATTGGATTGAGCCGTCCTGGCTTGATCCAACACTTGAAAAGTAGCTCAAAACTCCGCATTAGTCACTTTTTCTGCCAAAGAGTCTGTTTTACGTTTAAAAAGAATTATTAGACTTATTTTATAAAAAAATTGATTTAACTTAACTTGTAAAGAAAAACCAATTTTTAATAAGAGTCTCCACTTAATTTTATTAAAAAAAATCAAGAAAACTTGTAATTTTCAAAAGATTTAAACAGAAGAATCATTTGAAAATACTAAAAGGGTTCGAGGTTCAATTTACACTTTGAGAAGGGATTAGGCATTCGAAGTGTCCACTAACTCGCGGTTGACCTACAACTTGACTAAAAGTTTTGACTAATTTTTGAAAATATTAATTAAAGTAAATAAAACCCATTTTTATTTTAAAGGAAATAAACTGAAAAATGATTTAAGGAAAATAGCTCCTATATCGACAAACAACTAATAAATAAAAATAAGTAATAAATAAAACATAAATATTTCAATTTAAACATAAAGTAAGAAACGACTATCTTTTGAGAATTTAATTAAATTAAACCAAATAAAATAAATGGTTAGAGTTAGAGACAAACAAATAATAATAAAAGAGAATAGTAAAGGGAAAAATAAACTTGGACTCTTGTCTAAATTTCAAAATTTTAGGCTGGCAGGCCCAAGTTTGCTCCTCCTGTCCTAACTCTAAGTCATTCAAATTGTTGAGTTGATAGGCCCGAGCTTGTTCTCTCTGTCCTAATTCTAGCGAAAGAATTGACAAAGTAATGGACTTTGGCCCATATCAATCAGAATTTAGATGCTGGTCATTTGAAGGGTTTTGGGGGCCATTCTTCACCTGGACCTATTGTAACCAAACATTGTTGGGCTTCAACCCATTCTCTTTCTGGTATATCATACATATAATTGTATAGCTGCCCATATTAAGTTGTGTATCTTCCTAACTTCTTCCAAAATCATGTAAATGTGTTTTCTTTTCGCTTGTTTTAGCTTCCCTTGCACCGCAAAGATCAAGGGCGACTCAATAAAGGGGTGTTGGGTTTCAACACAACCCTAGATGCAAGGAGAGTAATAAAAGGAAGTTCAAAATAGACTCGGCTAACGTCACACGCAAATAAAGAGTAATAAGATTAACATTCACACTTAAACTATTTCACAAAAATAACATCTTTAGTATAAAATACAACAAGACATGACTAAAGCAATTTCCAGCATACACAAAAGAGAAATAGAACATATATCCTCAGATGCAAATAGAGGCCAACTAGTGAAAGCATGTGAACACTGACTCGGGTATCATTCTTACAACATAAACAAGAGGCAGTAGAGAAAAATAACAAGAAATGTTGGAAACTTTTTTCCAAGTTTGATTATTTTAAAAGAAAGTTTCCAAACAAGATTTTACATCTAGAATATAAGGAGAACAAACTAGTTATAAACTAGTATTAAATAGATATATTATCAAACCAAAACAACCTTGTTCCTTCTAATTTTAAGGATAATTAGCCTAACTTCAAACAAATGCAAAGTAAGCTAAACCATGACAATTTAATTCAAAACAAATGAGCTACTGTTAAAGTGAGGACAAAACAAATGGATTTGAATGAAGATATGTTAGAATATTAATGGAAGCATGCTCAATTAAAACTAAACTTAAAAAATGGGACTTTACAGAGAATATAAATTTGTAATTTTGAAATTGATAATCCAAAGAATAACCCACATGCCTTCTGATAGGGGTGTGGTTTGATTGTGGCGGAAGTCGCCCCTCAACTAGCGTCCTAAGAGTTTGATATTCATCTTTGAACTATGTCCCAGTTCGCTGCTAAGAAAAAGTTCCACATTGTGTTGCATTCTTTTTGATGTTGTCCTCACCAGTGGTTTGGTTTGAGAATTCATCCTTTTGGATGTTTTCGACAGATACTGAGATAAACTTGTTAGTAGAAACTGTAATTCAAATATAGAAATGGGTATGTTTTACCGTATTCAACACATGTTCTTTTCTTTAAATGTTCTGATGTCAGCCCACGTCGATTTTGACACGGTAGATGATGAATTTATATGATGCTATAATGATGAACCTCTCGACAATAATATCACTTCTTCTGGAGGATGATATGAATGACCCTTTCTGATAATATAATACGAATGTCCTTCTCGGTGGTTTGAATATGCAATGGCCCTCTAGTCATTTTGAAGATGTAATGGTCCTCTCGGCGGTTTGAATATGTAATGGCCCTCTTGGCATTTGATGATGCAATGTCCCTCTTGGCATTTTGAATACATAATGGCCCTCCCAGCAGTTTGAATATGTAATAACCCTCTTGGCATTTGAAGATGCAATGGACCTTTTGACATTTGCATATATGATGACCCTCCCGACAGTTTGAATATGTAATGACCCTCTTTGCATTAGAATATGCAATGACCCTTTTGACATTTGCATATATGATAGCCCTCCCAGCGGTTTGAATATGTAATGACCCTCTTGGCATTTGAAGATGCAATGTCCCTTTTGACATTTGAAGATGCAATGTCCCTTTTGACATTTTGAATACATGATGGCCTTTGATATATCGTGAATTTACGATATTTTTAATACATTTCACTTAAGAGTTGTGTGTATCTAGAGCCATTTTGTATTGGTATTAATGTGTTTTTATCCTGTTTGCGGGAAATATGTTCGGACATGAAAGTGGAGAGACACAACTAAAGAATTTTGCAGAAAAGGGCATCTACGGACGTGACCTATGCACCGTAGGTCCAGTCATGTTTTGTAGGTGGTAGGCGTAGATGGACAGACATGGCTTGAAGGAAAATCAGGGAATTCTTAATCAAGTATGGAACCACGGTTACGAATGACGGACTGTAGGTCGACTTACAGGCCGTCCTGCAGCTCAGTCAATTGATTCAGAGAAGGGGGTTCTAGTACCTGATTTCGAAAGTTTAAGTATGGAGCTACAGAGAAGGATCCACAGACCGTGGATCGAGTCACGATCCATTTTGCTGATTCGTCAATTGTTACTAAGAGTTGAAGATTTTGAGCTTTGGAAAAATGCCTAAGTCCCAAACCACGAAAGGGACCTACGGATCGTAGGTCAGTCCACGGCAAGCCTGACAACAAAATCGGGAGGTGTCGGTTTCGGTTCTGATTCGTTACTGGTTTCGTCTCGATTCTGACTTGTACCGATTAGATTCAGAACGTAGTGGGTCCGGCAGCGGTAACGGGATGAAAATCGAGATTTACCAGTTAGTCTCGGTTTTGATCCAGTTCATTTTTTTAAAAAAAATCTTAATTAAATTATATAGTCGTTGGGCAATGGCTTTTGGGCCCCACCAAAGTCTCTTTCACCCCCATAACTCCCCTTTACACCTCCCTACCCTCCCAAACTTTTTTTAATACCCAATCTTCTAAAAACTACATTTTCATCCTTTTTTTTTTCAAAACTATAAATACCTCAATCTTTCATTCTTTTCACTCACAAAAATATTATCTTCTACTCTCTCTACTCTATAATCTATTATTCTCGTTAAAATTACGAATTTGGTCTTTGGAAATTGGAGCTTCAAAATTCAACTTTCAATTTTCGACTTTCGGTCATACACGTCTACTTTTTTAAGTAGACGTTTGGTATATTTGTTCCAACTCACTTTTCATTTAGTTATTTATTTGTTTGCATTTAATTATTTATTTTGTGAGTAATTAGTCTCTAGTCTCTACTTATTTGGTTATTTATTTGTTTAAAACTTTGCATTACTTATATATAATTTACTCACTTTTTATATTTGAATATGGATTTCGGTAAAAATATTATTGAAAAGGGTAAAACAACCATAGTTAATTCCTTCACTAATTTATCTACCTCAAAATCTAAGAAAAATTAAAAAATCAGTAGTACTTCTAAATCTAAAACTAAAAAAACTTCTCAATTAAGAATAAATATGGATGATTATACACATGTTAATGAAACTGTTTTTAATATTGATAGTAATAGTGGATTAGATCCTTATCATGAACATTTACAAAGAAGGTTTGGTAATTTTGATGAGGAATTACCTGAAGATGATGAACATGATGATGTTAATGATTGTATTGATAGTTTTGATAATAATATTGATGAATATGATGATGATGAAACTCAGCCAGCTACGGTTACTCCTACTCCGAATCCCTCTTCCCCTCCCGCTCCCTTTCGTTGTCCTGCTCCCGTGCATCCTAGGACTAAGGTAGAATGCACTAAAAAATCAGTTGTGTGGCAATTTATGACTCAGAATGAAGATAAAACACAAGCTATTTGTAATAAATGTAAATATAGAATGAATCATAAAACTGTAGGAAAATAGGGTGGGACGGGACATTTGAGTAATCATTTAATGTCATGTTGTAAAAATGAATTTTTGCATGCTAAAGCTGTAGCCGAAGCTAAAAAGAATGGTACCACCCTTCCTGAAAATGTAGGAGTAGAGGGCTCTAATATGGTCCAAACACAATTAAATCCTTCTAATGTTTCTGGCTCTAGTATACAACGGTCATATAGTAGAGAAAAATATCTTGAAGAATTAGCTAAAATGATTGTTGTTATGGGTTTGCCATTTAGTTTTGCTGAAAATCCCAATTTTATTCATTATATTCAAATTGTGTATAATCCACATTTTATAGGTTTTACTAGAAATACAATTAAAAAGACTATCTTTGATTATCAAGCTCAACATTTTCAATATGTTCGTTGTTTATTTTATTATAATAATTGTAAAATATCTATTACTTCTGATATGGGCCGTAGTGTAAATGATAATGATTATTTCACTATTACTGCACATTTGATTGATGAAAATTGGACTTTGCAAAAAAGAATTTTAGGTTATAAATGTTGTGAAATGCATAAAATCGATAGTTATATAGCTCAAACAATTATAGTTGTTTTACAAAACTATGGAATTTGTGATAAAATAAGTAGTGTCACCTTAGATAATGCTTCTAATAATAGAACTGTTGTTGAAATACTAAAATCGTCTCTTTGCCCTATTTATATTGATGGTTTTCGTAATAGGTGTGCTGCACACATATATAATTTGATTGTTAAAGATGGTATAGCAATGTATAATGATGGTTGCATAAAAGTTGAAACTGCATGTCATTTTATTTTTAAATATCAAGTTAAGTCTAGACGCAGAGATTTTGAAAATCGTTGTCGTAAATTTAATCTTCCACCTAGAAAAATTTCAAAATTAGTGTGTACTAGATGAAATTCTTTATATGAAATGCTTGAAGTCGCTTATGAATATAGGAAACCTTTACAAATGGTTTGGAATGCTCATAATTCAAATATGACATATAGACTTGATTATAATGATTGGAATGACATAAAAGAACTTATAGAATTCTTAAAAGTTTTTTACTTAACTACAAAAAAAATATCTGCACTTTATTATCCAACTATTTACTCTATTTTACCTAATATTTGTGCTATTTATAGTAAATTTTATAAATTCAAAAATAAACCAAGATTTGAAGAATCTGTTAAGAAAATGATTGAAAAATTTTAAAAATATTTTATTCTTATTCCTCAAATTTATTTAATCGCTTGTTTGTTAAACCCACATTACAAAGATGAAGGTGCATCACGAATGGTTGATAAAATATATTTTAATTTAGGTATTGATAGTGAAAATGATGAAACACTTAGTTGTCAAGATGTTAATGATAGTATAAAAATTGAAGCTAGAAAATTTTATGACTTGTATAATTCTAATATAGTGAATGTAGTACGTAATGAAGAGCCTCAAAGTTCTAGGAGTAGATATAATAATGAAGATTATATTGATGATATGATAGATAGTTATCTTGAACTTTCTCATAATGATAGAAATGATTTTGATGCATAAATTAATCAAAATACAGAACCTACTACTATTGATCTTCTAGAATGGTGGAGCAATCGCGGCCAGGAATTTCCAAAACTTCAACCGGTTGCTAGAGATGTGTTAGCTATTCAAGCATCTTCAGTAGCTTCGGAAGACGCTTTTAGTGCAATGAGATTTCAAATTGGAGAGGATAGATATTCATTAGCAGCAGATAGCTTGGAGATATCGATACTATTTAGAGATTGGATTAATGGCGATAGAAGAAGTTATGGTCGTCCACATTTACCGATCAAATTTGAAAATGACGTTGATGAAATAATGCAAGATTTTAGGGACGATGGCATTGATGCAATGGAGGAACTAGCTAATCAACCAATTCTAGAGCATGTTACTAGAGAAATGTTAAATGATTAAAAAAAAGATTTTCTTGGTAGCATGAACTATTAAATTTAAATGTCTATTAGTATGAGTATAATAATTCGAGGTCTAATTCAAACAGAACCCTTCGTAGAAGGTGGCTGTGTAGATTATATTTTTTAATACTCTACTAATACTTTGTAATTCAACTTGTACTATTTAATTAATATTAATAAAAGTATAGGCTATTCACCTTAATTTTTTTTATTATTGTCTTGAATTTAAATTTTCAAACTTTTAAAGTGTGAAATTTAAACTTTTATAGTTTTATAATTTTAAAGTTTGAATTTAAATTTTCAAACTTTTAAACGGTGAAATTTAAACTTTTATAATTTTAAAGTATGAATTTAAATTTTCAAACTTTTAAAGGGTAAAATTTAAACTTTTATTGTTTGAATTTGAATTTTCAAACTTTTAAAGGGTGAAATTTAAACTTTTATAGTTTGAATTTGAATTTTCAAACTTTTAAAGGGTGAAATTTAAACTTTTATAGTTTTAAAGTTTGAATTTAAATTTTCAAAATTTTAAGTGTTTAAACTTTTATTTTTTTAAAGTTCGTATTTAAATTTTCAAACTTTTAAATTGTGAATTGTGAATTGTGAAATTTGAAATTTAAACTTTTATACTTTTAAAGTCTGAAAGTTTGTATTTAAAACTTTAAAAGTATAAATTTTTAACGTTAAAATTATAAAAGTTTTAATATTATTTGAGTAATGTTCCTAATTTTTTAATTTTAATATATATTTTTTAAAAATATAGCCATTGGGACCCGATTTTCAGTCAGTTCCGGTCCCGATCCGTTATCGGTCCGAGACGGGTATACATATTTTTTCCAAAATTACCGGTTCCGGTCCATCCTGGTTTCGGTATGATTCCGGCCCGTGGTGACCGGTTCTGTTTCGGTTCCAGTCCGATAATCCCGGTTCCGATTCTGTTGCCACACTTAGTCCACAGTCCGTAGGTCAATGTCGTAGATTGAAACCGCGTCTAGAAAGTTTATTTCCTTATTTCATTTCCTTTTTAGTTATGACATGTTTTTCAATAAATAGGGGAGGTAAACCTCATTTTTGGTGGTTAGACATTATTATTTTAGTTCTAGTTTTTGGCTTTGGAGATTAACTTGCAATTCTAGCAATTCTTGATTTCCTAAGTTCATTTTGAAGATTTTAACTTTGAAATTCAAGTTGGATTTTTGGATTTCTTCTTCTCATTACATAAGTTCATGAATTCTTCTTCTAAAAATATGAATTGTATTTTTGCTACTATGGGTAACTAAATCCACAACTAGAGTTGTGTGAACCATGAGCGATTAACAACGTATGAATAGTAACTAAGTAATTCTTAAATAGTGTTATTGCATGCATTGATAATTCTTTCGTTTAGAAGTCTTTTTAACGGTGCGCAACATTAGAACTCGCCTTGTTGCCACTTGTCGGACCAAGGAGGTAGTTAATAAGAAAATAATTATCAACATAGAATTAGTGTGATATTATCTAATAGTCTAGTGTCAATTGGTGCGAGGGTGAAAACTAAGCTATACATTGATGTGATGTATAATATAAGGTAAAGGTAAGGGCTAGTAAATTATACACACGTAGCCGGACCAAGGTGCGGGGTGAAATTCTCTATTTGCCGGACCAAGGACTTAGAAACACACAACTTACCACTTTTTATGTGATACACTAGAAAGGGATTACTACTATTAGGATTACTGCGTTATGAGCTTTTGGGGAACACATACACCCTAGTTACTTTCTCTCATTTATAATAACTAAAAGTTCAAATCTTGCTCACTTGTTCTCTTGACTACAATCGGTTATTTGTTACACAAACCCCTCCCTCCTCCTCCCCTTTACTTGTCTTAGAAATAAGTTGACTAAACGAATATAATCGTAAGTTAAGTTTAAGTCTAAACCATATTCCTTGTGGAATCGATCCCAACCTACAAGTTGGGTTCTTTACTTGATAACGATCACTTATAATTCTTCAGGGAGGTGTAATTTGAGTGTATCAAATTTTGGCGCCGCTGCTGGGGAATTAGGCTTTTAGATTTAGTTTAACTACATTATTGAACTTTAGTAAATTATTTCCTAATTTTACTTTTTCTTTTGTTTTTGTTTCTCTTAGGTTCCTACTCTAGTGTATGCCAAGTACATGGAGTCGAGGTGAACCACTGACTCCTTACGATCCAGAATTGAACAGAACTTTGCAAAAGATGAATAACCAAGAAGTCCTAGTCAATCTTATTAGAGGAAATCTAGGTGATGGGGTTGAGTTGCAGCCTCCTAGGGTTGATAATGAGAATGCTGAGAATCATGGTGGTAATCTACTGGGAGATGTATTGAGGGTACATAATCCAGCAGAACCGAGGCTGGGTGATAACTATAGGGTCGACTTCAATACTGCTGAATCTGAAGGACCTATTGTTCTACTTACTCTACCTCTGGGGCATATATTCATGGTGACTAGAAATCTAATGCAGATGCTTACAGCGAGGGGTTTGTTCTCTGGTTTGGCATCAGAGGATCCACATGGACACATGGCCAAGTTGAGGAGTGCTTGCAAGAGTTGCGTGGGTCGACCGAAATTGGACATGGATGTCATTGGGTTGAGGGTATTCCCTTTATCATTGACTTGTGATGCTGCTGTGTGGTTTACTGAGCTCCCATATAACTCGATTCACACATGGGATCAATCGCAGAAGGTGTACTTGGCAAAGTACTTCCCAGTGTCAAAGAAGTTGAACCACAAAGATAAACTCAACAACTTCGTGGCACTACCTGGAGAGTCTGTGAGTAGTTTATGGGATAGGTTCACTGCATTCATAAGAGGTGTTTCGAATCACCGTATTGATGATGAGTCGCTGAAGGAATACTTCTACAAAGGTCAGGATGACAATAGAAAGGTTGTGCTTGATACTATCGCTGGGGGTTCATATGGTGAGTGTACTTTTGAGCAGATTACTAAGAAATTGGAAAAAATCTCCCGAAATAACAAAGCTTGGAGCACTAGAAAGTCAAACACTGGGAGGAGCACCTTTGCAGTCCAATCCACACCCTAACCAATCTGCCGATGACATTCATAAGGAGATGGCTTAGATGAGGACCGAACTGGGGTTGGTGTTGAAAGATGTGAGTGGAGGTGCCGAAAAGGTAAATGTTGTGAATTATTTGACTAGAAATCCACCACCAGTTGAGGAGTGCTACTATGAAGAGGATATTTATGCAGTGAATGATCAGACAGGGGTTTTCTGAGCCAATGCCCAAGGTTCCAATTCGGATAATTGGCACCGAGGTCAAGGAAACCAAGGTTGGAACTATGGCAACTACAACCGAGAGGGTCAATATGTTCGGGATGGGAACTACAACCGCGACAACAACTACAAATGGAACAACTATGGCAACAAAAATGATAGGGCTGAACTTTATGTTCCTCCTCGAACCCGAGAATCTGGTAATAGGGAAGCTGGGGGTAGTATGTCACGGATTGAGGATATGATGAAGAGGTTCGATTCGAATGATGAGAATGTGAAGGAGATGCGAAATGACTTGTATGGTATTAGTAAAAAAGTTGATGCCCATGCAGTGTCGATCAAGTAACTTGAGCAGCAGATGAATCAATTGTCTACTACAGTAAACCCACGTCATCGTGGTACACTTCTTAGCAACACCATCCAAAATCCAAAGAATGATGGGCATTGTATGACAGTCACTACTCGAGGGGGTAAGCAGACCATTGATCCACCCATGCTGTCTGAGGTTGAAGTTGAGGCTAGTAAAGATGATGATGAGATCGAGGTTACCAGAGAGTTCGAGAATGCTACAGAGAAGGAAGTGGAGATAACCTAGAAAGTTGTTCCCATGCCAAGGCCTCCACCTCCATTCCCACAGAGATTAGTGAAAAAGACTGAAGAAGGGAAATACCGCATGTTCCATTGATATAATCCTTGGAGCAAATTCCTGGGTATGCAAAGTTTATGAAAGATTTGGTGAGTAAGAAGTGGGCAGTGAGTTTTGAAGATGATGATAGGTTGCAACATTGTAATGCTATTGCTACAAGGTCCCTTGTGCAGAAAAATGAGAATCCTGATGCCTTCACTATTCCACGTACCATCGGGTTATTGCATTTTGCTAAGGTGCTATGTGATTTGGGTGCTAGTATTAATCTGATGCCATTGTCTATTTACAAGAAGTTGGGTTGGGAGATCCAAAACCGACTGTGATTTGATTGCTCATGGCCGATAGAATTGTGAAAAGACCCATTGGTGTGCTCCAAGATACTTGATTGTGAGGTTCCCATTACCCTTGGGAGACCATTCCTTTCCACTGGTCGTGCCTTGGTCGATATGGAGAAAGGACAGATGAAGTTCCAATTGAATAATGAAGAGGTAACTTTTAACATATATAGGCTTATGAAGCAGGGTAGTGAGCACCAG
Source organism: Solanum commersonii (assembly GCA_029007595.1). Taxonomy (NCBI): domain Eukaryota; kingdom Viridiplantae; phylum Streptophyta; class Magnoliopsida; order Solanales; family Solanaceae; genus Solanum; species Solanum commersonii. The sequence goes on from JAJTWQ010000077.1 coordinate 2,437,323, forward strand.
TCAGTATCAATGGTGAATCATATTGTAGAGAGTGGTTCTGAGGTGCTTATTGAAGAAAGGTTAGGTGTTGATGCACTAGCAGAGGTGATGATGAATTTTGAGAGTGATGGTATTGAAGACTATATAGATTGGTCGCCGCACTTGATAGGTTTGAATTTCGTTCAAAACCTAAGAGATTGGAGTTAGACATGAAGAATCGCAACTCTCCACCTGCAAGACCATCTGTTGAAGAGGCTCTAAAGTTGGAGCTTAAGGCTCTACCATCACATTTGAGGTATGTATTCTTAGGGAGAGATGGTACTTTACCGGTCATCATTGTGACATATTTGAATGTGACACAAGTTGAGGCATTGGTTTCTGTGTTGAAGAGGTTCAAACGGGCTATTGGGTGGACTATTGTGGACATTATTGGGATCTCTGCTGGCATTTGTTCTCATAAAATCCAACTCATGCTGGATCACAAGCCTAGTATCCAGCACTAAAGAAGACTAAATCTGCCTATACAAGAGGTAGTGAAAAAGGAAATCATCAAGTGGTTGGATGCTGGAGTTATTTATCCCATTGCAGATAGTAGTTGGGTTTGTCATGTTCAGTGTGTGCCCAAGAAATGTGGGATTACTGTGGTTTTGAATGCAAAAAACGAGGTTGTTTTGATGTGGCCCGTGACTGGATGGAGAATCTGTATGGACTACCAGAAATTAAATGCTTGGACAGAAAAAGACCACTTCCCTATGCCGTTCATGGATCAGATGTTGGACCGACTTGCTGGTAAGGGTTGGTATTATTTTTTTGATGGTTATTCGGGCTACAATCAGATTTGCATAGCTCCGGAAGACTAAGAGAAGACCACTTTCACTTGCCTTTATGGGACTTTCGCCTTCAAACTAATGCCATTTGGGTTGTGTAATGCTCCAGCAACCTTCCAGTGTTGTATGATGTCGATATTTTCTGATATGGTGGAGGACACAATTGAGGTATTTATGGATGATTTCTCTGTGGTAGGTGACTATTTTGATCGTTGTTTAGGCCATCTTGCCGAAGTACTTAAACAGTGTGAAGAATGCAATCTTGTGCTCAATTGGGAAAAGTGTCACTTCATGGTGAAATAGGGGATAGTTCTGGGTCATCGAATTTTTGAGAAAGGTATTGAGGTTGATAGAGCGAAAGTAGAGGTAATAGAAAAACTTCCACCACCTATCTCTGTTAAAAGTGTTAGAAGTTTTCTTGGGCATGCAAGTTTCTATAGGAGGTTCATCAAGGATTTCTCCAAAATTGCACATCCATTGTCCAAATTGCTTGAAAAGAAGTGTAGATTTGATTTTGATGATGCTTGTCTAAGAGCATTTGGAGAGTTAAAGGAGAAGCTAGTTTCCCCACCTATCATTATTTCACCAGATTGGGGGCAACTGTTTGAGGTAATGTGTGATGCGAGTAGAGTGGCGCTTGGTGTGGTATTGGGACAGAGGCAAGAGAGGATTCTTCATCCTATTTACTATGCCAGTAAAGCTCTAAATGAGGCTCAAAAAACTATACAATGACTGAACAGGAGCTTCTTGCGGTGGTTTTCGCATTCGAGAAATTTCGATCCTACTTGCTTGGTACTAAGGTCATAGTGCATACTGACCATTCTGCATTAAGATATTTGATGGCTAAGAAAGATGCAAAACCGAGGTTTATTAGATGGGTGTTGTTGCTGCAATAGTTCAACTTTGTGGTGAAAGATAGAAATGGGACAGAAAATTAGGTTGCCGATCACTTGTCTAGATTGGAGGAAGAAGCTATGCTCAAGCTAGGTGATAGGGCTGAAATTAATGATGCTTTTCCAGATGAACATGTATTGGTTGCTTCTCATGATCTAATTCCTTGGTTCGCAAACTTTTCTAACTACTTGGCAAGTGGTCTGGTGCTATCGGATTTGTCGTTTCACCAAAGGAAAAGGTTATGCATGATGTGAATGAGTTCTTTTGGGATAAGCCTTATTTGTACCATAGTTGTGCTGATGGAATTATTTGTCGCTGTGTGCCCGAGGTTGAGATGTTGAGTATACTAGAGGCGTGTCACTCATCGCATGTTGGTGGGCATCATAGTGGTATTCGAACTGCGCATAAAATTTTGCAGTGTGGCTGGCCTACCGTCTACCAAGATGCTCATGATTTTGCCAAGTCTTGTGACCGTTGCCAACGAGAGGGAGGAATTTCAAAGAGGCAAGAGCTTCCTATGAATCCGATATTGGTGATAGAGTTATTTGATGTATGGGGCATTGATTTTATGGGTCCATTTGTGAGTTCATATGGGATGAAGTATATTTTTGTTGCGGTTGATTATGTGTCGAAGTGGGTGGAAGCAATTGCGCTGTCCAACAATGAAGGTAAAAGTGTCACCGCATTCCTAAAAAAGAACATCTTCTCCATATTTGGTACACCTAGGGCGATTATCAACGATGAAGGTTCCCACTTCTGTAATAAGTTGTTCAAGGTGCTACTTGAGAAATATGGCGTCTGCCACAGTGTAGCCACTCCTTACCATCCGCAGTATAGTAGGCAAGTTGATGTGTCCAACATAGAGATCAAGCAGATTCTGGCCAAGACTATGAATGCGAATATAATCAATTGGTCATGGAAGCTTGATGATGCTCTATGGGCCTATCGCACCGCATTCAAGACTCCTATAGGTATGTCACCCTACCAACTTGTATAGGGGAAGTATTGCCATTTGCTGGTAGAGTTAGAGCATAAGGCTATGTGGGCGCTAAAGAAGTTGAATTTGGATTGGAGCGCCGCATCAAATCAGAGAGTAAGTGACATGAATGCGCTTGATGAGTTTCACCTAAGAGCTTATGAAAGTTCAGCCTTGTATAAGAAGAAGATAAAGAAGTATCATGATCAAAGGATTGAAAAGCGAGAATTTGTTGTGGGTGATCTAGTGCTTTTATTCAACTCTAGGTTGTGCTTATTTCCTGGCAAGCTCAAGACCAAGTGGACCAGGCCATTCATAGTCACAGAAGTGTTCTAACATGGAGCGGTCGAGCTCGAAAACAATGAGGAAACAAGGTTTAAGGTGAACGGGCAAAGGATCAAGGTCTACATGGGCAAAGAGGAAAATGTGCAAGAGGTGGTTGAAGCCTACTATCTTGATGAAGTTTGAGTAATCCAGAGGCTTGCGTTGTGCCGCAACGTTAAATTAAGCACTACTTGGGAGGTAACCCAAGATGTACAATCTAGCCAACTATAGATTTTTCTTTTCGATTTAGGAGTTTTCTTTGTTTAATTGATTTTCTATAATTTTTAGATTGGTATTTTATTTTTGTTTTAGTGTTGGCTAGATATAACACAGGGTATGTGTCTAAAAAGTGTCCAGTAAATGTAAAAAGAAATGCCTAATGGTTGCTACATGTGCAGGAGCGAAAGGCAAAATCTGAAGAAAAAAGGGTTGTGAAGAGGTCTATGGACCTCATCGACGGTCTGTGGATTCATCCACGGACCGTGAATGGTGTCCGTAGATCCCAGGTAAGATCTGTAATTTGTCTATGTGTTAAAGTGACATACGGACCAGATTTACGATCCATAGGTCGACCCACGGACGGTAGACGAAGTCTCGTGGGTCCAAACCCTAGTTTCACCTGACCCGACCTATACATCTATTTAAATAAAATCCTTCATTTTTAAATACACCCCTCATTACCCAAAATCCCTTCCAATCGTTAATCAACTCCTCTTCTCCTAAAATCACTCCATATTACTCTCACATCCCACAAATCACTCCCCTTACATTTCCTTAAATTCCCAAATCACTTTCCTCTATCTCAAATTCTCTCATTCCCCATTTTCCAGTGTCCGGGTTAGGTGTCTAAGGCTGGTAAGAAGTTGTTGGAGTCTAAGAGCATCACACAATCACCCACTTTCTTTGCTTGAATGGTAACCGACTTCCCTTTAATTCTGAATTAAGATTTATTGTTGTTTTTGAAAGTAATGAAGTGGATATTGACCTTGGGTGTGATATTTTGTGTACTCTTCATGATTGTATGTTGGAATCACCCTTGGGACTATAGAATGTGAATGTGTGTCAATGTTATAGGTTACACAAAGCTTGTTAAATGATCTAAAGTGTCTGCTCTTGCTTAGGGTTTCACGTGTCGGTTAAAGAATGAATTAAAAATGCTTATAATCAAAACCCTAAGGATGATGAACTATCCTGTTTTATGTTGAAATGCTTGAATAGACCTAGGATTAACTAAATTGATGAATGAAATTTGTTTTTGAATGTGAAATTTTCCAATACCTGGCACTGTCTCGACCTACGAGATCACGTCCACGGACCGTAGGGCAACCTATGGACTGTAGGTCAGGTCTGTGGGTCTGCACACAACTAATAAATGCTAAGTGTGGAACCACGAAGGTGGACTACGGTCTGTAGTTCGATCTACAGATCATTTTGCACATCTGTGGTTCACATTAGAGACCCTCTTTTGGGTACTCTGATCAACGGAGGGGACCTACAGACCGTGGATCCATCCATGGACTGTAGGAACCCACCGTGGGTCAGCATTTTAACAATTGTCTAGAATTTTTTCAGTTTTTGTTTTGGTTCATTCTTTGTTTTAATTTTTTTTCAAGTGTGTTATGGGGTTATTTTGGTACTAATTCATCCTTCACAGTACCATGGCTCCGAAGAAAGATCCGACTGTCGCCGCAAGGGGCATGTCCAAATCAGTGGCACTAACCCATCGGTGAATTGACGAAGATATTGATGTGAAGAATGACCCCACATATGTCCCTCCCACTGGTAGGACATTCCTTATAGCACCATACACCATACAAAATCAAACCCGACAGGGGGTTACCAACATAGTCACTGCCTCTCAGTTTGATGAGAAGAATACACTGATCGGTTCACCGACTGGTTCTGAGTCAGCTTCTTCTTCAGTTTCAAGCTCCAGCTTCGCCCATGTCTCTAGTTCGGCTGGCGCTAATGCCTTCTCTTTTGAGGCGGACAATGCGGGTGACATTCTGATGCCACGAAACACCGACCCTGCTCCGATTGTTGAGGAGCCTAATAGATGGTGTGTTGAGAGCCAGTGACAGATAGACAGGGATGCCTAGATGATCACGGACAAAGACAGAATAGCTCGAATGGTTATATATGGGCGCATGGTACTCACAGGAAGCCTGCATACCATGCCCGATATCCACCGGCTCTTCTAACAACAGAAGTGTGAGTGGATGGCCTGGAACTTAGGGGAATATGGCGGGGAGATCGTGAGGGAGTTCTATACCTCCTACGCAGCCACCCTCTGAGGCTCTATTCACAAAAAGGCTAAGCCCGTAGCCCAGGCACCACTTATAGCTACACTTGTGCGTGGGTTTTCTATGGATATATTTGAGACCACCATCCACCGGTTTCTCTATGGTCTAGCCCACACTTGGGCTCTCAACACAACCGAGTTTGACTACAGATGGGACTTCATTCGGAGCGGGGAGTTCCAGTGGAGTGAAGAGAAAACGAAGACTGTATTACACTGGTTGACAAGTTACATTGCTACAGACGGAGAGCGAGCCGAGTGGGTCAGTACCTCGACCTTAGGGATTAAGAAGGCCACTCTGAATTTTGTGGCCAAGTTCTTTTGGCTATTAATGCGAAATCGGGTGTCGCCTACTCAAGCAGACAATGTACTTACATGGGACCGTGTTGTGATGGTTGTTGCTTTGGTAGCTGGGTTTGAGATAGACTTCTCCCGCATGTTGATTGTGGAGATCCATGAGCAGGATTTTTGGGCTACCACCACTTTACCCTTTCCATGCCTTATTTTTCAGCTGTGCAGGGATGCTGGGGTACCACTTTGGCACTGTGACAAGCTGGTGCAAGCAAACAAAACTCTAGACATCGGCCTGATTAGGGATGAGGCCAACATAGTTGCACCGCAACGAGAGTCCCAGGTTGAGGTACCGCCATTAGGCATGGATTTGGTAGCTGATGTGGAGAAAATGCAGGGTGCAAACCCCACCCCTTCAGCCACTACAGATGATTTCTCAACCTCCCTATCTCAGGTCGCCAGTCGAGCCCTTAGCTCTTCCTGAGCCACCCCTTTGTCAAGATCCGCTGTCGTTCCCCTTGCTCGTGTTCAAAAGTTGGAGGCACAGATGGCCACACTGCTTTAACATGTGAAACCATGGATGTAGCAGTCTATCTGAGAGTTCGAGGCTAGGATTAAGCGATGGATGGAGCATATGATAGACTTGAAGGTCTCGACCATTAACAAGCGCCTGGATGCCTTCGAGTTGTGAGTCCTCGAGCGACCTGCCCCCACCACTGATGTCTTTTCGTTCCGAAAGAAGTGATGATTCCACAAATTGGACTCATTTCAGGCTTTATTTTGATATAAATAGTGTCCTCGAATGCTTATTTTATCTCAATATCTGATGAAAACTCTTAAGTTTTAGGTATTTGAAGTTTTAGCGAAAGCATGGATGCTTAAGTGCAAAAAGGAACAAAAAGGCTGAAAAGAATGAAGAAGCTGAAGCCTGAGCTTCGCCAAACACACTTGGCGAGTCACCAAAGGGACAGATCCCATCCTTTGTTCCAGTACGCTAAGCCCTGAAGGAAGAGGATAAAAAAGGCGATGAAAGAAGTAGTCGACGCTTCCTTGAATAGTTTCGTGAAGCAGTACTATACTGCCCAATGGTCTAGAACGTGAAGATGCTGAAGGCAAGTGTACGAAACGACGATGAGACAAAAGAAGGGCGAGTCGCTGAGTCACTCGACGAGCTCGACTAACTTCGCCGAGCTATCTGCCAACACAAATTTCTGATGGCTATAAATACTAAACTCTTTATTAATTTTTAAGTGTGGAATCATTATTATTATTTTTTACAATAGAATAGTACGTTTTTGGATATTTTTCCTCAAGTTTGGAAGAGGGTTTTTGGGGAGACTTGAAGAAAGAAGGATTTCATCTTTCCCAAGTTGGATGTTGGTCTTCTCCATTCTTCTTTCTTTGCTTAAATCAAGGTTTAATTCCTTATGCCCATTTGATTTTAGTATCATTTAAGGTGTATTTTGTTATTTCTTGATGTGTGGTAAAAACCCCAATTCTTGGGGTGTGATTTAACAAATATGTGTTGATATTATTGTTGGGTCTTGTTTGCTGATAGGTTAGATGTATTTTAATGGTGATTTCAACTAGTGGTTGTGGTTTAATTTAATGGGTTTATAGTTGCAAATACAAAACCACCCATGTGTTTTCGGCTTGCTCGAGAGAGAGGTCGCGAAACCAAGACCACTAGAATGATGGCCTAAGGAGTGGGTCTACATGAGGTTCTGCCCGAGAGGGTGAGCCCTAGTCCCATATCCTAACACTCAGCTCGAGAGAGTGAGTGTGGTATGGCGTAGGCTGTCCTTCATGTGGCAAATGGGTGTCCGAGAGAAACCCATTTGAAATGGGGTAAGCTGCCTGAGAGGGAACTTATTTCCATCTAAAGCTTAGCCTAGTCACTATTATCTTACAAATTTCAATTGAAAGCATGTACCCAACAATTTATCTCAACTTGTATTGCGGTCACACCCCAAGAACTTTTCCCCATACTTGATTTTCTTGTTAATTTTTGCTATTTTTACTTACTTGTGAGAAAACCCCCATTTGATATTTGACACTTTTGTGTCACCCTTTTTAATTTACTATGTTTTTGTTCATTAATATCTTTAGCTACGACTAGTTAGGGCTAAATTTTATTTTTCTATTAATTCTTAAAATCATTCCCTTGGGAGGACCCTAACCGTTGGTTGGGTTATTATAATATTGCACGATCGTAGACACTTGAATTGGAAGTTGTGTCATTGATTACGACAAACATCAAAATGGTGCCGCTGCCGGGGATTGGTGCTACTTTAGAATTTGTAGTTAAGTAGAATTTTTGATTCTTCCTAGTTTTTTAGTTTTACTAATCTAAATTGTAGTTTTGTTTTGCTAGTGTGAATATCAGAATAGGAACTAAAGATGGAAAATCATTATGGATATCACACAGATCATCACCCTCTGAAACTACTGAACCTCAGGGACAACCTCCCGACATTTAAACAGGTAGGGGATGAAACAATTCAGGAAATGTGGCTAAAGTTTCAAGCGGTGCTGCAATCATGCCTATCTCACATGATGACGGATAAGGGGCTACTGGAGTGTTTCTATCGGGGTCTAGGACACGAGAATAGAAGTATAGTTGATCAACATTTCGAGGGAAGCATGCTACGCCAGCCCTACAAATTGGTAGCAAAACTCGTTGATGGCATGGTGGAAGCTAACAAAAAAGCAAAAAGAAAGCAGGAGTGGGACACACTAGTCACCAAGTTGGATGTTCTATCCACTCGAGTCACGAAATTGGAAATACAAGCCATGGGAGAAGAAAAGCACTCCTCCCTTCAAGGGTGTAAACATGGGAGGAAGTAGAGAAGTGTGCAAGATGATAAAGCCCCGTCACTCATTAAACAAAAAATTGAGGCACATGAGAAGATGTTAAATGAGATGAAGGAGAATATCGAAATGCTAAACGAAGCATCAACCTCTCACTCTATGACCATTCAGCTGCGGGATGCTCAAATCGGCCATTTAATGTCAGGCCATTACCCATAATTCACCGAGGACTCGCCTAATTACAACATGGGTGACTCCGAGGATGAAGAATAGTCGCTGACTTGCGTCGTGCCGCGACGTTAACTAAGGCGCTATTTGGTAGGCAATCCAAAACCCCATATTATCTTATATTTGCGTACTAGTGAAATAATAGTGTCTTAGTCTTGCAAATTGAAATATGGTGGGTGCCAAAGAGGTGCAGAATAGCGAGTAACAGACCTAGTCAGCAAGTCATCGAAGACACCGATGATCAATGATATTACACCGTTTGGCTCAAGGTACCCTCTGAGCCTGGAGTTTTTAAAACTCGGCAAGCTCAGGAAGGTTTCGGTGATTCACCCATATGATCGACGCCCTTGAGGGTCACCACCATTTGAACATCCATAGCTGCTGAGAAGTTTTGTATTGTTTGGCGAAGCACCAAATCGTCTAGAAATCAAAGCGCTGTCATCGAACAGGAACAAACTGGATAAGCTGCAGGCCAACACACAAAATGGTAGCTGATTAATCAGTCGAGAGTGTGGGTTTAAGGTAGGTGCATTGGAATGCTAAGAAAAGCTGTACTGAGCTTGATGAATCACTCGTCAATGCACCAAACGTCCCTAACATACCTTCTACTTTATGAGACGTGTGTTGAAGAACTCCAACTCGAAACAACTGCCTAACCAAGATTATTATCTAGCTCTATCTTTGTCTTTACTTAATTTGACCTTTAGACTATTGTTATATATTTGAGGACAAATATTTTTATTTGTAGTGGGGTGAGGAGCACCTATATGTGCTACTTTTTGCTCGTGTTTTGTGTATATATTTGGGTTGTTCTATTTTTAAAATGTTGTCAACACTGCTTTTCTGTGGATGTTTAAGCTTGAGGCTCCTTTTTCTTTTTAATTGCAAATCATTTTTAACCCTTCTGAATTTTTTTAAATATTTCGCACATTTTCGCCACCTCTTGTGAGTTTAATGTGGCTATTCTTTTGCAAAAAATTGAGTCTCAGTTTCGATCAATACCGATGACTTGAATAGTGCTCTAAATTAAACGAACATGAATGCGCAGCTACGATGAGACCAAATGAGGTTGCATAAACAATATGTGAACTCTTTGCATCTCATTGTGATTAGTTATTTATCGAATTGATTCTTTTGTAATGATCGTTGCATACTAGCGGAAGTGTGTAATCTTGTTTGACTTAAGTGTCAATGCCTTGTGTTATTAGCTTGCTTTGATCCATGCATGAATAAACCTAGAATTTACCCCGTTAGTCTGATTGATTTAGAAAGGTGTCCTCTTGAGATGATCTTAGGTAACTTTAAAGAGTGTGAGCCAAATTTGACATATACCTCTTTTGTGGCCTACCTGTGAGCATGTGAAACTCTTTTGAACACCCTTTGAGCCTTACCTTTCTTTGGAAGAACCTTGATGAACCCTAGACCTTACTTGACCCACTACCTATAATCCTCTTTGTTTGTGGTTTAAGCGAATAGCCAACTTAGGCCAAAAGCCTAAGTTGAGGGTGTGGTGAAAAGGAAAAGGAGAAGTCAAGAAGTGCAAGAAAAGTCCCCCTTAACACATGGTGTTGCGTAAATATGGAACCCTTTCAATTAAAAAAAAAGGCAAAAAAGGTGGAATAAAGTATGAAGGGAATCAGGTTTCAAGCAATCCATGAAGGTGAATAAAAAGGTGACTTAGAAGCACTAGAAAAAAAATCGATAAAGGAAAAGAAGGGAATGCCTTCAGGATACCACATTTCACTAGGCCTAAATGATCATACATTTGCACTCATCCCAATTACAAGCCTTATAAAGACCTTTTTGATCTTGAGTAAGCCGAATCGAAAGTCGATTGGAAAATAAGGGTTTACCTATGGGTGAAAACATGCATTGTGTTCCTCTTTTTGAGTGTGAGCATTACATCTGATTCTGGATCTTGAATTGATTAACCTCTGTGTGTGGATATGGAATCATTCTTTATGTGAGGGCATTTAGATGCTTTTTGTTGAGCTTGAACTTGCACAAGTAGCAAGTATTGCGAGCATGAGAATCTTCGATAATGGTGTGTCACAGCTTGAATCTTTTAGTACACAATTGATCCTTGCATAAGTAAATTGAGTCTTGTTATGTGCATTCATGATTGAGTCTTGTGTAACACTATTTGAGACACCCTTTTTGAACAGCTGAACTTAAGTTTGCTTGAGGACAAGCAAAAGTTTAAGTTGGGGGTGCTGATGAGTCCACAAATTGGACTTATTTTGGGCTTTATTTTGATAGAAATAGTGTCCTCGAATGCTTATTTTATCTCAATATCTGATGAAAACTCTTAAGTTTCAGGTATTTGAAGTTTTAGCGAAAGCATGGACGCTTAAGCACAAAAAGGAACAAAATGGCTGGAAAGAACAAAGAAGCTGAAGCCTGAGCTTCGCCAAGCACACTTGGCGAGTCACCAAAGGGACAGATCCCACCCTTTCTTCCAGTAAGCGAAGCCCTGAAGGAAGAGGATAAAAAAGGCGATGAAAGGAGCAGTTGGCGCTTCGTTGAATAGTTCCGCGAAGTAGTACTATACCACCCAATGGTCCAGAACGTGAAGATACTGAAGGCAAGCACCAAACGGCGATGAGACAGAAGAAGGGCAAGTCGCCGAGTCATTCGGCGAGCTCGACTAACTTCGCCGAGCTATCTGCCAACAAAAATTTCTGATGGCTATAAATACTAAACTCTTTATTAATTTTTAAGTGTGTGGAACCATTTTTTTTTACAATAGAATAGTACATTTTTGGATATTTTTCCTCAAGTTTGGAAGAGGGTTTTTGGGGAGACTTAAAGAAAGAATGATTTCATCTTCCCCATGTTGGAAGTGGGTCTTCTCCATTCTTCTTCCTTTACTTAAATCAAGGTTTAATTCCTTATACACATTTAATAAATATCATTTAAGGTGTATTTTGTTATTTCTTGATGTGTGGCTAAAACCCCCCATTCTTGGGGTGTGATTTAGCAAATATGTGTTGATATTATTGTTGGGTCTTGTTTGCTGATAGGTTAGATGTATTTTAATGGTGATTTCACCTAGTGGTTGTGGTTTAATTTAATGGATTTGTAGTTGCAAATACAAAACCACCCATGTATTTTCGGCTTGCTCGAGAGAGAGATTACGAAACCAAGACCACTATAATGATGGCCTAAGGAGTGGGTCTACATGAGGTTCTGCCCGAGAGGGTGAGCCCTAGTCCCATACCCTAACACTCAGTTCGAGAGAGTGAGTGGGGTAAGGCGTAGGCTGGCCTTCATACGACAAATGGGTGTCCGAGAGGAACCCATTTGAAACGGGTTAAGTTGCCTGAGAGGGAACTTATTTCCATCTAAAGCTTAGCCTAGTCACTATGATCTTGCAAATTTCCTATTGAAAGCATGTACCCAACAATTTATCTCAACTTGTATTGTGGTCACACCCCAAGAACTTTTCCCCATACTTGATTTTCTTGTTAATTTCGTTGTTTTTACTTACTTGTGACAAAACCCCCATTTGATATTTGACACTTTCGTGTCACCCCCTTTAATTTACTATGTTTTTGTTCATTAATATCTTTAGCTACGACTATTTAGAGCTAAATTTGTTTTCTATTAATTCTCAAAACCACTCCCTTGGGACGACCTCAACCCTTGGTAGGGTTATTATACTATTGCATGATCGTAGACACTTGAATTGAAAGTTGTGTCATTGATTACGACAAACATCAAGGAGTTGGATAGTCTCCGGGCCGATCTTGATACCTTTCTTGCTCCACCTACAGATGAGCCAGAGTCCACTTCTACTGTACCAGCTGATGATACAGTGCTAGATTCCTTATTCGGAGAGGACATACCACAACCCAAGTCCACCTGTGCTCGAGGAAAGAGGCCCCACTCTATTCGCACTTCTGAAGCTACTGAGGATGCACGAGCAAAGACGAGGGAGCGTCAGCAGATGGAGAAGGCAAGAAGAGCCTCCATTGTGGATGAGGAATTGCACCAACAGAGGGTTCGTGAGGGTAATATTGGTGCCTCGAGTTCTATGCCCACCACTGAGGCTGTAGCTACTGTGAGAGATGATGTGAGCACTACTAATGGTGCTGAGATAATAGATAGGAGCACCACTGATGACGTTCCTCGTGATGATCCAGCGGGCTCCAGGAAATCTAACCCACCCGCTTATTGATAGGTCTTCGGCGCTATGCGCCACAGGTTTGCTTTACCCGATCCTTTACTCTTAACTTTTTGTACATTGGGGACAATTTCACTCTATTTTGTTGGGGGTGAGGTAAATAGATTGTGAGTGATAGGGTGAAGTCTGAGTAACCCAACTCATAATCCTCTCTTGGGGTTTTCTTGCCTGTGTTCTTTTCCCTCAAGAGACTATTATATTTATGTTGAACCAACATGTGTTAGGATTGTATGTGTAGAAGCATGAGAAAGAATGAAACATGATGGCGTAATCAAAAATAAAAAATGATACCCGTCCAAATTTTGTGATATGTGCTAAAATCTGTAGGCTAGAATGAGTTGAATGTGTAGGCTCTAAGTATGACATGATAAAGAACCAATTTGATCTCATGACTTAAGCTAAAACTTGAACTGGGTAATATGATAATGAAACCAGGTGCCAAGAGTGTGTGAGGATAGTTAAATGTTCAGACAGTTTTGTGCCAATCTTGAACTTGCCCCGTTGGTCCTGCTAGAATAATCTAGGCTAGAAATTGGGAAATGATCACAGGCCATTGTTCAAATGAGTCCACTTAAGCCTAAAATTATCTAACCAAATGGTTGCATTATTCCCTTTTGATCCAATTGCTTGAGCTTAAAATTGACCATTTCTTTTGATTCACCTAACTCACCTTCCCTTAAAATACTGTCTTGGCCCCGGTCCCTCCTTGGACATGTGCACCTTGACTTAGGCCAAAAGCCTAAGTTGAGGGTGGCTAAGTCAAAAGTGACCTTGATCTTATCCCTAGTCCGACATCGGACATTGTGCACCCCAACTAATGCAAAATGCATCAGTTGAGGGTGGCTATGAAAGATGAAACCAAATGAAAAAAGAGGGGTATGAAAAGAGTGGTGTGATGAAAAGACAAAAAGAAAGAGGATGAGACTTTGTGCAAAATGAAAAGTGCTGAAAGAAATAAAAGAAAAATGAAGTGAAAGAAAAAAGAATAAAGTGCGAAATAAGAGTCATAAAATCAAAAGTCACATCCATGTTGCAAAGAGTAAAGGAAAGAAAGTGAAATGAAAAGATGCCAAAAATAGGTCAAGAAAGAGGTAAATAGCCAATGTAATGTCGCAGAAAGTCACTAAAAAGTACCCAAATGTACCACACCTGACCCTGAGCCTACGTTACAAGCTAAGAAATTCCTATAGTGATCATAGCAACAAGTTTGGAGGGTCTAAGAAGTGAAAATAAGGGCAAGACTATGGTATTGAGCACTAACTGTACTTGAAGTTACTTCTGAGCATGAGTGTTGAATGAATCCTTGCACTCAAAATCATGTTCATTGTGTGAAAAAAGGGATTTCGTTTGAAGTAAGGGCACTAGTTACATTGTCGGAGAGTTGGTACCTTGGTGATAGTGAAATAATATAGTGTGTTTATTGGTTTATCTTTGTCATATCTTGATCCGCATGAGTTAGCTTGTTGAGTCTAAGAGAAAAAATTTGCACGAAATAAGCGAGTTGGGATAGAAAGCCATGTGATTTCTTGTGCTTGAATGTTCACTTCTATGTAAGTGTCGTTTAGAGTCTTAGTGCGTCGCTTGAGGACAAACAATGAATTTAAGTTGAGGGTATTGATATTCCGTGAATTTACGATATATTTAATATATTTCACTTAAGAGTTGTGTATGTGTAGAGCCATTTTGTATTGGTATTAATATGTTTTTATCATGTTTGCAGGAAATAAGTTCGAACGTGGAAGTGGAGAGACACAACTCAAATTTTTTGCAGAAAAAGAAATATATGGACGTGATCTACGGACTGTAGGTCCAGTCACATTCCGTAGGTGGTAGGCGTAGATGGACATGCACGGCTTAAAGGAAAATCAGGGAATTCTTGACCAAGTATGGAACCACAGTTACGAATGACGGACCATAGGTCGACCTATAGGCCATCCTCTAGCTCCGTTAATTGATTCAGAGAAGGAGGTTCCAGTAACTAATTTCAAAAGTTTAAGTATGGAGCTACAAAGGAGGATCCACGGACCATGGATCGAGTCGTGGTCAGTCCGGCTGATTCGTCAATTGTTACTGAGAGTTGAAGATTTTGAGCTTTGGAGAAATGCCTAAGTCCCAAACCACGGAAGGGACCTAGGGACCGAAGGTCAGTCCACGGTCCGTAGGTCAGTGTCGTAGATCAAAACCGCGTCCATAAACTTTATTTTCTTATTTCATTCCTTTTTAGTTAGGACATGCTTTTCTACAAATAGGGGAGGTAAACCTCGTTTTTGGGGGTTAGGCATTATTATTTTAGTTCTAGTTTTTGGCTTTGGAGATTCACTTGCAATTCTAGCAATTCTTGATTTCCTAAGTTCATTTTGAAGGTTTTAACTTTGAAATTCAAGTTGGGTTTTTGGATTCCCTCTTCTCATTACGTAAGTTCATGAATTCTTCTTCTAAAAATATGAAATTGTGTTCTTGCTACTATGGGTAACTAAATCCACAACTAGGGTTGTGGGAACCATGAGCGATTAACAATGTATGAATAGTAACTAAGTAATTCTTGAATAGCGTTATTGCATGCATTGATAATTCCTTCGTTTAGAAGTCTTTTTAATGGTGCACAATATTAGAACTCGCCTTGTTGCTACTTGTCGGACCAAGGAGGTAGTTAACCAGAAAAGAATTATCAAAATAGATTTAATGTGATACTATATAATAGTCTAGTGTCAATTGGTGAGAGGGTGAAAACTAAGCTATACATTGATGTGATGTCTAATATGAGGTAAAGGTAAGGGTTAGTAAATTATACGCACGTAGTCGGACCAAGGTGTGGGATAAAATTCTCTATTTGCCGAATCAAGGACTTAGAGATACATAACTTACCACTTTGCATATGATACACTAGAAAAGGATTACTACTGGTAGGATTATTGCGTTATGAGCTTATAGGGAACACATACACGTTAGTTACTTTCTCTCATTTATAACAATTAAAAGTTTGAATCTTGCTCACTTGTTCTCTCAACTACAATCGGTTATTTGTTACAAAAATTCCCCCCCTCCCCTTACTTACTTGTCTCAAAAATAAGTTGACTAAATGAATATAATCGTAAGTTACGTTTAAGTCTAAACCATATTCCTCGTGGGATCGACCCTATCCTACAAGTTGGGTTTTTACATGATAACGATCGCTTATACTTCATTAGGGAGGTGTAATTTCATCACATCAGCCCTTCAGATGGTTTGAATATATAATGTCCCTCTTGGCATTTGAAGATGCAATGGCCCTTTTGGCATTTGCATATATGATGGCCCCTTGGCGGTTTGAATATGTAATGGCCCTCTTGGCATTTGAATATGCTATGACCCTTTTGGCATTTAGATATATGATGGCCCTCCCGATGGTTTGAATATTTGATGGCCCTCTTGGCGGTGGAAGATGCAATGTCTCTTTTGGAATTTTCATATATGATGATACTCAGCGATTTGTATATGTAATGACCTTCCTGGAATTTGAAGATGCAATGACCCTTTTGGCATTTGCATATATGATGGTCCTTTCGGTGGTTTGAATATGTAATGGCCCTCTTGGCATTGATATTAACTCCTTTGATAATACGACATGAATGACTCTCCACGTGATAAAGACGATGTCCCTTTGGGTGGTGGTAGTATCTCAGTTGATAATTTTGTAGAAATGTCCCTCTGGGTGGTAGTATTATCTCATTTGATAATACTGTAGAAATGTCCCTCTGGGTGGTTCACATTACCGCGTCTGATATCGATGGGATTTGTTAATATTCTTCAAATGTTTTTTATGCTGAAAAATGTAATT
This sequence comes from Solanum commersonii, assembly GCA_029007595.1. Classification (NCBI taxonomy): domain Eukaryota; kingdom Viridiplantae; phylum Streptophyta; class Magnoliopsida; order Solanales; family Solanaceae; genus Solanum; species Solanum commersonii. The sequence continues at coordinate 2,453,955 of JAJTWQ010000077.1, forward strand.
TGATGTCATTGTAGATGCTTGTACATGTTGAGAGTGATTCTTTCAATTGTTCCTATTTTGAACATCTTGTGTTCATTGCGACTCATGCTTTGTTGGAGATTTGAACGAGGTGTTGTTACTCGTATTTTGAACTGCTTCTTTTTCTTTTGAAGAACTTCAATAACTTTCCTATACCTACAAAAATGATTGTCAAATTTGGTGAACTCTTTGCCCTTTTGAATTCTCCATATTCTTTGAACGTAGGAATATGATGATCTTGAGGAAATCTTATAGACTTGCATCCACATAAATTTTTTAGTTTTTAAAACAAACTGATCTGTGCTGACTTCTTCGATTGCTTGCTCCTTGTCTTGCTATCTTTGATTGATCGCTCCAATCTCTCACTTCTCGATAGATATAAGATGAAATTATACAAAATGTTTGACATATCAAAAGCCTAAAAATAGATTTTCAAAAATCTACTTTGGAAAGGTCACTGTCAAATGTCATGTCATGCATAGCTTAAATGAACGTCGTTAATTTGAAACTTTTGACGTGTCCGATAGCTTGTTCTAGAGATTTCAAAAGATCTTTAAAGCTTGAGAAATTTCTGACATGGTCCTCCCAAAATCTACTATAATCGAAAAGTTTTGTTGACTCTGGACTCTAACAGTGCCAAAGATTGCTGAAGTTGACTATTAACTTTAACGATGCCAGAGATCATTTGAAGTTATCTTTAAACTTCTAATCATGCTCGAAATGTTCAAAATTTAATACAAACTTCTAGTGATGCTTGATGAAATTTTTGAGGCCATCCCTAAAAATTTATGTTCCGATTAGATGTCTTGGAGTATCTTGAACTGTTGATCTATGCCTTGTAGAATTTTTGAGACTCTCTAAAAAATTATGTCTCAGTTTCAACTCACAATGTATCTTTAGTCTTGACTTGTTGGAGAGATCCTCTTCTTGAGAATTTTGAGTCCCTCTCAAAAATTCTGTCCCAATTTCTATCGTAAAGGAAAATAGAAATCTTATGGGAGATATGACCGAACTGTTGTGGCGCCTACGTATCCCGTTGAGGTAGGAATTAGGTCAAACGTAGTTCCCCTCTCAAGGATTAAAAAGGAAATTTAAACAAGTAAACGACCGAGGCCCACACATGTCGCCTACATATCTCATTCTGGAGAATCCTGGTCGAACATATTTCAAGTACAAAGGGGAATATTGAAAATGGATAAAGGGGTGACCGAGGTCGACATAAGCCGCCTATGTATCTCATTCTTGAGAATTCAGGTCAGACGTAGTTCATGAAAAATGATATTTTTCTAACTATATAATATAAGATGATTATAGGTAAATGATACGATTACAAGGAAATAAATAAAAGAAACTCTGAGCTTTCAAACATAGTATCTTTTGACAGCACCTGAGTCGACTGATGACTCGTGAGATAAGTGTCTACGACCAACCGCGACATTTCATTAATCAAATGTATCGATGTTTTGTCTAAGAAAATTGATGAGTTCTATTTTCTGAGCTTCGGTCAAATAGACGTTGATTCGTGTTTCTTTGACACATTCATCTTTTTCTAGATTCACAGCTTCTGTATCTTCCAGATTTGACTTATCCTGATTCTCGAACCATTTCAATTCTTTGGCAATGTATTCAGATATCACGATCTTCTCATTATGCTCTTTAAACACATCGCCATCTACCTCATTTTTTCATTCAGTTTGTGACATGACATGATGTTGACAAATTTAAGATTAGTTTTATTGAAATAAATACTGTTAGATAGCAGAATTAAAGAAAGTGAAATAAATTTTCCGCAATAGAAGATGCTTTCATTGAAAATAAAGATATGCAAACTCTGGTCATGACCATGGGCCATTTTACTTTTTCCAAAACATTACGAGGGATATTAAAACATAATTAGGTAAAATGACATAAAAAATGGGTTCCGTACCTCATTTGAACTACCATAAATTTTACAAATGACATAAAATTCATCTTTGTCTAGCAAGATAAGCAAGGATTCAAAAGCGGAATGATGGTCTAATTATGCCCTTGCTGCATTGGCTTGGCGTCTCGTATGCCTAGTATCTCGATCATCTCTTTAAGCACAACATCTCCTTCTTCAAAAAGATCCCCAATTCCTTCTCCAAGACCGTCATCATTAGCATATTCCTACCAGATAGGACTGATACAAATGAGGCAAAGGCTTTGGTGATACATGATTAACCTCCTTCATGTTTGCCTATATTTTGGTACTAAAGCAAAAGCTTGATGTGGTGTCATGACCACAAATTTGGATTTCTCAATTATGCTCAATGAAGCTACAACTTTCTCCAGGCTATCAAGGTTGGTTGTGATTACGACTTCATCCACGCACCAATTTTCCTCGACCTCAATCATGTTAAGGGTAAATCCTCCATGATTCGGCAGTGAATTACTATTGGGATTGGAATGATAGTTTGAAGAGTGACACTTCTTTGATCAATCAGGTCCTGAATTTTGTGCTTTATATTGATGCAATTCTCAACGGTATGTCCAACACCTCCTGAATGCTAAGCACAACGATGATTGAATCTGTAATGTATGGAATTAACATTAACATTTTTTTGATCAATTATTTGTATCAAACCAATTGCTTTCAATATCTCAAAAAGCTGGGTTAGACTTTCAATCAAAGTACTAAAGAATTGGGGAGGTTTCTTCTCAAGTTTTGGACGAGGATACTTGACGATAAAGTGGTGGATTTTGGCGTGTAGGTGTTGGTGTTTGGAAATTTGTGTTGTAGAGTTTAGTATCTAGGAGGGGCATTTTGGTAATTTGGAAATGTGGCTTGGTAACTTGATTGAACATTTGGGTAATTTGGCAATGAAACTTGGTATTTTTGTTGGACATTTGGATAACTTGGTGATGGAACTTGGTAATTTGGTTGGACACAAAAGATGGGGTAAGGATTTTGCGGAGCTAAGGGGTAGGTTTTGGATGGTAAAGGGCTTCTAACATTGAGACGAGCATGTTTCTTTGATTTTGGATATTAAAAAAATAGAGGAATCATCTTCCCTCTTTCTTTTCAATATCCCTGAGGATTCAACTTGGACAGTCATTTAGATGATTTTTTCAGTCTTGAGACCATCTTCAATAGTTTCACCAATTTGGACTATCCCAGTAAACTTTGCGCCTAAAATGAGAAACACCCTATTATAGTACTCAGGCTCTTTAATGTGCACAAAGGCTTCATTAATATCTCTCTCGATCATGGGAGGCCAAACCCTTGCAGGCTCTTTTCTCCAATGTTAGGTGTATTCTCAATAGCTTTCACAAGATTTCTGTTTGATTTCTCCAAAAGATTATCGATGAGGAGTGAATTCTACATTGTAACCAAACCTTTCAATAAAGTCTTTAGCCAAAGAGTCCCAACTTGGCCATTGTTTCATTTCTTGAGAAATAAACTATTCAAAAGCTTCTCCTTTCAGACTTTGACTAAAGAGCCACATTCAAAAAGCCTCATCTTTTCCAACTCCCACAAATTAGTCAGAATAAGCCCTCAAATGAGCAAAAGGACTTTCAACTCCATTAAAAGTGTCAAATTTTGGTACTTTAAAATCTTCCAAAATTTCCAAATATGGATTGATGCACATTTCTTCATAATTCAACCCCATAATGTATGGGGTGTATGGAAAGTCTTTCATTGCATTCCTAACTCCCTCTCTGATTCTTTGCTTAGTCTTTCCTTTTATGAACTTCTGCTCATTTTCTTTCTTCTCATAATGATCGAGTTCAAAATGGTGTGGTAAATGAAGGGTATGATTCTAGTGGTATTGGATTATGAAAAGCGGTTTTAGAAGTATGGGTTGAGTAATAGGTGGGTTTTGAACAATTTGAGTAGGGATTTGATGGACGGGAGGAAAATTCTGAAGATTGTTGTATTTGGATTTTGAGGAGTAGGTATCTTTTGGTGTGAGGAGCAAGATGTGGGTTAGGGGTGGTTAGGTCGATGATGGGAGGTTTTGAAATCGTAGCGGTGGTTGAGGTTTTGATAACCAGATTTGTCAAATCTCGGCTCTTATCAATTTCAGCCCTCATTTCAGCAATCCGTTAAAACAATTGTGCAATCAACTTGTTTTGTTCTGCAATGATAGTCTTTCACAGTAATTTCGATCGAATCAGCGTTTCCATTATGTTCAACCACTTTTTCTTTGAATTTTGACAAACTTTGGCCAGAGAAGGAATCTTGAGATCTTTAGACCTTGTGAAGTATGGATATTTAGTCATTTTCTCAACACAGATTAGTTTTGAGTACCTGACAAAGAAAAATAACTTCAAAGACAAATGTGTTAGTTTGTGTAGATGATAAATAATACAAAATATCGCACATATGATCGTAAAAACATATGAGTTGATTCACTTGAAGATAAACCAGCCCATGAGTATGATTAAATAGACAGAAATTTGTTTATTTGAATTTGGTATGGGTGACTTAGAAAGGATGACTTGCATTAAACCAATGTCCTCTAGTATCTTTCATTGTCGTACTTCTGGTTTTCAATTAAGATGAAACTCTAATCTCCTTTGCAAGAGTGGAAAAATAAAATTTCTCTAAAATGGGGATCGAGTCTTGAAAGGTTATCTACATATCTCACAATGAGAATTCATGTCCAACATTGTTCGACCTTTCTTTTTGACTTGAGACGAAAAATCAACCTTTTTCTAAGATGGGACAGTAAGAATTTGAAAGTGAAGTTCGAATTTTGTTAGGAAACTAAAGGCTCAAAGGGTATTTGGACGCACTTTTGATAGGGACTTGATATTTGTGCTTAGGGGTTCTAAAAATAATTCGAAGAAGAGTGAGCTAGAATATCTCCAAATAAAGCAACATGTCACACAAGTAGTTAAACATATGAACAAATATTGTGCGTTTTAAAAAGATATATGACCCTTTTATGCCAAGGGTAGGCCTAACGATTTGAAGGATGTATAACGTCATTTGAAACATTTCATTTCCTTAAACCCAAATTTATACAAAATTTATGAATAGACTGAATGGGGATACATAATAGGGAAAAGTGATACAAATAATCAGTCCCACGTAGGGATATAAATCTAAACTATGCTTCCATGGAAGGTTTTTCGTCCTTGATCTTTTGTCATCTCCGGATGTCCATGCTTTTTGATGTAATGATAACTTCATCCTTCCTTGAATCGTATAAACTATTGAACTCTCTACCCCAAGAGGCAATGGTTTGCCAAATGGCATATACATCATTCAAATTTAAATACATAAGTATGATCGTCCATTTTGACCGTACGCCACTTTGGACTCAAGGTGGTCTTTCTAATGGCCTCAACACACTTTGGGTGTTGAGTTATCTTAGTTCAATGTTCTAAATTGAGGGATTTGATTTTGCTCTACGCAAGTTGGCTATGAGTGGGGTTCATTTGAAGTGTACCGGTGACCCAATTGGATAAACTTAGGCTGGGACAGTTAGCGATCGTTGACCATCCAATGACCAATTACATTTGCTAGGGTACCCCAAGAAATAGTTTGGTTAACGAACGACTGCGGTCCGCATAATCATCCTTTAAGTGATATAATAAAAGTCATTTGACAGAATAGATGATATGCATGCATTGACAGGTAATATCACAATTTAATCAAATAAGGCATATGTAAGGCAAAAAACTCAAAAATTATTAACAAATAGTCAAAAAGAGTCAAACGACAATATCTTTCCCCCAAGAACTTGAAGATTTCACCAAGAACAAGTTTTCTTCGAGGTATATAAGCTTTCATTGTGGTGGATTTGTTCTCCCTCACATCAAACATGTAAATTCATCCACGGATTCGTAATTGAAGTTGGTTGATTTGAATTCTTGAGAACTTCTTGAGGTTTTAGCTTCATTCCTTAACAATAGAGCCTTGTTGAGTTCTTGAGGTGAGGGTTTTGCAAATGAGTGACTATTCTTGATAAATTTTGAGTGTGTTTTCTATTATTTGTGTTAAGTTTATGAATCCAAATGAGTTTGGGAGTAAATCATTCGATTCTAGATGAGTTAGGCCTTGAATTGAGTAAGAAAAATTCGTCAAAAATCTGGATAGGGGGTGGGGCGCCGTGCCAGCAGTGCGCCCAAACTGTTGTTTAGTAGTTTGGGGCATGCCCTAAACTACCTTCAGTAGTTTGAGGCCCGACGCCCTGCGCCAGTAGTACGCCACGGTCGTTACCCCTCTTTCTTCTCTGTTCCTCATCCTGTATGCGTTCTTTCATTAATCATTGAGAGATTCTATATATCCTAATCATAACTCTTAAATTCACATTTCAAATCATGGTAAAGTTAAGAGAAGAGTTCAAGAACGTCCGTTTGAGAAGTCTTTTGCAATATTCTATAACTTAATTTAAGGCTTGAGTAAATGTGTATGAGAATGATGAGTGTTGAGCTTTTATTTCAAAATGAATATAAAGGAACTAAGTATTCCCAAGTACGTAATACTTTTACATGTTTAAAAGAGAGAAACACCAATTTCTTAATGAGTTTACAAGCTCAGAGGAGTTTCAGAGTATTACATTTTTTAAGAGGATATTTTGAATAATTATCTCAAATTGAGGAAGAGTTATGTTTTAAAAAATATGAGCATGAGTTTTATATAATTAGGAGTAGTACTGAGCACCAATATAGGGATGGGTTCAGTCAACTCAAAATTCTCATAAACCATGTATGCTAACAATGATAAAGGATCATACTTTTTAGATGATTCCTTATTGGTTTTAAGCATATCTCAGTGGATCCACTTAGTTGAGGAGTTTTATACCTAAGTAAGATATAAGACAGTTCTAGTAGCGTGGGAGAGACACTGTATCATCAGGTAGCTCATACTGATGGTTGTCGGTTAGAAAATCTCCCAAATAAGAGTAAGGAGTTTATTATTGTATTTTTATACACATTGAGTTGATATCTACTGTTTTAAAAGCTTTATATATTACATATTATTACCATTGCTTTTACATTGAGTTGAGTTGAGTATGTCTTTCCCTTTCTATCATCTCAGCAGTATTTATATGTTTCAATTTTTCCCTTACATGCTCGTACATTCAATGTGCTAGCGTTATTCGACCTGCGTAATTTTATGATGCAGATACATATGGTCATGGTCATCAACAGTCACTCCGTTTTCCACTTGCATTTCTAATTAGTTTTAGTGAGCCTCTTTGCTTCTAGAGGGTTCCACATTTAGATTTCAGTATTGTTAGGATGTTCGTGGGACTTTTCTTGACTTCCATCATAGTATTTAGAGGCTTCATAGATAGTAGTAGTTGAGGAGTCTTTTTACATTTCCCTTGTTGAAGTTTTAAAGACTTTGAGTTACACATTTATGTCTATTTTAGTATTTCAGACCGTTTTGAGTTAAACTACTTCATTATTGAGATCTTATGAGTTAGTTCTTGCATTTGAGTTTCTTATGTTGTCAAGTAAGTCTTCCACTGAGTATTGAGCCAGACCAAGGGTTTACCGGAGGACCAACAATGGTTATATGTAATTTTAATTAATAAAATTGACCTCAAGAGATCAGTTTATATTAAAATAAATTAATAAATATCAACCTCAAGAGGTCGATATATTTAAATAAATATTTTATTTAAATAATATCGACTTCAAGATGTTGGTATTTATTAAATATTTTTAAATATAGATAATTATTTTAAAAGATATCGACATCCCGTGGTCGGTAAATTTACACTTCTTTTAAAAAAGATAATTATTTCCCTTTTCTCTCAAAACCCTAAGTTCTCTCTCACTCCTAAACCTCTCTCACCCAGACCACCGCCACGCCACCCATCCCCGATTGGCGACGCTCAGCAGCTGCAATAGGTCGCAGCGCCGCATTAGCGACGACAACAACAACAGAGGGCGGCAACAACAAACTTGGGTAAGTTTTAAATTTTCAAAAAATCATTTTTAGTTCTTCTTTGACAACACCTGAGTTAATAGATAAATGTCTATGACCAATTGCAACATGTCATCAATCAAATGTATCGATGTTTTGTCTAAGAAAATTAATGAGTTCTCTTTTCTAAGCTTCGGTCAGATAGACGTTGATTCGTGTTTCTTTGACACATTCATCCTTTTCTAGAGTCACAACTTCTGTATCATCTAGATTCGACTTATCTTGATTCTCAAACTGTTTCAATTCTTTGGCAATGTATTCATATATCATGATCTTCTCATTATACTCTTTAAACACATCACCATCTACCTCATTTGTTCATTCAACATGTGACATGATATGATGTTGATAGATTTAAAATTATTTATACTAAAATAAAGACTATTAAATAGCATAATTAAAGCAAGTGAAATAAATTTTCCGCAATAAAGGAGGCTTTCATTGAAAATAAATATATACAAACTTTGGCCATGACCATGGGCTATTTTGCTTTTTTCAAAATATTACGAAGGATATTAAAACATAATTAGGTAAAATGACATAAAAGGTGGGTTCCGTGCCTCATTCGGACTACCACCAATTTTAGAAATGGCATAAAATTCATCTTTGTCTATCAAGATGAGTGAGGAATCAAAAGTGGAGTGACGGTCTAATTAGGCACTTGTTGCACTAGCACAGCGTCTCGTATGCCTAGTGTCTCAATCATCTCTTTAAGCACAACATCTCCTTCTTCAAAAAGATCCCCAATTCCTTCCCCAAAACCGTCATCATTGGCATATTCCTCTACCAGAAAGGACTGATACAAATGAGGTAAATGCTTTGGTGATACATGATTAACCTCCTTCATGTTTGACTATATTTTAGTACTAAAGCAAAAGCTTGATGTGGTGTCATGATCACAAATTTGGATTTCTCAGTTATGCTCAATGAAGCTACAACTTTCTCCATGCTATCAAGGTTGGTTGTGATTACGACTTCATCCACACCAATATTCCTCTACCTCAATCATGTTAATGGTAAACCCTCCACGATTTGGTAGTGAATTCCTATTGGCATTGGAAGTGACAGTTTGAAAAGTGACAATTCTTTGATCAATTAAGTCCTGAATTTTATGCTTCAAATTGATGCAATTCTCAGTGGTATATCCAATACCTCCTGAATGGTAAGCACAACGGTGATTGAACCTGTAATGTATGGAATTAACATTAACATTTTTTGGATCAATTGTTTGTATTAGAGCAGTTGCTTTCAATCTTTCAAAAAGCTGGGTTCAACTTTCAACCAAAGTAGTAAAGACTCGAGGAGGTTTCTTCTCAAGTTTTGGATGAGGATGCTTGATGATAAAGTGGAGGATTTTGGTGAGTAGGTGCTGGCATTTGGAAATTTGGGTTGTAGAGTTTGGTATCTAGGAGGGGCATTACGGTAATTGGGAAATGTGGCTTGGTAACTTGATTGAACATTTGGGCAATTTGGCAATGAAACTTGGTATTTTTGTTGGACATTTGGATAACTTGGTGATGGAGCTTGGTAATTTGGTTGGACACAAAATATGGGGTAAGAATTTTGCGGAGCAATGGGGTAGGTTTTGGATGGTAAAGACTTTTAAACATTGAGATGGGCATGTTTCTTTGATTTCGGCCTCGATTAAAAAATAATAATAGAGGAATCATCTTTCCTCTTCCTTCTTAATATCCCTAAGGATTCAACTTGGGTAGTCATTCGAATGATTTTTTCGGTCTTGAGACCATTTTCAACAGCTTCACCAATTTTGACTATCTCAGTGAACTTTGCGCCTAAATGGAGAAACATCCTATTATAGTACTCAGGCTTTTGAATGTGCACAAAGAATTCAATAATATCTCTCTCGGTCATGGGAGGCCTAACCTTTGCAGCCTCTTTTCTCCAACGGTAGGTGTATTCTCAATAGCCTTCACAATACTTCAGTTTGTTTTCTCCAAAGAGTATCAATTAGGAGTAAATTCTACATTGTAACCAAACCTTTCAATAAAATCTTTAGCCAAAGAGTCCTAACTTGGCCATTGTTTCATTTCTTGCGAAATAAACCATTCAAAAGCTTCTCCTTTCAGACTTCGACTAAAAAGCCACATTAACAAAACCTCTTCTTTTCCAACTCCCACAAATTAATCGCAATAAGCCCTCGAATGAGCGAAGGGAATTTTAACTCCATTAAAAGTATCAAATTTTGGTACTTTAAAACCTTCCAGAATTTCCAAATATGGATGGATACACATTTCTTCATAATTCTACCCCACAATGTGTGTGGTGTATGGAAAATCTTTCACTGAATTCATAACTTCCTCTCTGATATTTTGCTCTGTCTTTTCTTTTATGAACTTCTACTCCTTTTCCTTCTTCTCATAATGACAGAGTTTAAAATTGTGTGGTAAATGAAGGGTATGATTCTGTCGGTATTGGAATATGAAAAGAGGTTTTAGAGGTATGGGTTGTGTATTAGGTGGGTTTTGAACAATTTAATTTGATGGACAGGAGGAAAGTTCTGGAGATTGTTGGTATTTGGATTTTGAGGAGTAGGTAACTTTTGGTGTGATGAGCTAGCATGATGTGGGTTAGGGGTGGTTAGTTCGATGATGGGAGGTTTTGAAATAGTAGCGGTGGTTGAGTTGTTTAGAAGATATGCAGATGTCGGATTCGAAGTAGGAAAATGGTGTGGAGGCCTTTCGTTAGTTGGAGTAGGAGTGTTGGCAATGATAACCAGATTTGTCAAATCTCAGGTCTTATCCATATCAGCCCTCATTTCAGCAATCTTATAGAACAATTGTGCAATCAACTTGTTCTGTTCAGCAATGATAGGGTCATCCATAGTAATTTCGATCGAATCAACACTTCCATTATGTTCAACCACTTTTTCTTTGAATCTTGACAAAATTTGGCCAGGTAAGGAATCTTTGAGATTTTTAGACCTCGTGAAGTATGGATGTTTAGTCATTTTTTCAACACAGATCAGTTTTGAGTACCTGACAAAGAAAAATAACTTCAAAGACAAATGTGTTAGTTTGTGTAGATGATTAATAATACAAAATATCACACACATGATTGTAAAAACATATGAGTTGATTCACTTGAAGATAAACTATCCCACGAGTATGATTAAATAGACATAAATTTGTCTATTTGAATTTGGTATTAGTGACTTAGAAAGGTTGACTTGCATTGAACCAGTGTCTTCTTGTATCTTTCATTGTCGTACTTTTGGTTTTCAATTAAAATGAAACTCTAATCTCCTTTGCAAGAGCGGAAAAAATATCTCTAAATTGGGGATCGAGTTTTGAAAGGTTATCTCCATATCTCACGATGAGAATTCAGGTCCCACATAGTTCGACCTCCCTTTTTGACTTGAGACGAAAAATCGACCTTTTTCTAAGATGGCAGAGTAAGAATTTGAAAGTGAAGTTCAAATTTTGTTGGGAAACTAAAGACTCAAAGGGTATTTGGATGCCCTTTTGATAGTGACTTGATATTTGTGCTTAGGGATTCTAAAAACAATTCGAAGAAGAGTGAGCTAGAATATCTCCAGATAAATCAACATGTTCACACAAGTATTTAAACACATAAACAGATATTGCACGTTTTAAATAGATAAATGACCCTTTTTATGTCAAGGGTAGGCCTAATGATTTGAAGCATGTATAGAGTCATTTGAAACATTTCATTGCTTCAAAACCCAAATTTATAAAAACTTTATGAATAAATTGAATAGGGATACATAATACAGAAAACTGATACAAATAATCAGTCCCACACAATGATATAAATCTAAACTATGTTTCCATGGAAGGTTTTTCATCCTTGATCTCTTTTCATCTTCGAATGTCCACGCTTTTTGATGCAATGATAACTTGATCCTTCCTTGACTCAAATAAACTATTAAACTCTCTACCCCAAGAGACAATGGTTTGCCAAATGACATATACATCATTCAAATTGAAACACATAAGTATGATCGTCTATTTTGGTTGTGGGCCATTTTGGACTCAAGGTGGTCTTTCTAATGGGCCCAACACGCCTTGGGTGTTGGGTTGTCTTAGTTCAATGTGCTAAATTGAGGGATTTGATTTCGCTCTACGCAAGTTGACTAAGAGTAGGTTTCATTTGAAGTGCACTGGTGACCAAAGTGGATAACTTAGGCTGGGGCTGTTAGCGATCGTTGACCATCCAATGGCCAACTACATTTGCTAGGGTACCCCGATAAATAATTTGGTTAACGAACAATTGCGACCCGCATAATCATCCTTTAAGTGAAATAAAAAAATCCATTTGATGGAATAGATGATATGCATGCAATGACTGTTAATATCACAATTTAATCAAATAAGGCATATATAAGGCAAAACAATTCAACAATTATTAACAAATAGTCAAAAAGAGTCAAGTCATTATGCTTAGAATTATTTTATAAATAATCGATTTAATTTAACGTGTAAAGAAAAACTAATTTTTAATAAGAGTCGCCACTTAATTTTTTAAGAAAAAATTAGTAAAACTTGTAATTTTCAAATGACTTAAACAGAACAATCATTTGAAAATACCAAAGAGGTTCAGGGTTTAATTTAAACTTTGAGAAGGAATTAGGCATTCGAAGTGTCCGCTAACTCGTGGTTGACCTACGACTTGACTAAAAGTTTTGACTAGTTTTTGAAACTATTAACTATAGTAAAGAAAACCTATTTGACAAAGTTAACTCAGAAAACAGTTAAGTTTCAATGGTCTGAAGCTTATGTGAAAAACTTTCAGGAATTGAAAACTCGGTTGACTACTGCCTAAGTGTTGATCCTACCAAAAGGTATGCAAGACTTTGTTGTGATGCGTCCACAGTTGGACTTGGTTGTATATTGATGCAGAAAGGTAAAGTTATAGCTTATGCCTCCAAACAACTTAATATTTACGAGAAGAATTACCCAACTCATCATCATGAGTTGACAACGGTAGTATTTGCCTTACAATAGAAAGAGCTTAATCTTAGATAGAGGAGGTGGTTGGAATTACTTAAGGATTATGACATTAGTTTTCTCTATCACTCAGGTAAGGCTAATGTTGTTGTTGATGCTTTGAGTAGGTTATCTATGGGTAGTAGTGCCTATGTTGAGGAAGGCAAGAAAGAATTGGCCAAAGATGTGCACATGCTTGCACGTCTGAGAGTCCATTTGTTAGATTCCAATAAAGGTGGAGTGGTGGGGATAAATGAGGTTGAATCATCGCTAGTGTCTGAAGTGAAGGAGAAACAAGACCAAGATCCTGTATTGCTTTAACTAAAAGCAAATGCTCATAAGCAGAAAGTGATGGCTTTTGAACATGGGGGAGATGGTATGTTGAGGTATCAAGGTATATTGTGTGTTCTAATGGTGGATGAGCTCCAAGAGTGGATCATGGAGGAAGCTCATAGTTCCAGATATTCAATCCATCCAGGTTTTACAAAGATGTACTGTGACTTGAGAGAAGTCTATTGGTGGAGTAGTATGAAGAGGTGTAATGCAGATTTCGTTGCTAAGTGCCCAGATTTTTGACAAGTCAAGGTAGAACACCAAAGGCCCAGGGGTATGGCTCAGAATATAGTTCTTTCGGAATGGAAGTGGGAGATGATTAATATGGATTTACTGGCTTGCGGCAGTCTCGCAGAAAGCATGATTCAATTTCGGTGATTGTAGACCAGATAACTAAATCAGATAATTTCTTACCGGTACTACCTATTCAGCAGAGGATTATGCCAGATTATATATTCATGAAATAGTTCAACTTCATAAAGTTTTGGTGTCTACCATTTCAGATAAAGGTGCACAATTCATCGCTCAGTTTTGGAAGTCTTTCCAAAAAGTTTTGGGTTCGAAGGTAAATCTGAGTACTGATTTTCATGCTCAAACTGATGGGCAAGTAGAACGCACAATTTGGACCTTACAAGATATGTTGAGGGCATGTGTGATTTATTTCAAAGGTAATTGGGATGATCACTTGCCTCTCATAGAGTTTTTTTACAATAATAGCTATCACTCTAGCATCCAGATGGCTCCTTATGAGGCTTTTTGTGGGCGAAGATGTAGATCCCCTATTAGATGGTTCAAGGTTGGTGAAGTTGAGTTGATAGGGCCAGACTTGGTACATCAAGCCATGAAAAAGGTGAAGATTATTCAGGAAAGGTTAAAAACAACGCTAAGTTGTCAGAAATCATGTAAGAGAAGAGACTTAGAGTTTGAAGTGGATGATTGGGTTTACTTGAAGGTTTGCAAGAAAGGGAAACTTAGTCCCTGGTATATTCGTCCTTACCGAATATCCAAGAGAAATGACAATATATCATATGAGTTGGAGCTACCATCAGGGTTAGCATCAGTTCATCCAGTATTTCACATATCTATGTTGAAGACGTGTGTGAGAGATCCGTCACTTATTATACCTACTGATAATATTAGTATTAAGGACAACCTATCTTATGAGGAGGTACCCGTTCAGATTCTTAATCGTTAGGTTCTCAAGTTGAGAACAAAGGAGGTTGCATCAGTCATGGTCTTATGGAGGAATCAATTTATTGGGGAAGCTACTTGGGAGGGTAAGGAGGATATGAAGAAGAGATACCCACATTTCTTTCCATCCGGAGAAATTCCAGACCAAGGTAATGACTCTTTGTAAAATATTCTTTATCTTGATATGCTGGATTATGTTAATTCTATGTTGGGTAGTTGAGTTAGGTGTTAGATGTTTCCCACCCCTGTTCTGCTTACAATGATATCATTCGAGGACAAATGTTCCCAAGGGGGAGATGTTGTAACACCTTGGACTTCAAAAGAGCTAAATTGAGAATCGTACACGTTACTCTTCAACTTTTGTGAGTTTTGGGTCAACTTCAAACGACAATAACTTTCCCCAAAGAAGAATTTAGGTGGCCCATGAGTTATCAAATAAAAGGTCTTTTAGTCCTTTCCAACACTGTCGAGTTTTCTAAATTCCGAGTTTGGATGAATGATTTATGCCTGTTTGAGTGCATCCTCTCTAATTTAGGCATTTTCATCCATTAAGGAGGGATATTTCGGTCTTTTCCTTACCCCATTAGCTTATCATGTTTTACCCATCCAAGTTAAGGGGTCTAATCAGACTAAGTCAATTTTATTCATTCCAAAAGCGTTACGAATTTTGTGAGAAAGTATAAGAGGAGAAAGGAGAAGGATTTCAAGCGTTCTTTCAAGAACTTGAAGATTTCACCAAGAACAAGTGTTCTTCGAGGTATGTAAGCTTTCATTGTGTTGGGTTTGTTAGCCCTTACGTCAATCATGTAAATTCATCCATGGATTCGTAACTGAAGTTGGTTGATATGAATTCTTAAGAACTTCTTGAGCTTTTAGTTTCATTCCTTAACAATAGAGCCTTGTTGAGTTCTTGAGGTGTGGGTTTTGCAAATGAGTGACGATTCTTGATAGATTTTGAGAGGGTTTTCGATTATTTGTGTTGGGTTTATGAATCCAAATGAGTTTAGGAGTAAATCATTTGATTCTAGATGAGTTAAGCCTTGAATGGAGGAAGAAAAAAAATCTAGATAGAGGGTAGGGAGCCGCACCAGCAGTGTGTCCAAACTGTTGTCAGTAGTTTGGGGCCTAGTGCGCCACACAAGCAGTGCGCCCCAAACTACTTTCAATAGTTTGTGGCACGGCGCCCTGCGCCAACAGTACTCCAAGGTCGTTATGCCCCTTTCTTCTCCATTTTTCATCTTGTATGCGTTCTTTCATTAATCATTGAGAGATTCTATATATCCTTGTAACACCCTTAAATACTAATCAAGAGTTGCATGTTGATTTACTGTTGCTTAATTACTACAATATGTTTTACTCTCATTTTGGGAACTTGAAATGTTGTGATATTTGCTAACTTGCTTAACATAAAGTGTGATCGTAATTTAAGGGATTGTATTGGAGTGTTTATGTAATATTCTAATTAGAACTATGTATAACTTTAAAAGGAGGTGAAGGATATATATATATATCCTTCACCTCCTTTTAAGGTTATACATAATTCTAATTAGAATATTACATAAACACTCCAATATATATCCTTCACCTCCTTTTAAGGTTATACATAATTCTAATTAGAATATTACATAAACACTCCAATATATATATCCTTCACCTCCTTTTAAGGTTATACATAATTCTAATTAGAATATTACATAAACACTCCAATATATATATATATATATATAGGTGTATATGTATGCATTTTGGGTAGCACCTTTGAAGAACAGTTGTACAAGGAATAAACATCACTTTTGTGACTATATATTTTCACACCTCCTTTAGTAAATTTGTTTTCCTCAAGTCTTAGAACCTTAGAAACATATCTAAACAAATTGTTCTTCAAAATCACAAGAGGAAAACTTTGTCCTTTTAGCTGGAATTCGACACACACCCTTCTCTTTGGTAAGTGATGAAATCTGTTTCTCAGCTGGGTAGTGTTTGGTAATTTATGCATAGCTCGTTCTCTAGAACTTCGTTTAAAGTGAATAAATATGATTTGGAAAGCTAATTCGTATACCTACAACTCTTATGTTTATGTAAAATTCTAAGTTAACTATTATGGATTCAGAATATGGGATGTAACATAGGGCAAGTTCTGTCTAGATTTCATAATTTGAAATCCTATATGATCAACTGTTAGTGTTTTGAATATATATTTTTGTACAAAATATAATTTGCAGTGATTCTTGTTTATTTAAAACCTGAGATGTACCTACATCTTTCATGAAGGATATAAAGTCCAGTTTTGCATTTTTCCTTTACAAATCTAAGTTGCGATTTGGGGTACCAGATTGGACAGATTCACTATTTTGGAAGCATAGTTGTATTTGTACATACTAGGCTTACTTGTGATGATGATCCTATTTTACGTCAATATTACTGAGCTAATAGAAGTTAAAGAAGTTATTTCATTGTATTTTTAAGGCTATATATACTCGTGTACAAGTTGAGGACCTTGATATGTTGGTCGGTCTACAGTTTGAACTCTTGAAGTTTTGTTGGACTATTTCTATGCTAAAGCCTGAGGTTTGTGTATAAACTTGTACCTGTATTCTTGTTACCTACTTGTATATTTGAAGGTTTATCTCGATATCTTAGTTACTTCTTGTCACGTTGTATTGTCGTATTGGTATTCCCTGAGACTTTCAGGACACTTGTGTAACTCACCCACTTGTATGGATTTCTTGATCACCTAGCATTCTTGTTGGGACTTTGTCCTTCTTGTGGATTTGGTTTTGTCACTATTGGCATGCCTATTGATTCAGATTATTTTCCATTTTGACTCTGGATTTTTGGTTCATCTTAAGTATGAAAGTTGTCCATTTTAAGTATGAACTAGGAAGCCATTTTTAATATGGTTCTTGATTCTCTTGATTATTGGGCTTTGACCCTTCTTGATATAGGGCTTCAGTCCTTCTTGATACAGGGCTTCAGTCCTTCTTGATGTAGGGCTTCGGTCCTTCTTGATACTTGATTATGCTAGGTGTGACGGTATGATGTATATATTGGGCGAGCCTTGGTATTGGATATCTTGGGAAATGGTGCTATGAGCGTTCTTGACACTTGGATCTTTAAATATAGAACTTGATACCCTTAATATATTGTTTACTTGATTTATTTGTTATGTTTTAATTGTGTTGTCCATGACTTTTGAAAGGTACCTTGGTGAATCTAGCGGCTCCACGCATATAGTTTTTACACCACTAAGCTTTATGCTTAGCGATAGTTGTTTCTATCGTAGGGAACGTTCGAGGGGATACTTGAAGCTGGCCATTGGAGGCGGAGTTTTTGCGAGTTTTATGGGAAGATCACATTTGCATATAGGCATCTATAGTTTGCATAAATCTTGAGACTTGTACATGATCTATATGTTGTACATTTACATGAAATTTTGAAGGCTAATTTGATCATGTCACCATGGGTTGTAATATTAGTATGGCAATATGTTTTGTTCTTTTTGGGGTGTGTAAATCCAAGTCTTGTAATATACTAAATTTACTATTTGTTTTGAATGTTTGTGTGAAGCATGAACCGGCAAATGTTTGTACTCGGAAGTTGGTAATATACTGTCATATTATTTTAGGTGTGAGGATGAAATATGCACGAAAACCTTGTAAGTTATTTGCTTAGATTATTTTGGAAGGGTTCTTCCGCCACAAGATAAAATGTTACGCAGTTTCAGTTTGTATCAACTAAAGGTGTAAAGGTTGATCCTAGTAAAAATTCAAGTAGTTGTTGAACGGAGACCTCCCAAAATTTTGAGTGAGGTAAGAAGTTTCTTGGGCTTAGCAGGGTACTATAGAAGATTTGGGAAAGGCTTCTCCATTATCACATCCCCTTTGACTATACTCTTGAAGAAGGAAGTAAAGTTTACTTGGGATGACAAATGCCAAGAGAGCTTTGAAACTTTCAAATCCTTGTTGACACAAGCTCATATACTTACTCTACCAATTGAGGGGAAATAGTATGCAATCTATAGTAATGCTTCTCATGGAGGTCTGTGATGTGTTTTGATGCAAGAAGGGAAAGTTATTTCTTATGCTTCTTGAAAATTAAAACCATATGAATTGAATTATCCTACTCGTAATCTTGAACTTGCTGCTATAGTGTTTGCTTTAAAAATATGGCGACATTATTTGTATGGAGAAAAATGTCATATATTTACTTATTACAAGAGCTTAAAGTACTTGGGTACATAGAAGAAGCTGAACCTAAGAACACATAGATGGCTTGAACTCATCAAGGATTATGACTGCACGATTAACTATCATCTAGGTAAAGCCAATGTGGTGGTTGATGCCTTAAGTTGAAAAAAATCCTTTGCAAGCTTAGCTTTGAATCTGTTGCCCTTACTTCTTGAGTTAAGAGCCATGAATGTTTGTTTTGCACTTGATTTAAATGGTTCAGTTATTGCTAATTTGCAAGTCAAACCAATATTACTTGAACATGTGAAAAAAGCACAAAGGTTAGATGAGAGACTCATAAAATTGACTAGAGAAGTTCAAAATGGGGAAAAACTTGATTTTGTATTAACAGAGGATGGTACCTTGTTTTATCAAAAAAGGTTATTTGTCCCTAATGATGAAAAATTAAGAAGAGAAATCATGAATGAAACACATACATCATTATATGCAATGCATCCTAAAGGTACAAAGATGCACCAAACCATCAAAAAACATTATTAGTGGAACGGTATGAAGAGAGACATTGCGGAAGTCATTTCAAAATGTTTGGTTTGTCAGCAAGTAAAGATAGAACACCAGGTCCCAATTGGTTTGCTATAGCCCTTGTTGATGCCGGAATGGAAATGGGAGAGAATTACTATGAACTTTGTTTCTGGACTTCCTCGCACTCAGAGAAATCTTGATGCAATATGGGTGATTGTGGACAGGCTAACCAAGAGTGTTCACTACTTAGCAATCAAGATGGATTACTCACTTGAGCGTTTAGCCGAATTGTACATTAATGAGATTGTAATACTACATGGAACCCCTGTGTCTATTATATTTGACCGAGACCCAAGGTTTACATCTAGATTTTGGGGCAACTTGCAGGAAGCTTTGGGTACTAAGTTGAAATTTAGCACTTCGTTCCATCTTCAGACATATGGTTAGTCGGAAAGAGTGATACAAATTTTGGAGGATATGTTTCGTGCTCGCATTATGGAGTTTGAGGGTAGTTGGGACAAACACTTGGCTTTGATAGAATTTGCTTACAATAACAGTTACCAAACGAGTATTGGAATGCCTCCCTATGAAGCCTTATACGGAAGAAAATGTCGGACCCCTCTTTGTTGGAGTGAAGTTGGTGAAAGAAAGCTTGTTGGTCCTGAAATTGTGCAACAAACAAAGGACAAGGTAAAAATTATCAAGGATCGTCTAAAGATTTCTTCGGATAGACAAAAGTCGTACGCTGATCTTAAAAGGCATGACATTGAATATCAAGTTGGAGATAATCTATTCTTAAAGGTGTCTCCATGGAAAAAGATTATGAGATTTGGCAAAAAAGAAAAGCTTAGTTCCTGATTTATTGGACCTTATGAGATACTTGAAAAGGTTGGACCAGTTGCATATAAATTAGCTTTACCACCTGAGTTAGACAAGATCCACAATGTCGTCCATGTTTCTATGCATAGAAGATATCATTCTGATCCATCTCATGTTCTTTCAGTTGAATCTATGGAGGTTAATCTTGACTTGACGTATAATGAAGAACCTATACTAATTCAAGTTCGAGAAGTAAAGCAACTTAGAAACAAGAGAATCCACTTAGTAAAGGTACTTTGGAGGAACCATTCTAGAAAAGAAGCAACTTAGGAGAGAGAAGAAGACATAAGGACCCAATATCTGCACATGTTTTGGGACTAGTGTAAGGTAAATTTTGAGACGAAATTTCTTTAAGGGGGAGAGAGGTGTAACACCCCTAAATACTAACCAAAAGTCGCATGTCGATTTATCGTTGCTTAATTACTACAATATGTTTTACTCTCATTTTGGAAACTTGAAATGTTGTGATATTTGCTAATTTGCTTAACATAAAGTGTGATCGTAATTTAAGGGATTGTATTGGAGTGTTTATGTAATATTCTAATTAGAATTATGTATAGATTTAAAAGGAGGTGAAATATATATATATATAGGTGTATATGTATGCATTTTGGGCAGCACCTTTGAAGGACAGTTGTACAAAGGATAAACATCACTTTTGTGACTATATATTTTCATACCTCCTTTAGTAAATTCGTTTTCCTCAAGTCTTAGAACCTTAGAAACATATCTAAACAGATTGTTCTTCAAAATCACAAGAGGAAAACTTTGTCCTTTTGGCTGGAATTCGAGACACACCTTTCTCTTTGGTAAGTGATGAAATCTGTTTCTGAGTTGGGTAGTGTTTGGTAATTTATGCATAGCTCGTTCTCTAGAACTTTATTTACAGTGAATAAGAAACTTTCCTTACATATATGTACTCCTTATTTATCAAAGTGGGGTCCCCACCACCATGAATGAGATCTTACTAACACGGCTTCATAGACACCCTAGGACACTTAAACTCTGTGTTTTGATACCAAGTTTGTCACGACCTGAGCCTACACTCTGAACGTGGCCGACACTCGAGAACCATTATTGGTCTCCAAGTGAACACTCATCCTGGGTGACTACAAACGGAAGACTAACTCGAGCATACATAAACATCAGACAGAAAGAAATGTTGGAACAATAGTGTATTAAATCTCAAACTCTCTGAATATATTTAGTATTAAACATAGGTTTTAAAAAAAATCTCTGAAACTTAAAGACTCTCCAAAATTGTCTATCTATAACACCTTTACTATACAAATATGAGTGTTGGAACAAGACCCACGACTCCTCAAAAGAACTACTACTAAAAACTCATTAAACTGTAGTCCTCCGAAAGATAGGAGGTATTACTCAAAAACCGACGTGCGGATGAAAAGATATCAACAGACTCTTGTTGAGAATCCTAAGGACCTCTATATGCATCATTAAAAGATGGAGGTCGAATGACATCAGTACATTGAATGTACGAGTATGTAATATAGCTGAATAACAAATAACTAAATGAAAGGACTGCAATAGATATAGATATATACTCAACTAAATGTAAAGAAATAAATGAGTGAAATCATTAAAGCTTTACAAAATACTGACTCATCTCTGAACTCAACATATTAAGTGATATTATAAAAATATACTTTTACTCTATTTGGGAGATTCTCTAACGACAACCATCACTATGAGCTACATGATAATGCATCATCTCACCTACGCTTCCAGAACTATCCTTTATCGTGTTGGGATATAGGACACCTGAACTAAATGGATCCACTAAGCAATAATGATTCATCTAAAAAGTATGATCCTTTACCCATGTTGATAGACATGGTTTATGACGATTTTGAGTTATCTGAACTCATTTCCATATCGGTCCTCAATACTACTCTCAATAAATATCCATGCTCAAATTTATAAAACATACTCTTTCTCTGTTTTGAGGTAACTACTCAAAATAACCTCTTAAAAGAGGTAACTGCTCTTAAATATCTCTGAACTCATAAACTTGTTTAGAAATTAAAGTTTCTCTTTTCTAAAAATAATACTCTCTTTCTTTATATAAATATGAAATATTTGGAAAATACTTAGTTCCATTCTACTCTTTCTCAATCTCCTTGTTACTCCCTCAAAACTCAGTTTAAAACACAATTGTTAGCTTTAAAAGATTCTCAAAATTTATAACTCAGAATAGGGTTCATACTGAAAGATAGATATGAACGAATCAACTCAAGGATCTCAATAACAATATAAAAAACTCAATACTCAGAACTCAACGATACTACTCATCTCAAGAATACTCAATTCATAGGGTTCATGCTGAAATATAGACATGAACGAATCAACTCAAGAATCTTAATGCATAACATATAGAAATTCAATAATTAGGAAAAGAATTTCAAAAATAATCAGGAACTCAAGAACTCAAAATCAACCCATCTCAAGAATACTCAAATCTAGGGATGAAACCCTAGTTTACTCTTTTAATAATTTAAAAGTAGATGTAGGGCGTGAGGATGATCTAGTCCAACACTATGATAGTCTTACATACCTGGAAGAACAAGGTTCTTGAAGAATCTTGAAGAAGAACTTGATTAGAAGCCTTGAAACCCTAGCTTGAACGAGAACAATCAAGAAAACCTTTCTTGAAATTCTTGAATTAGTTTCTTGAAATTTCTATGGCCAAGAATTATAATTTTCATTAGTGATTCATAATTGTATAAATGAATTTGAGTTGGAAAGAATGAAATTCTAGGAGAAGGACTTACCTTGAAGAAGAATCTTGAAAAAGATCGAAAGAATCTTGAATGAAAGTCTTCTACTTTGATTTTTCCTTAGGGTTTTGCCTTAGGGTTTAAGAGAGAAGAGAATGTTGGATTAAGAGATGAACATCTGATTGGTTTGGGTCTTTAATTAGTCAAGAAATTCTCATAGGGTTTTCTTAGAGGTAAAAAGACAAAACTGGTCCTTTTTAATATTTCTCCGCCGGTTAATTCGTTACTTCACTGTATCAAGTTTCTAAAATGGTCATAATTTTTTACTTGGAATTTGGATTGACACAAAATTGGTGGCGTTGGAAAGAAGATTCAAATATCTTTAATTTGATAGGTTATGGAACACATAACTCTTTATATTCTAAGAGTATAATTGTTTGAAGTTGACCCAAGTAGAATCTTACATCAAAACTTAATTGGTAAGGAAACTTTCAACTCATCTTTGTGCTAGCTTATTCTAGTGACCTTAATTGATATTCAAAATCATTTCCACACTAAAGAATTTACCTTTACGCGTATGGGAATTTAAGAATCATCTGATACTACCTTACATGTAAATGAAGAATGATTCGGGTTTTAACTTGGGGTATTACAATTAATTCAAAACTAGTTAGAGTTAATGTTGTTTAGTTGTTGAAATAAGTTCAAATAAAGTTTAATTAACCTCTGCTAGTTTGATTCATTATTTGAAATCATGTGGTTTAATTGGTGAAATTAATTCAAAACTAGTTAGAGTTAATATTCACTACAAAAAAAGCATGTATTACTACAAAATATGTTGTACCTAAATATGATTTTTTCCGTGGCTAAACACTTTAGCTATGATTTTTTTTTTTTCGTAGCATTTGTAGCAAGATGTAGTGTGGCTAAGAGTAAATAGCTACAAACTTTATATTGTCTGTGGCTAAAGAATTATACTTATTGCTACATAAAATGTTGTGTTGCACAATCCCCATTACCTTCTATTTTACTGCAGTCTACGGGTGGCATACAGTGGAGGATGGAAAGAGTTTGTGGTCTGAGTTGGAAAACATTGCTACAAATATGAGTGGTCCTTGGCTTACCATGGGAGATTTCAATGCAGTTCTTCACCCTGATGATCGAGTAAATGGACAACCTGTCCATGATTCAGAAACTAGGGACTTCAAGGACTTCTTGATAAATACTGGATTGTGTGAGCTGAAGACAATAGGTAGGGATTTTACATGGACAAATGGACATATCTTCAGTAAGATTGACAAAGGCTTAGCCAACTCAGATTGGATGTCCAATATGAACCAACTCGAAATTGAGGTGAAAGATCCTGGATGTTCTGACCATTCACCACTTGTTATTGACTTTATCGAACCACTTAACAGAAGGTCTAGACCGTTCAAATTTATGAACCATTTCGCTACTCACCAAGAATTTATTCCCATGGTGGAAAAAGGATGGAGCAAGCCTGTCTCTGGATGCAAGATAAAGCAAGTTTGGGTAAAGCTTAAACATGTTAAACCTGAAATGAAGGCACTACACCATTCTAAATTCTCTAATGTGGAGGAACGAATCAAACAAACAAGGCAGAACCTCATTGACCTTCAGGAATACATGAGGGATCTTGACCAGGATAATGATATGTTTGAAAAAGGAAGGAATCTGAAAAAGGAGCTGGAGAAATGGTCAATGGTTCAAGAAAGTATTTATCAACAGAAGTCTAGAATCAAGTGGTTACAACTTGGAGATCCAAATTCTTCCTATTTCTTTGCCAACTTGAAGAATAGGAATGCATACAACCACATTAAAAGGCTGCGACTATCAAATGGCAACTGGTCAGATTCTGTGGAAGAGATCAAAGATGAAATTATTGGTTTTTACTCCAAGTTACTAGGCACAACTGCACCTCAATTGCCTGTCATTAATCCTGACATTTGTGCCATTGGAAATGTCCTAAATAAAAGCCTACAATTGTCGTTGATACAACCACTGACACCGAATAAAGTACTCAAAGCACTAAAAAGTATTGAAGAACTTAAAGCTCCAGGAGGAGATGGTTTTAATGCATGTTTTTTCAAAAAAGCTTGGCAAGTTGTTGGAAAGGACATCATTGAGGCTGTTATTCAATTTTTTGAAACAGGTAGCCTTTACAAGCCTATAAATTGTACATCTGTTACTCTAATCCCAAAAGTCAAGAACCCTTCATCGGTTATAGAATTCAGGCCAATTTCTTATTGCTCAGTTATTTATAAGCTTGTTTCAAAGATACTCACTAGTCGGCTACAATCAGTGATAGATTTTCTTGTTGACAAGAGTCAGTCTGCTTTTGTTCCTGGAAGATTGATTAGTGACAATATTATCTTAAGTCATGAACTGGTTAAGGGTTATGGAATAAAGGGGATCTCTCCTAGATGTATGCTTAAAGTAGATATGCAAAAACCCTATGATTCACTAGAATAGATCTTTGTCAAGCAAGTAATGACACATCTGAATTTCCCTACAAAATTCATACACTAGATAATGGATTGCCTTCAAACTGTCTGTTACTCAATCTGTATCAATGGCTGGCCTTCTATACCTTTTGATGCTAAAAGAGGTGACACAAGGGGACCCTATGTCCCCCCTTTCTCTTTGTTTCAGCAATGGAGTACTTCTCACGATTATTGAAGAGCCTAATGGCCCGTCCTGAATTTAAGTTTCACCCCAGGTGCTCAAAGATAAAACTTATTCAATTAGGTTTTGCTGATGACTTATTATTATTTTGCAAGGGTGACATAAGGTCTATACAGCTGTTGTTTGATTATTTTCAACAATTTTCTCATGCTTCTGGTCTGATTGAAAACAAAGACAAAAATGTTGTATATTTTGGAGGGGTAAATGCCATAAATCAGACTTCTATCTTGAATATTCTTGGCTTTACTAGAGGTGAGATGCCTTTTAGATACTTAGGTGTGCCTCTAAGTACTACACGACTATCAATCAATCAATCACTCAATGCCAACTCTTGATTGACAAGATGCTAGGAAGAATAACATGTTGGACAAAAATGTTCCTATCTTACACAAGCAGAGAGCAGCTAATTAAATTAGTATTATTCTCTATCCAGATTTATTGGTCACAAATTTTTGTGTTACCCGCCAAGGTGATTAAACTTATAGAATCAACGTGTAAGAGGTTCTTGTGGACGGGAGGTACAGAAGTAACAAAGAAGGCTTTGCTAGCCTGGGATAAGGTGTGTTTACCAAGAACTGCTGGTGGCCTAAACATTCTTGATATTACAGTGTGGAACAGAGCAGCCATTTACAAATTTCTCTGGAACCTGGGCTCCAAATAAGATACATTATGGGTTAGATGGGTGCATTGTTACTATATAAAAGGAAGGCCAATATGGGAATCCAACCCAACACAAGCATCGTGGGTTGTCCAAAAGATTTTGAAGATGAAGTTATGTTATTTACTGTATTCAGGTTAGTCAAAAATACAGAAACAGAAAAAAGATGAAATTGACAGAATGATTTTTAATCCGAGTCCACAGAAATCACTGTGTTTCCTTAAGAAATTTAATCCCCTCACTGTACCCGAGGTTGCAGATTAATTCCTCCCAAGATAAAACGGATTAACCTGTTAAAGAAGTAGCGATACCTCAAACTTCAATAACTTCAGCGAAAGCAAGAACAGTAACAAGAGCACACACAGACTCAGTCGATTGACAATTTTATTTATGTAAGAAAATGTATGCAGAGAGGAAAATTTTCAGTGTCTGAAAAAAAGAAAAAGATCTCTTATTTATAGTCATTTGCAGCAAGGAACGCGTCTGTTCAGAAAAATCTGTTCAGACCCGTTTGTGTCCTTTGGGAAAAATAACAACTTTTCGGAAGGATTATTGTTTGGGAAAAGTAACGACTTTTTGGAAGGATTACCGTTACACGTGAATTTCAAATAAATTCAGTTGCGCCAAATTAATTCTGTTATTCTGAATTAATTTATAAGAGAAAGGAAATGATTTAACAAGAATATTATCAATTTGCCAAAGCCAAAGCCGAACGAGCGACGACGACGGCGCGAGAGGGCACCTTCTTCTTAACCCTTTAAGAACTAAAGGAAGTGTTTCCTAATATAAGGACAACAATTTCCTTTCTTCTACCAATATGGTAAAAATGACCTTTCATTTGCACTTTTGCAATGATGACTTTTCATTTTTCCTCCAAAATTAATTCCCCCACTTTCATTGGTTCTTCCACTTTCCATTTTCTCTTTTTTATTTCCCATTCACACTTTGCTAAACCCAACAAGTTATGCCCACATGACATTGGTTTACAAGTCTTAATCCATTAGGAAGATGTATGTGTTGAGGAGGGGTGAGTTCCAAAAAGTACAGTGGAATAAAATTGTTTGCAACAATCCAGGTTCTCCAAAATGGATTTTCATCCTTAGATTGGTTGCCCTTAGAAGACTACATACAAAAGACAGATTGTTACAATGGGGTGTAGTTAATGAACAACAATGTGAGTTATGAAACAAGCAGAATGAGACTATTGAACACCTTTTATTCAGCTGTGACTACTCTAGTGAAATCTGGTCTAGGCTACTTCAATGGCAAGGCATCAATAGAGTGGCCATGAATTGGAAAGATGAACTTAACTGGGCATGCACTTATGCCAATGGAAATGGCCAAACATCAACTATATTCAGGATGACATTTGCTGCAGCAGTATACCAAGTGTGGATAGAGAGAAATCAGAAGATATTTCAGGCCAAACGTTGTGAACCTAAAATGGTGGTTAGGAGAATTGTGCAGGACATATTCTACAGAGGATCACTCAAGAAGAAACTTGCAAGAAGACTAAATAGCCTTAATTTCTACCCATAGTTAGCTATAGATTACCACTAGCACATAGGTTTTTTTTATGTCTAGTTGTTTGGGTTGCAGCTGTGTGAATGCCATACCATCACAGCTTTTTTAGACTATGTACAGATCTGCTATTTGGTAATAAAGTGTTAGTTTAATTCCCAAAAAAAAAAATTATGTTGATGCTGCAATGGTAAAAAAATTCTGCCACGAAAAATATACTTGTAGCAAGTGATTTTATTTTGATGTCACGACAAACGAAATTTGTAGTTATTTTCATATTGTAGTCACATTGTAGTGTATTGTAGCAAAATATTTAATTTATTTGCCACACGAACTTAAATTTTATGGCTATTTCTATGGCTTAGTCACGTGGCAATAGTAGTCATATTTAGCTACAAATTAAAAAAAAATCATAGTTATTAATTATAGTATTTGTCACAAATATTTTTAAATTGTAGCTAAAAAATCATATCTTTTAGCCATGTAATGCATAACACTATAGCTAAAAAATCTATATTTTCCACAAAAATGAAAAAAAAATTTAGTCATGTTCTTAATACATGGCAATTATAGAATTATATGTCTAACTACAAATACAAAATTTCATAGCTATTTTTTAAAAATATTTTTTTTTGTCATGAAATTTAAATTGTAGCTAGATAATTTTTTTTATTTGCTATGGAAATGAAATTGTGCATTCATTATTTGCGTAGCAATTATATGTATGTTAAGGTATAAATTCAAAGAAATTATAGCTACTAATTAAAATATTTAGCACATACATTATTAACCCACTAACTCAAATAATATAGTTGCAAGTTCATTTTTGACACGAATTTATTGACAATTTAGCAAAAAATATTTAAAAGTTTATAGTAAATGCACTATATTGGAGAAAACATCTAACAAAGATTCAATAATATGATTCAAAATAGTGAAACACCATTTTACTCAAACATATCAATATACTATACAAGAGAAAATAATAATTCATAATCTCCTGGATTTTAATTTCCTCCACAAACTGCGATAACAATTAAAAAAATGATACAATAAAATAAATTTATTTGTTAATAAAAGAAATTTCAATAAAATAAATTTATTTGTTAATAAAAGAAATTTCACCACGAGAAGAGTTTGTCCATCTTTTACCACTTGTGAAAACATTCATCATCATTAGTTGAATTTAGATAATGAAATATAATTCTTGTAACTTTGTTCTAAATATTATTATGTGATATAGTTTCACCACATTTCACTAACCCATCACAAATCACTAATAACTCTATCACCTCTTCATAAATATAAATTTAATTAGTTTTTCTCTATAATACTAAGTCTATACCAATTTATATAATTGGGTAGAACTTTAACATTTAGTTTTATCGAGCCACAAAAATTTGTAAAAAATAATTATTTGATCGATTGCATGATTTTCACGGGAAGAAACATTAAGAAAACTAAATATGACCTATAATTTAATAGGTTAATTACACAATTATTATCTTAGCATTTTCCCTTGAAAAATCTATAGTTAATCTACAACATTGTACTAACTAAACAACCCCTTAGTATATAAAGCTAATGATACATAAATGACTCCTTAATATAAGATCATGAAACTAATTAGTTTGTTAAGTGAACAAGAATTAAATACCTAATAACATGAAGTCTAAAAACCAACAAAACAATCCAAGTTGAGTTATTTGTTGTGCAATGTGAACCTGAAAACAAAAATACATTAAACACATAAATATATACAATATACAAAACAAAATGTAAGAATATTTAGTTAAGATTGAAAATCTCTAGCATTATCAAAAGTAAGACCATATTTTCAACCTCCCTAATGTAAGACCATTCCAAGATTCAAAATTTTCATTTAGGAGATTCAAAAATAGAAAAATGTAATGTTAGGAATTTGAACTTGGAACCTCAAAATAAATTTTAAATCCCCTAACCATTGAGTCAGCCTCTAATCTTATGTATAAGGAATTCAAACTCTATATATTCGCTAGATGTTGTCACTGGTATGATCAAAGTCCTTACTTTTGATGTATATGCATTACTAGATCCAGGTGCGAGTCTATCTTTTGTGACTTTGTATGTAGCTATGAGGTTCAATATTCTTCCTGAACGACTTCTTGAGCCCTTCGGTGTTTCAACACATGTTGGTGAGTCTATTCTAGCCGAGAGAGTTTATCGTGATTGCATCATCTCTATCAATCACAAGGACACTATGGCTGACTTAGTTGAGCTAAACGTGGTGGACTTTGATGTTATTCTAGGTCTATATTGGTTTCATGCTTGTTATGTCTCAGTTGATTGTAGAACTCGAGTAATTAAGTTCTAGTTTCCTAATGAGCCAATTATAGAGTGGAGGAGTAATTCAGCAACACCTAAGGGTCATTTCATTTCGTATCTTAAGGCCAAAAAGTTCGTTAATAAGGGATGCATCTATCACTTAGTCTGAGTTAATGACTCTAGTGTTGATACACCGCCTATTCAGTCAGTTCCATTTGTGAGTGATTTTCCAGAGGTCTTTCCAAACGATCTTTCTGGAGTCCCTACTAAGAGAGAAATAGACTTTGGCATAAATATTTTTCGTGATACTCAGCCTATATCTATTCTACCATATAGAATGGCTCCAGCTGAGTTGAAAGAGTTAAAAGAGTAGTTGAAAGATCTTCTTGATAAGGGCTTTATTCGACCTAGTGTCTCACCTTGGGGTGCTCCGGCCTTGTTTGTAAGGAAGAAAGATGGTTCTCTTAAGATGTGTATTCATTACCGTCAATTGAACAAGGCCACTATCAAGAATAAGTATCCACTTCTGAGAATTTATGATCATTTTTATCAATTTCAGGGTGCCACTTGCTTCTCTAAGATAGACCTCAGGTTTAGCTATCATCACTTGAGATTCAGGGAAAGTGATATCCTGAAGACAACATTTATGACCCATTATGGTCATTATGAGTTTCTTGTTATGTCTTTTGTCTTGACTAATGCTCCTACAACGTTCATGGATCTTATGAACAAAGTATTTAAGCCATATCTTGACATGTTTGTTAGTATGTTTATTGATGACACACTAGTTTATTCGAGGAGTGAGGAAGATCATGCAGTCATCTAAGAATAGTTCTCCAAACTCTCAAAGATAGTGAGTTGTATGCTAAATTTTCCAAGTGTGAGTTTTAGATTAAGTCTATGGTGTTCTTAGGCCACATTGTTTCTTGTGAAGGGATCTGAGTTGACACTCAAAAGATTGAGGCAATGCATAACTGGCCCAAACCCACATCTCAAATTGATATAAGGAGCTTCTTGGGATTGGCTGGTTATTATAGAAGGTTTCTTGAGGGGTTCTCATCTATTTCATCCCCATTGACAAAGTTGACTTAGAAGATATCAAAGTTTCAAAGGTCTAAAGTTTGTGAGAAAAGCTTTCAGGAATTGAAAACCCAGTTAACTACTGCCCCAACGTCGACCCTACCCGCGGGTACACAAGACTTTGTTGTGTATTATGATGCATTCAGAGTTGGGCTTAGTTGTGTGTTGATACAGAATGGAAAAGTTATAGCTTATGCCTCCAAACAGCTTAAGATTCGCGAGAAGAATTACCCGTCTCATGATCTAGAGTTGGCTGCTATAGTATTTTCTTTGAAAATATGGTGCCAATATCACTATGGTGTGCATGTAGATGTGTTCACTGATCACAAGAGTCTTCAGTATGTTTTCAGCCAGAAAGAGTTTAATCTTAGACAAAAGAGGTAGTTGGAGTTACTCAATGATTATGACACGAGTATACTCTATCACCTAGGTAAGGCTAATGTTGTTGTTGATGCTTTGAGCAGGTTATCTATGGGTAGTACTGCCCATGTTGAGGAAGGCAAGAAAGAATTAGCCAAAGTTGTGCACAAACTTTCACGATTGGGAGTCCATTTGTTAGATTCTAATGAAGGTGGAGTGGTGGTGATGAACGGGGCTGAATCATCACTAGTATCTGAAGTGAAGGAGAAACAGGACCAAGACTCCATTTTTCTTGAGTTGAAGGCAAATGTTCATAAGCAAAAAGTGATGGCTTTTGAACAAGGGGGAGATGGTGTGTTGAGGTATCAAGGTAGATTGTGTGTATCAAAGGTGGATGAACTCCAAAAGATGATCATGGAGAAAGGTCATAGTTCCAGATATTCAATCCACCCTGGTTCCACAAAGATGTCTCATAACTTGAGATAAGTCTATTGGTGGAGTAGTATGAAGAGGTGTATCACAGAGTTCGTTGCTAAGTTCTCGAATCACAAACAAGTCAAGGTAGAGAACCAAAGGCCCAGTGGTATGGTTCAAAATATAGATATTCTAGAATAGAAGTGGGAAATAATCAATATGAATTTCATTACTGGTTTGTTGTGGTCTCACAGGCAGCATTATTCGATCTGGGTGATTGTAGATCGGATGACTGAATCAGCCTATTTCTTACTAGTAAAGACTACTTATTTAGCTAAAAATTATGGCAGATTATATAATCAAGAGATAGTCAGACTTCATGGAGTTCTGTCTCTGTCATTCATATAGAGGTGCACAATTCATCGCATAATTTTGGAAGTCTTTCCACAAAAGTTTGGGTTCAAAGGTAAATTAGAGTATTGCTTTCCATCCTCAGAATGATGGTCAAGCAGAGCGTACGTATTAGACTTTAGAAGATATGTTAATGTCTTGTGTGATCAATTTCAAAGGCAATTGGGATGATCACTTACCTCTCATAGAGTTTTCTTACAACAATACCTATCACTCTAGCATCTAGATGGCTCCCTATGAGGCTCTTTATGGGAGAAGATGTAGATCTCCTATTGGATGGCTTGAGGTTGGTGAAGATGAGTTGATAGGGCCAGACTTGATTCATCAAGCTATAGAGAAGTTGAAGATCATTCAAAAAAGGTTGAAAATAATGCAAAGTCATCAGAAATCCTATATAGATGTTAGGAGAAAAGACTTGGAGTTTGAGGTGGATGATTGGGTTTAATTGAAGGTTTCACCCATGAAGGGTGTTATGAGATTTTGCAAGAAGGGAAAACTCGATCCCCGGTATATTAGCCCTTACAGGATATCCAAAAGGATTGACAATGTAGCTTATGAGTTCGAGCTACCGCAAGAGTTAGTAGCAGTCCATCCAATGTTTCACGTTTCTATACTGAAGAAGTGTATAAGTGATCCTTCACTTATTATCCCTACTGAGAATATTGGTATTAAGGACAACCTATCTTATGAGGAGATACCCGTTTAGATTCTTGATCGTCAGGTTTGCAAGTTGAGAACCAAGGAGGTTGCATCAGTCAAGGTCTTATGGAGAAATCAGTTTGTTGAGGAAGCTACTTGGGAGGCTGATGAGGATATGAAGAAGAGATACCCACATCTCTTTGCTTCCGGAGAGATTCCAAACTAAGGTATTAACTCTTTTCTTGGTACTCTTTAAATTGAAATGCTATGTTGTGTTAAATTACATGTTGGGTGTAGATGTTTCCGCTCTCATTTCTTATTAGAGTGATCTCATTTAAGGATGAATATTCCCAAAGGGGCGATGTTTAACACCTCGGTCTTAGAGAGAGCTATATTAGAAAGAGTTAAATTGAGATTGGTACAAGTTACTCTTCAATTGTGAGTTTTGTGTCAACTTCAAATGACCATAACTTTCACCACATGATGAGTTAGGTGTCTCATGAGATATCAAATCGAAGTTTGCCGAGTCCTCTTTTCAACACCGCTAAGTTTGCTAAATTCCGAGTTTGGATGAAGAAGATATGCATGCTTGAATGTAGTATGTCTAGTTAAGGCATTTCATCCATTTTAAGGAGGGGTATTTTGGTCTTTTCCTTACCCCACTAGTCTTAAAAGTCTTTTTTCACCCAAATAGGGATCTAAAATGATTGAGATCAGTTTAGTCATTCCAAAAATCTCTTAGGATTTTTAAAGAGAAGTTCAAGAGGGGAAAAAGGAAAAGTTCAAGCGTTCGTTCGATTTTGAGGATTTTCGCCAAGTCTTTTGAGGTATGTAAGTTTTTTGAGTGATTGGTTTGTTCACCCTCACAATCATGAGTTTCTTTTATGAATTCGTGCATGCGATCGAGTATATTGAGAATCTTGTTGAGTTCTTGAGGTTTTGTGCTTCATTTTTTAATAATGGAGTTTTATTGAGGTCTTGAGGTGAGGGTCTAGCAAATGAGTGTTGTTCTTGGTGGGTTTTGAGTGGATTTTGTTGTAATTATGTTGGTTTAAAGAATCCAAATGAGTTTGGGAGGAAATAGTTTGATTCTAGATGAGTTAGGCCTTGAATTGAGCAAGAAAATTCTGTTGAATTTTATGGGTTTGGGCTAGGGTGGTGCCCCCTGATGTGCTAGGAGGACTGGTGCCCTATGCCTGCAATGTGCCACAGATTAGCCCCAGTAAATAGAGGATTGGGGTGGCGCGCCACGGATGCGCCAGGAGCGTCAGTCCACATTTCCTTCCGTTCTGCAATCCGTACTTGTTCCTTTGAGTCGAGATTTCATTCCCTTCTTAATCCTAACTATCTAAACCTTCATTAAACATTGAGAGATCCTACATATATCCTAATTCTAACTCTTAAATCTTCATTTTAAAATTTAAGTAAATATTAAGAGTAAAGTTCGAGAAACCTTTTGGAGTCATTTTGAGAAGTCTTTTACAATCTTTCAAAACTTGATTTAAGACTTGAGTACTTGAGTATGAGAATGAGGAGAGTTAAGTTCATATTTCAAAATGAGTATGAGGGGACTAAGTATTCACAAGTATGTAACACTTTTACATTTAAAACGAGAGGAAACCTTGATTTTTAAACGAATTCATGAGTAGTTTTGAGCATTATCTCTTTTAAGAGAACCTTTTGAGTAATAATCTCAAGTTGAGGCTGAGTTATGTTTTTGAACATATGAGCATGAGTTATATATATTATTGGGAGTAGTATTGAACATCGATATGGGGATGAGTTCAGACAAGTCAAAATCCTCATAAACTATGTATGCCAACATGGATAAAGGGTCATACTTTTTAGATGATTCCTTATTGCTTTTAAGCATAGCTTAGTGGATCCACTTAGTTGAGAATGTCCTATACTCCGGCAAGGTATATGACAGTTTTGGAAGTATGGATGAGACATTATATCATCACGTAGCTCATAGTGATGGTTGTCGGTTAAAGAATCTCCCAAATAAGAGTAAATAGTTTATTACTGTATTTTTATATACATTTGGGTTATTATTTGCTATTTTAAAAGCTTGATATATATTGCATCTTTTATTATTTCTTTCATATTAAGTTGAATTGATTATTCTTGAGTTGAGATGAGACGAGCTAAGTATGTATTTCTTCCTTCCAGTTCAAGCTTATATGTTATGTTCAGTGTTCCCCTTACATGCTCGTACATTCAATGTACTGACGCCATTTGACCTGCATCGTTTCATGATATAGTATTCAGAATCATCAATCGGCGCTTCGTTGATCCCATCACATTCTAGCTAGCTTTGGTGAGCCTTCTTACTTTCCAGGGGGCTTCATAATTTGATTTCAGTTTTGTTAGGAGGTCATTGGTCTTGTCCCGACTTCCATCGCAGTATTTTAGAGGCTTCATAGACAGTAGTACCTTGTGGAGTCTTTTCCATTTTCTTGTTAATGTTTAAAGACTTTGAGTTGAACACTTATGTTCATTTGAGTATTTCACACTATTTGAGTTAAACTACTTTACTTATAAGGTTTTATGAGTTAATCATTGTTATTGAAATTCTTGTTTTAATTGAGTAAGTCTTTCGCTGAGTATTGAGTCAGGTCAAGGGTTCGCTTGGGGAACAACGATGGTTCTCGAGTGCCGGCCACGTCTAGGGTGTAGACTCGGGGAGTGACAGTAATGGATGTGACTGACAAGACAAAAGATAATGTTAAGGCTAGACTTGATTTACCAGAACATTGTAGACGACCGAAATTGCATTTACAGAATTCTGCCAACAACAAGTTACTTATGCCCAAGGCTAGTTATTCATTAACAACGAAACAAAAGAGAAAATTTTGTGAGTGGGTGGAAAGCTTGAAAATGCTAGATGGATATGCCTCAAATTTGGGAAAGAGGATTGACATGGAGAGTGAAATATTACATAGGATGAAAAGTCATGACTGCCATGTTTTC
This sequence comes from Solanum commersonii, assembly GCA_029007595.1. Lineage (NCBI taxonomy): Eukaryota > Viridiplantae > Streptophyta > Magnoliopsida > Solanales > Solanaceae > Solanum > Solanum commersonii. Next base: position 2,489,768 of record JAJTWQ010000077.1, read on the forward strand.
ATGGAACAATTACTTCTAATTGCTTTTTGTGGATTGCCTGAAAATATATGGAAACTGATGGTAAGGATTAGTTTGTTCTTCAAATACTTGTGTTCCAGCACATTGAGAGTAGAGAATTTGATTCGAATGGTCAAAAATATGTCTAATAAGGAGAGTGAGGGTGATGAGGAATAGTTGTATCTATTTGACATTTTAGACTTCTATATTTTTGGAATTGTTTGATCGTTTTAGTTTATTTTGAATTAGATGATATTTATTTTGAATTAGATAAAGTTTATTTTGAAGTGGATGAAGTTTATTTTGAAGTAGTTTAATGTATATGTTGAAAAATATTGTGATGGCAACTCTTTGGGTTGTTTTGGTAGAAATATGAAGAAGGGCAACTAAAATTGCAGCAATTTGCTGCCAATTTTGTAGCACAAAGACCGACCTCTGAAGGTCAGAATCTCAAAAATAAATAAAATAAAAATTAACAATACCAACCTCCAATATAAAAAATAAATAAAATAAAAATAAACAATAGCAATCTCTGAAGGTCGGAATATAAAAAATAATTAAAAAAAAATACAATATCGACTTCCAGAGGTCGGAATATCAAAAGTAAAAATATATAAAACATAAAATATCGACCTTCAATGGTTGGAATTTAAAGATTAAGAAAAATATAAATTAAAAATACAGATCTCCAGAGGTTGAAAATATTAAAAATTAACTAATACCGACTATTGGAAGTCAAAAATTAAAAATAAATCAAGAATATCAACCTCCGAATGTCGGTATTTCAAAATATAAAAAAATAAATATTCTGACATCCAGAAGACGTAAGTAATAAAAATTAAAATAAAAAAATATATAAAACTTACCTCAAGAAGTCAGAAAATAAAATAATGAATTTTCTGACTTATAATTAAAACTGGCTTCCAGAGGTCGGTATTGAAAAGCGACTAGCCTTTTTCCAACCTTAGCTGGGAAGTTGGTATTTGGTCGGTATTTTAGGGAATACCGACTTTCGAAAGTCGATATTCATAGGTTATTCGCTGCTTTTTTAGTAGTGTGTTGATTCAGAGACCCAACAAAGAGGAAAAACTCATGTTTAGGAGTAATTGATTGATTAGACTGAGGCAAGTGAACTTTTAGACCTTGATGAAATTTATAGAATCTTGTATTTTCCTTGTTGTATGAGTTGGGAGTAACGAGAATCGGTGATGAGCTTACGTATTCGTATTGTTTATTCTTAATAATGAAAAAGGGGAATAATGTGTTATTAATGACTTCTGAAAAAATCCTTTGAGTACATTAGGTGAATTTTATGCCTTATGTGTTATTGTTGATTTATGAGTTTCTGGTGCAACATGATTTGTTCTTCGCGATCGCGATATCTCGTGATTGTGTAAGGTTGATTGGTCTGTGCATCGTAAAGTTAGTCATGATCGCATAAGTCTAGTTCCTTGGTCATCGCAATTGCGTGTGTCCCTCTCGCGATCACGATGATCAACTTAAGTGAATTAACCTAGTTAACTAATCGTGATTGTGAGGCCTAGGGTCGCTATCACGAAGAGTAAATTTTTCCCAAATAATATGCCTTTTTTTCAAAAAGTTGGGGTTTCATCCCCCATTTGTCCATTTTCAAATTTGGGAGCTCGGGTAAGGTGATTTTACAGAATATTTCAATACTCTTCAATTCGGTAACGATTTTATACTCCCCATCTCTTTTATCCACTAAGTATTACTTGATTTTGACCCAAACTTTGAAAGCTTTTGCAAGAACTTGTGTTTATAAAAAAAAATGGTGGTTTAAGAATGAAGTCAACTCCATTTTTGAAATGGGTTTCATTGTTGACTTTCAAATATGTTGGGTAACACAATTTTATGTTAAATTATATATTTACCCTTTTATTTCTGGAATTGGGTTTTTGGGTCATTTTGACCCCGTTTTCTAAAATATTGATATGAGTGTTGCTAGTTCTGAATTATTTTTGTGAATTTGAATAGCTTGTGTTGATTTGGAGACCCAACGAAGAGGAAAGATGTCATGATCCAAGCCTACACCCTGGACGTGGCCAGCAATCGAGAATCATCGCTGGTCCCCAAGCGAACCCACATCCTGGCTCACTATAAGTGGAAGACTAACTCAAGCATACAAAGCTTAAAACTGAATAATATTCATTGAACTCAATTACAAATCTTTAACTCAAATGAATAACTCTGAATAAAAATAATATATTCAACTCACCATAACATAGGCAACTTAAGTCTTTAAAACATTTAACTAGATAAATAAAACAGACGTCTGAAACTCTACTATCTATCTATGAAGCCTCTAACTAACAAAGATGGAAGTCGGGACAAGACCCATGACATCCTAACAACTGATATAACTGAAAGTACAAGCGAAACCCTTCGGTAGCAAGGAGGCTCACCATAGCTAACTCGAACCCCATGTGGTATCAAATAAGCTCCTGTTGATGACCCTGAATACTTGTATCTACGTCATGAAATGATGCAGGCCAAATGGCTCAGTACGTGGAATGTACGAACATGTAAGGGGAATTCTAAAACATAACATAAGCTTTAACTTGATAAAAAGAAAACATACTTACCTCTTCTCAACTCACTCAACTAAATTAACTCAGGAATAAAATACTCAACTCAAAGATAAGATATTCAACTCAGTGAAACATAGCTCAACTCAAGATACTCAACTCTGGATAGTCAACTTAAGATAAAGCAACAATAAAATATGCAATATATGAAAAACTTTTAAAATAGTAAATAGAAACTCAATTTATTGAAGAATACAATAACAACTCAATTTGTATATAATAAAATATAATACAATTATGTGGGAGTTTCTCTAACCGACAACTATCACTATGAGCTATGTGATGATACAACGTCTCACTCACGCTGCCAGAACTGTCCTATAACTTGTCGGGATATAAAACACATCAACTAAGTGAATCCACTAGTTTACACTAAAAAGCATTAAGGAATCATATAAAAGTATGACCCTTTCTACCCACGTTGACTGCATGGTTTAAGGAGACATGAATTATCTGAACTCGTCCCCATATTGATGCTCAATACTACTCCCAAAAATATACTTAGCTCATATGTTTAAAAACATAACTCTTTTTGTGGTTTGAGATTATTACTCAAAAACTAACTTAAAAGATCTCTTGGAAAAACGTAGGCACATATATATCTTTAAAATACACTATTAAATAAAGTAGGGGGTAAAAGGTCCTCCATAAAGTTTGGTATCGTAACAACAATTTCGGTCAAAGTTAAAGTATTTTTCAGACCTTTTTCCCTTTAAATTATGATCATTTTCATTATGACTTTGCAATATTTATTTTATATGATGATTTCATTATTATTTTTTATTGAATATTTTAGTGTCATAAGTACTCATCTCATATTTTGTGTTATTTTCTTAAGAAATACCTTAGATAATTCTATTTTGGTTGGACTAAAGAAATATTTGGAGCACAAGTTGATTATATGTTTGTATGCAAATTTTACCCAAAAAAATCCAAAAATCTAAAAAAATCCGAGGTTTATTAGTTTGGTTTGATTTATAAATTTTAAAATTTGACACAATGGTTTGGTTTGGTTTTTGAAAAACCCGAACCAACCTGAGGTTGAAAAACCCAAAAAAATCCAAATTTTATTAGTTTGGTTTGGTTTATAAATTTAATTTTTTTACACAAATGATTTGGTTTGATATTTGAAAAACCCGAACCAACCCGGTCATGTACACCCCTACTTGTTCCCATGCAAAAGGTAGTAAATCCCAATATTAAGTTTAATAAGAAAAGCATGCGATAACTTCGTTTTCGTTATCAGAATGACACTTCAATATTAAGCTTACTCCTCTTTTTCTTAATTTACTAGATAATATTGGCCCGTGCCAACACTTCTGTGACAGCGTGTTTCCAGACGATTTTTGGCTGTTGCGTAAAACGTTATTTGCATAAATTAAGTCACTAAACTAAGTAGAGAGTACAATTTCACTTTCCAAGTGATAAGGTTGGCTTTTAAAGGGGCAAGTTGATTCTAGATAAGGTGTTTATTAAAAGACTAACATATCAAATAAGCATGTGTTGACAAGTAATAGAGGATCGTACTGATATCCTCCGAGCTTTGCAACACAGTCCTTACTTGTACTTCTTTAGAATGGCAATTACTTTTTCACGAAGAAACTTTTCCTTCAACTGATGTTAACTAATCATACATTGAGAATGAAATCTCAAGCAAAAAGGTCTCAACATATTTTCAGCAAACATGATTAATTATGTCAATAAGATACAATTCCTTAAAAAATGTATGATAGCTTAAATACATCAATTTTGCCAATAACATAATTGTGACACTATACATAACCACCTCATGCAGCTACTTGAATGTAACTCCATTAATTATACATCTCTGAATTAGGAACCAATATGGTTATTTGAGTTTTCCCCTCATAGAGGGGAAGAGTTGCCAAATAACACAATGACACTATAACCACGTATACATCTGTGAATAAACTAATATTCTCTAAACTGGGAAAAAATTCATTCTAACAATGAAACGGAAACTTGTCATGCGGAATTACTTTAGTAGTAGGGCCTCTTCTGGAAATCTTCTTCAAGTGTTATGCCTCTTGATTTTTTGTTATGCTACACAGAGAAAATGTCATTACAACTAAGAAAAGAGAGGAGTGTAGTCCTTGTGGCTCAACATCATACATATACAGATGAACCATCTATTTAGCCACTTTTAATTTTGTAAAAGAAAAAACAAACTTGGAAATTACTCAATCGAGTGCCCGTCGATATGAATCTAAAATTTTAGCCAGGTAAGTCCCTAAACACATAATTTTCAAGTGTAACAAAAATGTCTTTGCGACGCATTATGTGAACAGGAGGAATATCACAATCAAACCATGCGAACATCAAAACACACTTATTCCTTTTATAGGTGCATATGCATTACACTGATGAGCTGAGAATTAGATAGATTCAAATAGAATTTTGTTAGTGCAAGGATTATACTGATGCATTTTGATATTTGTGATGGAATTAGTTGAATTGTTAATCTTTTACCTGCAAAGTTTCAGGTACAAAACTCATCACACGAAGCTTGCCTAAAAGGCACAACGGTAATTCTTTTCCCTGTATGTTCATACAACTTCCTCAAAACTATGGCTAATCAAAAGCAAAATGTGTCTTTTCCTTCCCTTCACATATATAAATAGCTAAGTTGTGGTCGCTTAACAGAATGTCTAATTTAATCCTAATATTGATCTTTGAACATCAATAAAGATATCGTTAAATACAAAGGTTACTATGTGGACCACCGCTTTGGTAACTGATGACAATTTCTACTTAACAATCTACAATATATATTATTTTTAGGAAAACACTTAACTGGCAGAACTCTAATTAGTTGGGGGTTGTGTCTCAAAATTGAAGTTTAGTTCGTTTTATTTTTTATTGCGTCTTCTCAAATTCAAACTGTTAAAGATGTCCCACATCGGTATCGGTAGAGGGATGAGAAATTTGGTCTCCTTATATGGACTCTAACAAACCTTTCCTCGTGGGCTAGCTTTTGGGGTTGAGTTAGGATTTTATCATATATTTACATGATATCAGAGTCAGGCCCATCCAATTTGTTGTTCACCGATGATGGACCTGCTCTAGTTGAGGTCTGGGCGTGCGGGAGAATGTTAAGATGTCCCACATTGGTAAAGGGATGGAAAATTTGGTGTCCTTATATGGACTCGGACAAACCTCCCTCGTGAGGGACTTTTGGGGTTAAGCTAAGCTCAAGTATCATATCTTTACACAAACTTCATCACCCCATGAAACTAAATCTAAAACCAAAGCTTTATAAATCGGTTCAGTCAAATGCGATGAAGTTCTGAAGAGAGCCGAGAGGAAAACAAGTGAAGGGAAAAAACTTAACACAAGAAAACAGATCTAAAAAAAATGAAGAGGAAGGCTGGGAAAGAAGAAAAAATTACCTTGGCATTGAAGAGTACTTGGAAAGATTGAAGAGGAAATAGCAGCAGCTGAAGAACCTTGAAGAAAAATAGCTCCGTCTTTTTCCTTTTCAATAGATGAAGATCCGTGGAAATCAGACATGTTGATACCTCAAATAATACCCACTCTTCTAATATAGTTTATATGCTTTTTCACTTTTTAATTTATCTTCTTCTCGAACTTTCAGCTTAAACTCATTCCGCCCTTCTTTCATATCTGTGTGGTTCAGTCTCTGTTTTTGTGTTTCAAACTTCTTTGTTTCTCTGATGAGGAACCCAAAAAAATAGCACTTGAGAAAGGAAGAGGTGAAGTTGTGATAATATAAAGGTGGGTCTTTGTACACTTTTTACTAATCTGTAATATCATCTTAGTTAGCATAAGGTGTTTAAATTTTCACATCATAGTTAGGAATTGGTTCTTGCAGGGATTTAGATCAAAATTGAGTATGAAGAAGGAGATATTAAGATTTAGAAGGGGAGGGAGGGAAAAGTTACCTGGTGATACCTATTGGAATTTGCTCTAACCAATTCATTGGGCATATCTATTGGAATTTAATAGCATTTTTTAATGTTCCTAATTATAGTCTAATATCTGCTTTCTAGTGTGGAAGTCTAATTTCCTTTACACATAATATGTTTGATGGAAGTCTCGTTTGAACATTTAAAGAATTGTCCATTAGTTCTTAGCAAATTCTCAACTGATAATGTTGTTTCCTAGCTGCATAAAACCGTTGTAGTTATACCGTTTATGCTATTAGAATCACCGCGTGAAGTTGATTGAGAAAGCAAATAGCTTCTCTCTTGTGCACTAGCATAGAATGATATTTGCCATATGCCATCAACTATCTTCTTCTTTCTACTGTCTTCTGATTTACTTCTCCTCCTTCCCTCTGGTTTTTTTACCGTGGAGAGAATGTATTTGATTCTTTTTCTACCTTTCAGTCAATTTGTTCACTGTGTCAAGAATTTTAAATCCAATTCTTATAATGTGGCTTTAGCTATACCAAACTTGAAATTTCTAATGCCAAATTTTCTATAAGCTAAAACAGGTTTTCACAATCATAAAGCATATATGGGGCACTGGATTGCTAAGACTTATTGCAAACATTTCACCACCTCATAGTGATAAGAAGAATGGAAATATTGTTCCTCTTGCCCGACTCTTGACTTGTTCTGTTGTGTCAATTCTTAGTTTCAATTATCTTGAAATTCACCTACAAGCTCACATGAGTCAAATATTTGCAATGTATAACCTTCAAAAGTAAAAGGTTCACTAATAATGATATATCGTTTAGATTTCTCCTTATTCCCTCTAAAATCGCTTGAATTACCGTATTTGCTACATTAATTTTCATATTTCTTTGGCTTTTTGATTGTGGTGTTAAAGCTTGCTTAAATCCATCAATCCTGAAGCTCACCAAATTTCAGATTTATGCGCTTAATTGATGCTTTAGTATAGGTATTAAGGTGAAAAGTGAATTTTAATTTATTTTATTTTTTCAAAAAAGGTGCTAAAGTGTGTGCACCTTCATTGATAGGTTCCGTCTTAAGGGTACTACAACATTATAACTTAGTAATAGTTTCGTATTCATTCGTCCAAATATTATTATTTATAGTAACATATTCTTGCATGCATTTATATTTTCATTTTTTTCTTTATTGTGCTTTTTTTAATTCAGAATATTGTTGAAACAAGGTATATTGAGTCATTTTTCTCCTTTTATAGACGTTACCCCTGTATGTTTTCACCTTTTTAAGGTTTTAAAGTGAATTTAATCAATCATCACGTATCATTAAAGTCAAAATATAACAAAGAGACTTTTTCGGTCACTGAATTTTAGGAGTTCCCATAACTTCTTAAGAACCATATGGATGACTATATGACGGGGTTTAAGAAGTATCTTATCGTAAGGTATACATAGAGTCGATATTTTATTATATAATTTGAAAAATATTTTTTCAAGTTAATAAATATTAGTTATTTGTTGTAATATAATGTCTTGATTGTTGTTCTCAAAATATTTATAGGTATATATTAAGTGTTGGGTAGTATAACTCAAAGTTCTAAAATATCAAACAAAGTTCTATTGTCATTTAATTAAAATTTATAAATTTGAATTTTGTTTCACTACATTATAATGTAAATGTCTATAAAAGGATTTTTCTAAAAATAAGATTGTCACGACCCAGACTGCCGTGATTGACACCTACACTAACCCTCCGGTGGGAGAACCATTACTACTAACCAACTAACCCCAAAACTAAACATTTAAAGATACGGAAGCATGCTTAAATGCAGAAATAAGGTGGAGTTCCCATAAACTCCGAAAGTCTAACAAATTGTTACTAAAACATTGTGGAAAATACCCCTAGAATCTGAAAGTCAATGTACCAAAACATCTAAAGTTCAACAAGCCTAAGGAAAATGGGTACAACCCAAACTAAACATACGAGTAAGTCTAACTAGAAAGTCTGAGTCCGAAAAGAGTGGACTAAAACATAGAGGACCCATGACAGTCTAAAAGAACTAGCTCACCCTTGAATCCGATCTTGCTCACTGATCTCCTAAATGAGGTCTGTCAGTAGCCACCTGAAGATGCCTTATACTCAACAAAGAAAGAGTAAGTGCAATATCAGTATGCAACCACAGTGTACTGGTAGGATCACGCGGCTATTCCAGTAAGTGAAACATATATATAAGTAGTAACAAAACACGCATATACCGAACATATACAATATTAGTTATCATTTCAGGAGCAATGCACTATTCTACATTCTCAATAATACGCATTTATGACAAGTCAATAGTCCTCTCATGGGACCCATACCCAAACTGTCAGTGTGCCGGATCGTGACACCCGATCCAAGTTAGTGTGTCGGAACGTGACACATGTTCCAATATGTATGTCAGTACATGACATCCGATTCTAGTTAGTGTGTCAGAACGTGACACCCGATCCATTCAACATGTCACATTCACAATCACAATGTACATTCTTATAATCATATGATCAAGTGTTGATTCATGGCTTACAATCATTCATTCATACTCATTTACATTATGTGATCAATAGTGCAACATTCGCACACGTACATGCATTACAATGAAGCAAATACTAACATACATCACACAAACATGAAATCAAACCATTACCTACCTCGAAACCAAGCTTGAATCCTCCAAAGACACTTGAGTCTTCCCTTTCTAGATTGTTTCCGCTTGTTCGTGGTCTAAAACAACAATGAAATACAAAGATCAATAAACGAGGCCTAATTATTTTGATTACAATCGAAGTCACAAACCCTAGGCCAAACTCAAGATCCCAATACCCAACTTAGGACTTATTCCACCATTAACTTTAGATCAAACCCTTCCCAAACAATAATTACCCAAGAATCTAAGTTCTACGGATTGAAAAATGGATTAGGGGAGAAAAATCCTTACCTTTAGTGCTAGTAGAGGTGGAAAACTGTTAAGAAATCGCTTGGGGTTGTATCTTAGCTCTCAAGAATGAAACTTGCAAAAAATAACATTTTTGGGCTTTATTTCTGACTTAAATCGCGTCTATCTCGCTTTGGCCGGCCCTATCCTGCTACAGCGGCCCTGCCCTGGCGGAATAAATCCCACTCTGGCGGCTTTCACAGAGACAGAGAGTCAAATTTAGAGTTTCAAACCTCCATTTCACAACATACCTTCGACCCATGACATTCAAAAACTACTCGTTCACGCTAAGATTAGTTTCGAGAGTTCTACTCGCCCGAATTCGATTCCGTAAAGTCGTACGGGTTCTTTAACGTCTTAGCTATCTACTCATGTGATCAAAATCATAATTAGATCTCTCATTAATTATCATATTTCTTAGATCTCTCATGACTCCGATTTCATCCAAATTTGGACTAGGCTAGGAATTCCCAAATTACTACTCAAGTTTTCTAGCCCCTATTCTTTCCCCATTGACCTTTTCCTAACGACGGGATCAGGTTGTTACAAATATGAACTATTATTGTGGTACCAATTTCTAATAGTAAGGCTTATATCTTTCGTAAGTAAAGTTAAATATAAGATACAATATAATTTTGTATATATGGTTGATAAATATTAAGAACCATTATCAATAGAAATTGAAGAACACTTCTATAAAATTTGGCCAAATACTAATTGCGGTCCATTAGTGTTTTTAAAATTAATTAGTCAAACACAAACTAATACTTATCAAAAGTATTTATTTTTAAAACACTTTTGGAAAAGGAAAAAGACATTTCACAATTATTTCATTTTAGAAGATTGTATAAACATACTATAAAATCTTAAAATCTTTATCATCAATTTTGTAAATTAACATATTTGGCATGTTCAAATATTAACATTAAGGACGTATTGGGATCGAATTGACCCTGGAGACATTACACTTGACGATTTTCCATTTGCACTACACGATCATTCGTTAATGTGGGTGGCATGTATTATATTTTTACAAGTTATGATACATATATACCTATATATAGAGAGAGTTTCGATCGAAATCATTGGGTGTAATGGAACCCCCACACTACTACGTAGATCCACCCCTGTTTCATCTGACCTGTTTCATTTTTCACATTTCATTTTCTAATAAATCTACCAATCGAATCCAAATTTTACCCTGTATACATTAGTTGAGGGACTTCTAATATTTACATGATTATACTAATATAATAAGGTCTAATATAGATAAAGTGAAAATCTAGTATTTAAATCTCCAAGCATCTTTGATGTGTGCGTTATCTTCCTATATATACTAGATAGCTTAATAGGTTTCTGTTGAGATTATGCAAATAAGCAATGTTACTAATTAATTAAATGTAACTGATTAGTTCGTTATAGGAGTTAGTGAGAAGTTAGTACAAACTTTCTTTGTACTATCTGTATATATAAATACATCACTAATGCATAATTCCAACAGATTGAATGAATAAGATCAGCGGTTCATTCCCACAAACACTCTCTAAGCTTTCTTCACTCCCATTAATAGAGGTTCTCAACATGGTATCAGAACACAAGGATTTTACTGTGATTCTTTGTTAATTTTCTTTTCTGCTCACTTGCAATTGTAAATAGAGTGTCTCTCTCTCTATTGCAGTACTTCTCATCATCGAATTGATCATAACAACTGTGGATGGCACTGTTGATCCTGCTGGAGTTCAAGTTTCTGCTTGAATTGATCACAATCATCCTCTCTATATTCATCCTTCTGATACTCAACGTTCAATTCTCATCTTAACTCAGCTTCTATAGATTTTGAAAATTACTCATTATGGAGAAAATCCTTGAAGCTTGTTTTACTTGGCAAAAATAAGCTAGGTTTTTTGTTAGGAACTTGTACTAAGGACATGTAACCTACTTCCATGCATGATCTATGGGAGATATTCAATGTTAATGTTCTAGGATGGATTATGAATATTTTTTCTAAGGGTCTAGTTAGCACTATGCTCTTAAAAAAACTCTTTCAAAGATAACTCAAACTCATAATTTGTGGGCATATCTATTATATATTATATAGAACAGCATAAAATGGACGACCACGAATAAAAACATAATTTCATAATAATACCTTTTAAATCTATTACTCTTTACTACTATATATAAAAGCCTAATAAGGAATGACCAGGCAAAAGCGTAAGCTCAATAACAAAAAAAATCTTCTTTCTAGAACAATTCATTCTCTTTTATTCCAACAACAAAAATAGACACTTCCGGAAACGGAATTGACTCCATCTCTATCTTGGTTGTCTTCGATCAATGCATCAAGATCCATAAAATGAACGACCAAGGGCAAAAACATAATTTCATAATAATACCTTTTAAGTCTATTACTTTTTACTACAACTATATAAAAAAAAAGAGCCTAATATGGGATGACCAAGCAAAAGAGTAATTTCACTCAATAATTAAAAAAAATCTTCTTTCTAGAAACAATCCGTTCTTTTTGGTTCCAACAACTAAAATAGACACATCCAAAAATGAAAATGGACACCATCTCTTTCTTGGTGGTCTTCAATCAATGCTTCAAGAGCCGTAAAATGAAAGATCAAGGGCAAAAATGTAATTTTATAATATTACCTTTTAAATCTATTACTTTTTACTATTAGTATATAAACAAGCCTAATATGGAATGACCAGGCAAAAGAATAATTTCACTCCGTAACAAAAAAAAATCTTCTTTCTAGAACAATTCATTCTCTTTTGTTCCAACAACAAAATAGACACATCCAAAAACAAAATTGTCTCCACATCTTTCTTGATTGTCTTTGATCAATGCTTCAAGTTCGACAAATTCAACTATATATTATCTATACAATTTTCGTTTGGGAGCATCGACATTATCTCCTAATTATGAGTACCCGGTCGTATCACTTTTTCAATATAGGTACTTTTGACATACTTTTATAGTAGGAAAGTAAAATAATCTTGATTTTTGGTCTATTGATTATCATTTGTAGATTCCTTAAATAAAAAGGAAATAGGATGATTGTAACGACCTGATTTCGTCGTTAGGGAAAAGTCAATGAAGAAAGGGTTAGGGCCAGAAAACTTTTTCGTAGTAATTTGGAATTTTCCAACCTAGTCCAAATTTTGGACAAGATCGAAGTTATTAAGGTGTAGGGAAATTTGGTAATTAATGAGAGATCTAATTATGATTTGGACCACATGAGTAGATAGCTAAGACGTTAAGGAGCCCGTACAACTTTACGAAATCGAATTTAGGCGAGTAGAATTCCTGAAAATGATCTTAGCGTGAACGGGTAATATTCTATCTCCGTGTAGGCCTTCAGAGCGGGATTGGAGCTGCTAGAGCGGGGCCACTGTAGCGGGATGGGTACGCCGTGGCTGGCCAGACGAGACTTAAAGTCGTTAATAAACCCCTAAATGACCTTATTTGGCACTTTTCAATTTTTAGAGCTAAAAAGACGACCCCAGGTGGCTTCTTGACCGATTTTCACCATTCTTGAAGCTAAAGGTAAGGTTTTAACTCTCCAAATCTATTTTTTCAATCCGTAGAACGTAATCTAGTGGGTCATTATCGATGGGGGAGGGTTGTGATCTAGAATTTATGGTGGAAAAAGCTCTAAATTGGGTAGTAGGATCTTGGGTTTGGTCTAGGGTTATTGAGTTTGTTATAATCCAAATAATTAGACCTTTGATTGTTAATCTTATCATGTAAATTGTTGTTTGTAGACCTAGAACAAATGGAAAGATGAAAAGGGAATATTCAAGTGCCTTAGGAGATTCAAGCTTGGATTCAAGGTAGATGATGGTTGTGATTCTATGATTGTGTGATGTATGTTTGTTCTTGCTTCATTATGATACATGTATGTATGCGAATGTTGCATTATTGATCATACTTGTTGTAAATGAGGATAATTGAATAATTGTATGACATAAATCACCTATTGTTGTATGATTGTGATAATATACATTGTGGTTTGTTGAATGGGCAGGTGTCACGATCTGACACACTAATTGGGATCGGTTGCCACGTTCCGGCATAAATATGGGATCGGCTGCCACATTCTGGCATAACTAACTTGGATCGAATTGCCATATTTTGGTATAAATATGGGATCAGATTGCCATGTTCTGGCTGTTTGGGTTTGGGCTCCATGAGAGGGCCATTGAATTGTGTTGTGTATCTACTTGTGATGAGTTCGTTCATATCTAATGATGATTGATATTGGAAGATGGTAAGTTGCTCTAAATTGATATAACTATGATATGTAAGAATCGTGAAGTTGTTCATTGTTCGTGTATGTTGATGCTTTTGTATACGTGCGATATGCGCATGTGATTATATTGTTGTATTGACTAATGTATGCTACACTTAGTGGGATAGCCGCATGAGCTTACCAGTACACGGTGGTTGTGTACTGATACTGCACTTGCTCTTTCTTTGTTGAGTACATAGCATTTTTAGGTGGATATTAATAGACCTCAGCTAGGTGACTATGAGCGTGACCAGATTCAAGGTGAGCCAGTTCTTTCAGGTTGCCATGGATCTTCCTTATTTAAGTCCACTCTTTTTGGACTCAGACTTTTATTTAAGGTGTTGTTTAGTTTCGGAGTTGTACCCATTGTTCTTAGATTTTTTGTTCATAGAGTTTTGGTACATTGACTTTCAGGTTCTAGGGGTTAAATTTCTGCACTAATTTGGTTAGTTAATTGTTTAAACCTTTAGAGTTTATACGAACTTCATTTTTGTTGTTATTTAAACCTACTTCCGTAGCTTTAAATATGTATTACTTTGGTTAAGTTAATTGGTTGGGCTGTAGTTTTGGTTCTCCCACCAGAGGATTAGTGTGGGTGCCACTCACGACGGTCTGGGCCGTGACAAAGTTGGTATCAGAGCCTAGGTTCATTGATCTCATTGTACCAAAACGAGTCTAGTAGAGTCTTGCATAATGGTACAATGACGTTCATACTTTTCTTCGAGAGGCTATAAGGCTTTAGGAAAAACTCACTTCTTTCTACTCCTTCATGCTATGACTTGAATCCAATTGGTATTTGGATGATACAAATTGGTATCTTTCCTCCTTCACTCTATGGTCTGAACTAGAGCTACAAAAGTGGTAACACCATCGCTAGCAAGAAAGGATGTGTATAGACTATTGACAGTTGAATAGGGTCACCTTTCAGAACAAGTATCCAATGCCTCGGATAGATGACCTTTTTGACCAATTGCAAGGTACATTAATTTTCTCTAAGATTGATTCAAGGTTTGGTTACCATCAGTTAAAGGTTGAGGCGGTTGAGAATTGGGTCCGACCAAGTTCTATGATTGGAATTAACAGTTTTGTGGGGCTCACTAGCTACTATTGTTGCTTGTGGTATGAGTTGAGTCCAATTGGTATCTCAACGAATTGAACTAAATGTCGTGGTCACGATTGAGGGACCACAAGCAAGGCAAATTAGTAATGGTCATCCATGGAGCGAAATAATTAATTAAGAATTTGGACTTATCTATGAATTGTATCTTGGAAACTTTGAATGTGTGCTTCTGGTTGTCTGAATTAACTGCGAATGTGAAGTTGTAATTGCTTGAATGTGATGAGGTGATTATGTGCACAATAAATGTGTATCTAAACTTTGATATGTACAATATGTTGGCCTGGTCGTTGAAGTTAGGCAAGTTGTAAATACTTGAGTATCGCGATACTCGTTGTGAAAGAAAGATCTTGACTAAGGATCGTGTGAGTGTTTGGGTGTATACTGGGGATGTGTGGGTTGTGGCACTTAATTAAGAAGAACGATTTGGTTCATGTATCGTGGGATTTACTTGGGATAAATATGATTTCTCTTAGCTCAGAGAATTATCCTAAATTCATCTGGTAAAGCTGGGAACCTTTCGGAAATTAGAAAAGAGAAAAAATCCAGAAAATTTGTTGGCCTAGGTTCTGTTTTTGTTATGGTCATTGGGGCGAGATTTCTCCTGCCAGAGCGGGACAGGGTGAGACAGAATCTCAGTCCTACCTCCACTATTTTTCTAGTCATAATTATGGACCCGGAATAGTACCCGAACTAAGCCTCGCGATCTAATTCATTGTTCAGCAATCGAATATAAGATGTAAAGTGTGTTAAATTGTGGAGAACCTAGGCATATGAGGAGGAAATCAGCGAGGCCGTGGAGGCCGGGGAAATGGTAATGCAGGTAGGGGAGTATGAAGCCAGGAGAGGAGGTTGCCCATCAAGATGACATGGCTCAATTATATGCTTTTTCGGGCAAGATCGAGTTTGAGGTATGTGATGTAGTGGTCACTAGTGCTACTCTTGTCTGTGCCCGAATGACTATGGTTTTGTTTGATCCCGGTTCTACTTATTCGTATGTGTCAGTTCAATTGCCTTGGGATTTGATGTGGTTTGTGTTATAGTTGATGCCCCCATCCATGTTTCTACCCCAATTGAAGAGTCAGTCATAGTCACCCATGTATATCGTGTTGTCCTGTTGTGGTTATGGATTTTCAGATTTGGGTTGATTTGGTTATGTTGGATATGACTGACTTGATATAATCTTAGGCATGACTTAGTTGTCTCCATATTATATCGGGCTTAATCATAATATTAAGTCGATAACTCTAGAGATTACCGTTAGGGAAAGGTTACAGTGGGAAGGGGGTACAAGCCTAAGTCAGCTCAGGTCATATCTTTTGTGCAGGGTGGGAAACTGGTGGGGCGGGATTGTTTGACGTAATTGGCTCATATTCAGGATCTTGAGGTCGAATCCTCCTCTATTGAGTCTTTTCCTAGGGTGTCAGAGTTGAGAGAGCTTAAGGCTCAAATCTAAGAGCGTCTTGATAAATGATTCATTCGTCCTAGTGTTTCCAAGTGGGGTGCTCTTGTCTTGTTTGATAAGAAGAAAGAGGGTAGTATGAGGACTGATGATTTTATCTTAATCCATAAGGGAGTGGATTAATACGGGAATGACAAGCTTTGGATAAAGAAAGTTCCATTAAGTATACTTAGGTGAAGGAAATTGAAGATTTTAGTAAGAAAGTGCGTACCAAGATTGGGTTAGTCCTTTGAATTTGATGAGTTTACCTGAGTTTGAGGTGTCGTGTTGATGAAATGCTGGCTTCATAGTGATAGTCAAGGCTAACTGAGCGTAATGGTAATAAGAGTTCGTGATGAATTGTGACGAGATGCAACTATATAATAAAAGTATTGGTTAGGCAAATTTTTGTATAGTAATTACGACTTGCGAGTATCTAAAGGTTGTGGTTTTCTAAAATTTGGTGAGTAACCTGGTTGTATGGAAAGTTTTAAGAGATGGTGGGATACCATTCAAATAGAAATTAAAGAACTAGGGTCATAATGAAGAAAAATAGTGGGAGGTAGTACAACCTTTAGAGAGAGGTGAGAGCAAAAATATTTTATTTAATTGCGAAGGCTGAAGAGATATCTTCAGAGGGGTAGATAATTGGGTTCAGAGACACATGATTTATTTCGTGATGATGTGGCTATGGTAATAGGGTCACAAGTCTGTCAGATTGGTTAAAAACTATTGAAAAAGGACTTGAGAAAGGAGTGTACAAACATTAGCTTGAGTGTGATGATAAGTGCTTTGTTTTTATTTTGAGTTTAGTAAAACGTACAATTGAATTTTAGCAAAGGATATTTTGAAATTGATAGAGATGCGATCCATAATAAGCAAAGATCCATGAATTCATAAAAATCATTAAGGTTCAAGCTAATGTTGATAGTTAAGGGGATTGTGTTATACGATTGAGTTACAATTCAGAGTTTTCATTGTAAATCTACATTTATGGTGACGTATTTTGTCAAGGTATGAATTAGCAAGGTGAGAAATGATCAATTGTATCTGGTATTGAGCACTTGAAAGGACTTACACCTGGGTTGAGTTGTAAGTTTACTACTATTGATTGTAAAGTACCTTAGAAAAGTTTTTGTTTAAAAAGTGTTTGTTTAAAGTAAGGGAAATGGTCAGAGTGGTTATGATGATTTTTAGTATTAAGAGCGTTGGCTTCAGTCGAAGGATGTGAAGAGTATGTTGAGTCAAGTGAATGCAAATGGCTGGTATTGACTCTTCAAAGGAAAACCTTTCGTGTTATGCGATAAATTCTTATGTGACCATCTATTTCATTTTGTACATGGTTGTGAGTGTGATGAACTAGCTATGGTCACGCGTGTTTGTGGGTGAATCTCTAGTGGTGGATCAAGTTTACCAATCCTGCGATGCTCTCTTGGTTGAGTGGAAAGATTGAGAAGATTTGGTTATTTGGAATGACATAATTGGTATTGTCTTGGAGTTGTTAAAGTATTTTAGTGGTTATACATGTACCACCTTGCTTATGAGAATTTATAGAAGAGCTACCCTACGTATTTATGGTTGTTCGACAATCTAATATTTCATCTTGTCGTCGAGGTCATGTATCGATTGTGTGTGGTTGAATGTGGGGATCATTGAGTCCAATTCTACTGTTCTTAAGAGGTAATCTACAATTACTAAATCTAGCATTTTGATAGTGTTGTTGGAGGGGTTGTATGCTTGGACATATCCCTCGATGAGTATATGATTTCTAAGGATCAAAATTGTTATAACTTAAGCTCATGGGAATTTATGTTGTGGGATGCAGATATTGTTAAGAACTGTGATTGTTTGGGTGTTATGAATGTGTGTTGGTTTGTTCAGGTTTACCTCTAATTGTAGCAAGTATTGATTTAGAATTTTCTCATTGTTATGTGAGAAAGGATTTGTCCTGATGTTGTGTCAAAGTCCTTGATAACATGTTGAGAATCGTTTTTGTTGCTAGTTAAGTTTGCATACAACAATAATTATCACTCAAGTGTTAAGATGATTTCATTGAGGCATTGTAAGGGAGGATGTGTAGGTATTCAATTGGTTGGTTTGGGGACAGAGATTATATCATAAAGTGAGACTAAATATTGTTAAACAAGACCTTCGGTATGAAGAAGAACCGGTTGAAAGTCTTGATCACGATGTTCGGGAGCTAAGGACACGCAAGACATGTATCCCCAATAATTCGACGCCTTAGATACTACTCTACCTTTATTTTAGCCAGTCTTTCCTAGTTGATCACTCGGGGACGAGTGATGGATAAATTGGTATCTATTGTAACGACATAATTCCGTCGTTAGGGAAAAGTTAATGAAGAAAGAATTGGGGCCAGAAAATGTTTTCGTAGTAACTTGGAATTTCCCAACCTAGTCCAAATTTTGGACGAAATTGGAGTCATTAAGGTGTAAAGGAAATCTGGTAATTAATGAGAGATCTAATTATGATTTGGACCACATGAGTAGATAGCTAAGACGTTAAGGAACCCGTACGACTTTACGAAATTGAATTTGGACGAGTAGAACTCCTGAAAATGATCTTAGCGTGAACGGGTAACATTCTGTCTCCGTGTAGGCCGTCAGAGCGGGATTGGAACCGCCAAAGCAGGGCCGCTGTAGCATTACTTTATGTTCAAGGACTAGTGTGATTTTTAGTGATGGATAATGTAATGACTCATAAGGTCATTTCTGGAATTTTTTATAAAATTACCATTTTACCATTCCTAATAGTTGCCCCGAGTCATTTCTGATCAGTTTGCGAGGTTGGTTTCAAAATTTGAAGAAAAAATTGTAATTTTGGAAGTTTTAAGTTTTGAAAGCTTAGGTTGTTTAAAAGTGGTTAATAGTGTCAAATTAGCGTTTCGAGTCTCAGAATGGAATTTTGTCAATTCCATCAATTCTGCAAATGTTTCGAGGATTTGAGGTCTTGAGTTGAAATTTTATGGAATTTTAGTCGTTGAGTTAAATTTGGTCAACATTTGGAGTTTTTTACTCGAATTGGATTTCTAATGGCTTCATTGTATTTAGGGGATGATTTCAGGTCTAGAAGAGGTCTTGGTTGAAGTTTTAGAGGTTTCGAGCTCAGTTTGGTTTTTTTGAGCCTTAAGTTAGTTTATTTCGACTTTCACAAATTTTGGGTCAAGAAGACCTCAAATTCGTGTTACGAAGGTTTCATTGAATCCAGAATATCAAGTTTACTTGAGTAGAATATATGATTTGTGTGCTCGGAGTTCCGAACAAATCCTGTGAGTACATTCGCTGAATTTTATGCCTTATGTGTTATTGTTGATTTCTGAGTTTTTGGTGCAACATCATTTGTTCTTCGCAATCGCGAGACCCTATCTCGTGATCACATAAGGTTGATTGGTTTGTGCATCGTGAAGTTGGTCACGATCGCGTGAGTCTAGTTTCTTGGTTATCGTGATTGTGTGTGTCCCTATCGCGGTCACAATAGTCAACTTAAGTGGATTAAACCAGTTAACTAATCGTGATTGTGAGGCCTGGGGGTCGCGATTGCAAAGTGTGAATTTTGCTCGATCAATATGCCTTTTTTTTTCAAAAGTTGGGGTTTCATCTTCATTTTTTCATTTTCAAATTTGGGAGCTCGGGTAAGGTGATTTGAAAGAATATTTCAATATTCTTCAATTTGGTAACAATTTTCTACTCGCCATCTCTTTTATCCGCTAATTATTACTTGATTTTGATGGTAAGCCGTTGATTTTGACCCAAACTTTGAAAGTTTTTACAATAACTTGTGTTTATAAAAAATAAATGGTGGTTTAAATTAAGAATGAATTCAACTCCATTTTTTAAATGGGTTTCATTATTGACTTTCAAATATGTTGGGTAACACAATTTTATGTAAAATTCTAGATTTACCCCTTTATTTCTGGAATTGGGTTTTTGGGTCATTTTGACCCCATTTTCCAAAATATTAATATGGGTGTTGATAGTTCTGAATTCGTTTTGTGAATTTGAATAGCTTGTGTTGATTTAGAGACCCAACGAAGATAAAAGGCTTATAATTTGGAGTAATTGATTAACTAAATTCAGGCAAGTGAACTTCTAGACCTTGATAAAATTTATATAATCTTGTATTTTCCTTGTTGTATGTGTGGGAGTATTGAGAATCGGTGATGGACTTAATTGTTCATATTGTTTAATCTTAATGATGAAAATGAGGATTAATGAAAAGGTAATGTGTTGGTAATTGTTGTGTGGTATATGATGAAAGATTTGAGTAGTAATATTGGTTCGTTATCAGTGAAACACTATGGTTGTGTTGTTGTGATTGTGATTTCTCTGGAATTGTCATCTTCTCATCATGGTGTGAACATGCCTATTTGGATTGGTTCTAAAATATTATGATGAGGTCTATTGTGAATATTATGCCGAGGTCTTTTTCGGCAGATGGCGCGGATGCTGAGGTTTCTTCAGGTAGGTGAGATTGATGCCGAGGGTTCTTTCGGTGGGTACATGGACCTTATTCATTCCCCATGGTTTCCGATTTGAGGTTCAGTGGATGTGTATAATAAAACAGACATGCATCACTCTACATGACATTGCACATCATTGCATCGTACTTCATTGATTATGATTGTTGATTTCTATGTTTTTGAGACTCTTGATTGTGGAATGATATGATGATAGGCTGATTGTGTTGAAGTGCGACTTGAGTTATTCTCTTTGTTCTTTTTCATGTGGAGTGGAAATTGTGGAGAACTTAATTTATGAACTTATTCTTGATTATTTTCTATTTATAACTATTGAGGTGTTACTTCTGAATTATGTACTACTTGAGATTGTGAACTGTTATGTTAGGCTGATTTCTATGCAGGTTGTAGTTTGTAAAGGTTTGGTTGGGTATGAAAGGAATACTCGTATTCTATTTTACTTTACCTTGTGTTAGTAGCTAGCTTGCCAAGTACCGTGTTGTTTGGTAATCACTCCTTGCTTCTACACTTGAGCTCGGATCATCGTGATACTCTTTTTCTTCTTCTTCTTCTCTCTACTTCGCCTGAGGTTCTTTTGTGGATACTTGAAAAATAGCGACTTGTCATCTCAACGGACCCTATCATTCGTTTTTTATGTTCTTGCTTTACTGTGGAAACAAAAACATTTGAGACGACCCTCTCATTCGTTTATTATATTCTTGTTCTAATTTGGAAACAAAAACATTTGAGGCTTGCATTTTATTTCAATTTAGTTGTATCACACTAGTGGCTTGTACATGTGACAATCAAGTTTTGGGGGTATTCTATGAGATTGACTAAGTTATCCGCAATTATGTCTTTGATGTCTTTATTTCTGCTTTTCTGTCGTATGATTTGGGTTTTAAGCTAATATGTCTTGGTGTGATAAGACGAGTGGTATCACGTTCATTTTTGAACTGTTGCAGTTCTCTTACCTAGGTGTTTAAGTATATGCTCGCACAACTTGATAGGTTGCATCGTAACAAAGAATCTATCAATATATGAAAAGGAAAGTAATGAATGATAATAAAAGTTAGAGTGGAATATTAATAAATTGCTAATAAGCTATGCAATGATACAAAATAATAAATATAATATGAAAATAATAAACAAGGAAAAATATATTAAATATTAGTGTAGAAATATGAGGAACGAGACTCAAGTATACATATAAAAATCTAAATAAAAATAGTTAATATTCACCGCGCATCGTCGGGTTACTTGCACTAGTTTATATTAAAGTTAGGAGCAAAACCGATTTTAACAAAGTTTGTAACAACTTTTAGAAAACCCTAGTCCCCCGTCTCTCCTATATAAAATCATGTTTTAGCGGCGCCTCTCATTCAATCATTCTCAACACAACTCAACCTCATGCGGTTGAGAAGAAGGACATTCACAACAGTGAAGAGGATGATAAATCTTCTTCATGTATTCTTTAGAAATCAATCAATGAGTCATCACGTTGTATGTTCTTTAATCTCAGTTTTCTTTTCTTTATTTGGTGATATACTGTTCAGTTCTTAGTGCTTGAATGAACTATCCCTGCAAATACTCCATTTCCTTTAAAAGATTCACATTTTAAAAGTATATTTTGTTTTAGTTGTTGTATCTAATCAAATAGAAAGTTGATTTATACTAAGTTTTCTTCGATTTAAAATCTTTCTTCTCATTACTTATCATAAGTGATTAATTTAACATAGAAATTCTCCATCACTAGTTTTATCTATTTTGTAGTCAATATAAGAGTACAATTATATAAACTCATATTTGTTTAATCAACAGGCCTGCGATTAACCTATAACCCCGATATAATTTTACCATAAGCAATTTTTTTAATGCAGAAGTATGTTCCTTTTGTCCTTTCATCCAATTTTCCTTGTCATGTATTTTTTGATTTTGGATATATGTTTCGTTAATTTGAGTGATGTTCATAATCATTATTATTATATGGGGAAAAAAACTTAAATATAGAAATTAAAGTCTTTAATTACATCAATATAGCAATACTTTTTTTTCAATTATATGACAATATTTTTTTTTTCAAAACTAGAATTTTTATTTTTTTTAAAAACGTTTACCAAGTCAACCACAAGTATCACGTATCCCTTAAATTTCTCCAATTATTTTACTTTCTTTGATTTACTCCAATTTGTTATATTATCTCCCATGAAGAGAGATTTCATACAAAAATAAAACCCTTCTTCTCTACTAAGATCGACCATCCAAAATGCATACCAATAATTTTTCAATTCTAATTCAACACAGCGAGCGATGAGACTCATCAGATAATTGATAAAAAACAGTTCATATGGTGGGTTTTTTAGTGGTTGTATTTGATTTTTCACAAAATATCAATTTTAATCTTTTTTGTAGTTATTCTTTTGGTTTATTTTGTCGATTTTGGTGGAATGTAAATTCATATGATTTGTTTGATGTTCTGGAGCATTAATACGATGGTTTAATTATTAAATAAATATTAAAATTTATCAATTGTTTGTGGAATAATATTGAGTTTTTCACAACATCTGGGTTTTTATTCTTTTGGTATTGATTCGTGTTTTATGTTAACGATTTTGGTGTAATTACAACAATTTCATATGATTTTTATTGTAATCTGATGTGTCGAATAGGATTTTTTTTAATTTTTTTTTAGGTTTAATTGATTAATGCAACAACTTAAAATAACATCATAAATTGTATGTTTAAATTGGTATGTTGAATGGAGTATGTTAACAGATTATATCAATAGTTACTTTTGATATGTGATATGGTGTTACACATACCAACTGCAAGTAAGATTGTAGGTGCATGTATATGTGTATTTTGTTGTATTATTTGGTATATAAAATATAATAATAAAATAATATTTTGGTACATTGTTTGATTTATTTTGATTATCTAAATTGGTGTATATAATAAATTGAAAAATTGATAATATATTGGTACATTTTTGGTGTATTTTAATTATCTGAACTGGTATATATAATAAATTGAAAAATTGATAATATGTTGATTGGTATGTGATCTGGTACTTATGCTCGAATAGTTGATTCTATGAATTGGTGGTATGTGTTGATGTATTTTTTGGTCTAAATTGTAATACCTTAAAGGTCAGAATACTTATGATATGTTTATTGGTATAATGAATTATTTGGTGTACCTGTTAGTGTGAATTACCACAAGTATGCCAATTTATTATTAGTACAGTAATTGGTGAAAAAGTTAGTTACTTACTAGAGTGTATCAAAAACAAAACTTAGTTGTGTGCCATCAATTACCAATGTAACTACCAAGATGTTTAAATATATGAATGTAGTAAGCAAATTATTAAGAGTTTGTAACTCAATACATAGTAAGTATTAACAATACTATATTATACATAGTATGTTTTGGTATTATTATTGATAATGTATGTTTTAAATTTAAGGTACGCTCATCAACATAATACCTTCATACAGTTATAGATGGTGCAAAGAGGTTTACAGTATGTCTGAATACTGGTATGTGCCATTGTGGCAGATTTCAACATGATGAGATCCCTTGTAGTCATGCAATTGTTGCTATCAGATATAGGAATAAACATCGCAATGACTACTGTTCTGCTTATTATAGTAATAAGGATTATCAGGATATATATATATATGCAATACCAATAAAACCCTTGTCTTGCGAAAGCACTTGGGATGTTCCATCACATGTTTTGAAAGAGGTAATGTTACCACCAATTGCAAGAAAGCAGCTAAGTAGACCACCAAAAAATGATCGCAAAAAGGAATTCACCGAAAGAAAGGGGAAGAAAAGAAAAGTCACCTCTAGTGAATGCGATTTATCTGGGCATAACAAGAAGACTTGCCCAAAAAATCACATAAGAATTAGCATTATAGTATTTTTATTGTTAATTTTACTTTGCAGAAAGTTATGCAGTTGAACTCATTTATTTGATTATACAGTTGAACTCAATGAAGCCTTATTTGAAGTTGATTACTATTTGGTATCTTATTAATATTATTGAATCCGCAATTGTTATTAATGGCTATCATGAACTCATTTAATAATCGTGTTGTGAATGACCAAGTGAGGTTGTAATCCAGCCTAAAACAAAAATAATTAAAAACTAGTTAATGTGAAGAACTTGGTTACCAGAAATAATATACTATGGTAATGTAAAAAGTTGATTAAACCAATTATTTGAAAAAATATAGGACTATTGAAAAAATGATGTGTGTTAATACATTGGTTTAATCTGGAACCATAATAAATACAATCTGTTAAAGGAAAAATTTGGTGAACTTACGTTAAAATAGGAACGAAAATTGGTAAACATATAGGAACATAATAATGGTCGTATGTAGGGATCATATGTTTGCATTATATAGCAACCTAAAACAATAAATTTGAAAAAAACTACTTAAAGTTAAAATCATGGTTTGAATGATACCAGAAAAAAACTCACTCTGTTAATGTAAAAAAATTGGTTTACTTATAATAAAAACTACACAAAACTTGGTAAACTTAATGGTATATATAGCAAACTAAAACATTGAATGAAAACAAATAGCACAAATAAAACAGATTTGGTATAATATTTGAGTAATACTAAAACCAATTGACATAATAATGGTTGTATAAAGTAATTCAAATGTTTGAATTATATACCAACCTATAACGGTGAATTATAAAAAAAACTATAAAAGATTAATATTTTGCTTTGGACTGTTACCAGAATTAACATATTCTGTTCAAGTAAAAAAATTGTTAGGCGTTAGAATCTGATAAGAAGATGGATGGTTAGGCGTTAGAATCTGATAAGAAGAAGATGGATGGTTAGGCGTTAGAAATTATGGTGAGGCCTCTGGTTAATTGGAATGACAAGCGATTAAGTGAAGAAAATGTAAGGTTTAAGAGATATGGATAAATAAAATTGAAGAGTTATCTCAATATACCGCTGAAAAAAGGAATCCTAATATATCTTGGAAATAACTCAGTTATAGATAATTGTACTAATTTTATTGATATCATAAAAATCTTTAAATAAAAGAAATAAATCAATATGGACAAAAAAAATGACTACAAAACGTAAAAAGGAAAATAAAAAAATAATGAAACGTGTGAAAAGGGATTTGTAATATTTCCTGGAACTATACCTCAATTATAGTACTGTAACAACTTTATTGATACCACAAATCTTTATATAAAAGAAATCTCAATAAATTACTACAAAACATAAAAATGGAAATAAAAGAGGAATAAACAAACGTGTGGATGTGGGTCTGTTTAATGAGAGAGAATATATGATAAAATTAAATACCTAATTAAACTCCACATAATATGGCACGAACTACTAAGAGTCAGAGAGAGAAAATTCGGTAATTTTTTTTTAAAGTAAAATAAAAAATTAAATGTTTTGTTATGTATGTAATTTAAAAACTTAGTTTGTAATTAAATATAGTATATTGATATTTTGTTAATAGAAGTCTTAAGTAGTATACTTTTGTAATTTTTCCTATTATATGCCTGAATTTAATTTGGTCCAAAACTTTAACATGTAGTATGTATCATTTTCAATTTTATTTTATTATATTATTTTCTTGAGTTTTTATTTAACTAATAATATTCATACTGTGGAATATAATATACTCTTTTTTAATGTAAAATAGTAGGAATATGTTAATCATATACTAGTAATATATTTTTTGTATTTCAAAAATTAAATAGGAGTGAAACAAAAAATATATAACTTATCAAAGTTATTATTTCTCAACACATGCAAGAGAGGATCCACTAGTAGATTCTTGACAATAGAGCTCGGATCGTATAATTTATTGCTAATATATCTATAATTCAATTTACCATAGTATAATTATTTTTATATTTGAATCTTTTTAAAAGCCTAAGAATTTAAATTAATTATTGTTTTTGCAATTTGTGATACTTTAACGAAATTGATTTTAATATGTGTCACTTTTTAGGCTATTATTTAAAATTGTCCCTGCTATTATAAAAGTTGTGAAATATAATTGTTGGAACTTACAAACATTGAACTATTATGTAATGCCTACAAGTTTTAGATTGGCTAGATTTAAAATTTCTAATAAAATTTTTAAATTGCAAATAAATATCTTCAAACTATGATTTATAAGGTTAATAATTTGCAACAAAAAAATTTAAAAATTATTAACCAATATTTCAAAAGAGGTAGCCAACAAAAAAATCTTATTTTCTGAGATTTGTTTATTGGACTTTAAAATTATAGTGAGAAAAATATAGCCATAAATTTTGAGTTTGGGTTATGTTTTAAAGAGATTTCTTAAAAGCATTTATCTTAATTTATGTGTTGATTCACTTCTAAGGCTACTTATTTTTTTATTTTTTTTAGATTTTAGAAAAATAAGTAATGTTTTTAAAATTATCAATTTCATTTAGAAGGGTGTTATCTGCTAACACATTGAGGATATCTTTTACATTGAATATCTTGATTTGTATCTCTCTCAACAATTCTTTTTTTTTTGTTGCATTAATCATCCCATAAAAAATAAAGTATATTACTAATATGTATTATGAATTATTTATTATATATACAAATCTCTTTCCAAATATAATTTGATGAAATATATAGCATCAAGTGAAATATCAATTATTTAAAATAAATTGGAAATGAAACACATACTCCAGCACAATAAGATGATCCGGGTAAATATCTTGACATTCTACCATATTTATGGTAAAATTATTGTGCTGGAGTATTTGTTTCATCCCAAATTTATCTTAAATAATTATTAATTCTACTTGACACAATATATTTCATCATATTATATTTTTAAAGAGTTGTGTATGTATAATAATTTATAATACGTATTAATAATATATTTTTATTTTTTTTGGGATGATTAATGCAAAAATAAAATAAAATTGAGAGATACAAATCAAGATATCCTCTGGAAATGATATTCTCAATGGGTTAGCAGATAATATCCTTGTAAATGAAATTAATAATTTAAAAAAATTATTTGTTTTTCTTAAGTCTCAATATATATATATATATATATATATATATATATATATATATATATATATATATATATATATATATATGTTTGAGTTATCTTTTAAAAATCTCTTTAAAAGATAACTCAAACTCATAACTTGTGGTCATAAATCATAATAGATGAGCCATAAAATGGATGACCAAGAATAAAAATGTAATTTCATAATAATACCTTTTAAATTCATTAATTTTTACTACTACTATTTTATTTTTTTAAACCTAATGTGGGATGACTAGGCAAAATAGTAATTTCTCTCTAACAAAAAAGATCTTCTTTCTAGAACAATCCGTCTCTTTTGTTCCAACAACAAAAATAGACACATTCAGAAACACAATGGACTCCATCTCTTTCTTGATTGCCTTCGATCAATACGTTCTAATATGGAATGACCTGGCAAAAGAGTAATTTCGCTCAATAACAAAAAAAAATTCTTTTTAGAACAATTCGTTCTCTTTTGTTCCAACAACAAAAATAGACACTTCCAGAAACGGAATGGACTCCATCTATTTCTTGGTTGTCTTCGATCAATGCTTCAAGATCCATAAAATGAACGATCAAGGGAAAAAACATAATTTCATAATAATACCTTTTAAATCTATTGCTTTTTACTACAACTATATATATAAAAAAAAACTTAATATGGGATGACCAGGCAAAAGAGTAATTTCACTAAATAATAAAAAAAATATTCTTTCTTGAAACAATCTGTTCTTTTTGGTTCCAACAACAAAAATAGACACATCCAAAAATGAGAATGGACACCATCTATTTCTTGGTTGTCTTCGATCAATGCTTCAAGAGCCATAAAATGAACGATCAAGGGCAAAAACATAATTCCATAATATTACCTTTTAAATTTATTACTTTTTACTATTACTATATTGAAAAGCCTAATATGGAATGACTAGGCAAAAGAATAATTTCGCTCAATAACAAAAAATTCTTCTTGAACAATCTGTTATCTTTTGTTCCAACGACAAAAATAGACACATCCAAAAATGGAATGGTCTCCATCTCTTTCTTGATTGTCTTTGACCAATGCTTTAGGTTTGACAAATCCAACTATATATTATCTATACAAAGTTCGTTGAGGAGCATCAACATTATCTCCTAATTATTTGTGTTCAATTTTTCTCCAGATTAAGACTTGTGTTTATGTTTTCACCTAGGTAGTTGTGTTCTTTTTTTCTTTTGAATAATTTTAGTTGATCAAGTTTGAGGCTTGATTACAGTAGACACTTATTATTCAGATAACTGAACTTGGTCATATCAAATTAATTAAGCAAGTACTAGATTACGTTCGTAGAGACAATATTGTAAGAGAATTAATTAAAAATTGATAATAGCGGGTAGCTCAAGTAGACACCATCCTCCACTTCCATGCTCAAAGTTGCGAGTCAAGTCACCAAGGAAATAAAGTAGGAAAAAACTATTGTTGATTCCTTTGGAGGATGTTTGAAGATCTGGTAAATGTAGGTTACTTTATGAAGAAAAAAAAATGAAATTGATTAATAACTTATCTGAGAATTTTCGTTCATTGTTCAATGATTTATTTTAATAGTTGTTTATCTTTCTAATAATTAAGATATTATTCATGACTTATCATAAGTTCATCTAAACAGATTTTTAATCTAAGGATATACTTACATTGGACTCATTTGTTAATCTCTCTGTAATTGCAAAAAAATCTTGTTTCTCTCTTTTCATGGCAAAAGTATTCAATTATGATTAGATCTTCTGATCTTAAAGAAGATTTTAAAGAGTTTTAATCCAAACACAAGATGAGGTGAGAAATAATGAACCAAACACTTGATAAAAATAAACTTTACATTACGAATTTCTGTACTACTAATTCATGTATTACTATTTTCTGCGTTATTAATTTTTGTACCAAACGAGCTCTAAATGTTCTGATAATAACCTAATAGTAGTATAGGGGTCGTTTGGTTTGAATTCAAGTTATGATGGGATTAATTATGATGGGATTAATTATGATGGGATAAGTTATGATGAGATTATTTTTTATTGAGTGTTTGGTTTGTTGTATTTAAAATAATAAATTTTAAGAACAATTTATTTGTTTACAAAAATGCCCTTCATGAATGTAAAAAGTGATGTAACAAAATGGTTGAAAGAGACATTTTTGTCATTTACTTAGTTTATCCCGGGATTACTGCACCACCCAAGGGGAGGGATAACTTATCCCGGTACTAATTATTAATCTCGGGATAAGTTATTCCGGACTTCCCAACCAAACAACAAATTAAGTGGTACTATAATTTAATCTCATAATTATTTGATATTATCCTTCACACCAAACGACCCTGAAGTGTACTACTTTGACGGGACTTCTCAAAGCTTGTAGTATTGTACTTAAACATGTGCAATAGGAATAATGCACTTAAAGGAGAAAACATTGGAATTTTACCAGTGTAATGCTTATAATTCGTTTTGTTTCTCCTTTTGATCTTCCCTTCCCTTCCCTCTAAGGACGTTAAAATAGGCGGAGCTAGAGAGTTAGTGAAAATTAAGGAGCATAAAATAATATTTTTTTTTAGTTAATCCCACTCCTTTTTTTTAAAAAAAAATTCTTCATTTCAGCGTTGTAGTTTAAAGATTTCTCCTATTAGTTGTTTATTTCTTGAAATGTATTTAGCTTGAAATCATAACTCAAAATTTGATGATGTGTAATTTTTTGTAGGGAGATTTTCTAAAAAAGGCGTGTGATGTTGATGGCAAATTGGCGATGCTCAGGAGGAATGTAAGTTCCAAGATTCTATTTTAATGAAATTAATTAACTTCTAAACCAGCCTAGTGAATATTCCAAGTCTTCCATTTTCAATATGACAAAATTGGAAGTGTTGAGAATACGGAACAATTTTCTCGATGGAGAAATCCCCAAGGAAATCGGTGATTTACATTGTCATAGGTTGTCAGTTTGGATCCTTGCTTAGCTAGTATATCTGCTACGTAGTTACCCTGCTTGAAGCTGAATTAAATAATTATAATTTACATGTGTTTGAATAGAAAGAGAGAAAATTACTGAAGGGAGGTCGTATCGTAGCACATTAAAGCAGCCTTTCAATTGAGATTCATGTATGATTTTGGCGTTGCCTTTTTTATTGATCATCAACATTTGTGATAATGAGGGTATTATTAATGAACCAGTTACAAGGATAATAATTAATAACTTAACGGAAGATGATAGATGATAGTTAATTTTAAATGTTGTTACTTAACATAGGGTGAAAACAAAATGCTTGGGTAGGGTTGTTCAAAACCGAATCAAAATCAATAATCCGAACCGATAATATGGTTATTGGGTTGATGGTTCAAGTTGATGATTTAACAGTTCGGTCTCGATTTACTATAAACTTCTTATCGGCTTATCGGTTCGGGTCTCGGGTTGGCCATATTTCTAATCGGGTGTTTCGATAACCCGATAAGAAGTTTAATTAATTACATTTATATCACTTAAGGCCTTAGGCACTTTTAGCCTTTAGGGTTTACATTTCACTATTCAGACTCTTTACAGTGACTTTATAGTTGACACTCAAATTTCACAATAATATTTCAAAGTTGCAACATCACTCATTGATTCACTGCCACTGCTCCCACATTGGCGAGTTATATTGAATATCATTCTCTAAGGTTCTAAATTGAGGTTCAAATAGTTGGTTCCCTTACTTTAAGTCTTTGTTTTTGTCTTCTCATTACAGTGAGTGAGTCAGTGAGATATGTCTGCAATATTGCAATACTACAATTTGCAATGAAAATGTTTTTATTAGTAATGGTCTCATGACCATTAATGGTTTTTGTTAGTAGTAGTGGTTTCTCTTTATAGTTCATATCGAATTTGACTTGGTTGTTATTAGGAATTCTTTTGAGTTTGCTAGTTTGGGCAATATTGACATCTCTGTCTAGGTTAATATGGAATTTTATTAAGTGTTTCATGTAGTAATGGACTAACGGGGAAAAGTTCATCAGTGACTACTGGCTATTGCGTACTATTAATTTGTGATTAGTCCATTGCTAACCCAAAAAACCCAACAAATTTCTTTGCTCGTTTTCTCACCCTAACTCGCCTAGAATAGAACAGTTTCTTTCCAATCACTTGAATTCTATTACTTAACATAAGTACACTCTAATCTACTCAATACAACCCTTAAAACACTCAGTTTCATCTCAAGAAATCATCAAAACCCCAACACAACAAGATTTAGGATGAACTTCAAGAACACTTCTCAAGAACTCTAATCTTTCAACTTCAAGAATGAAATTTCGCTGAAAATAACATGATTGGCATGTGGGTGAATAATCCCAACACTATGGAAGCTTACATACTTCTGAGGAATTAAACCCATGGAGAAAATCCGCCACAAAACTCAAGAATCTCAATGAACGTCTTGATCCATTCTTCTTTTCTCCTCTTTTCTCTTCTTTTCTCTTCTTGAACTCTCAATTAAAACTCTAGGCGTATATTAGGATTATAAAACTGAACCTAGTAGGATTAGACCCTTTAAACCTTACTAAAAATGAATTAAATCTGATTTAGTAAGGAAAAGATCAAAATTCCCCTTACTATTTTCGGGTAACTTTCCTTAACTTGACAACCTGACTTCAAAAGGGAATATCTCACTCATCCGACCTTGAAACTTAGCAAACTCTGTGGCGTTGAAAAGATAATTCAAAGACCTTTCATTTTCTATCTCATGGCACACCTAACTCATCTTTTATTGAGAGTTATGCTATTTTGAAGTTGATCCAAAACATAAAAGAGCTTAGGAATGACTTTAATGAATTCTCTCTTGTTCTTCTTGGAACTCAAGGTGATACTAGTGACGTTAACTGTTGGGAAAAATTTAAATTCCTTGGTAAAAACTTACTAACTATGAAGAATGGTTCAAGTCTTATATCAAAAAATTTCTGGGGTGTTACAATATCTCCCCCTTAGGATCATTCTTCCTCGAATGATGACTGGACTGGGTATGGAATAGGGTTACTGTCACGCCCCGAGCTACCCACGAGACGCGGACGGGACCTAGGATCACAAGTGACCCCAAGCTAACCCTGTTGGCATGACATGAGCATACTAATGCGGAAGCTTAAATAACATGAAAACGAAAATGATGGGAAATACCCATTCTAAAATTGAATATATCAAATCTAAGAATTTTAATACAAGAGAAATATCAAACTCCAATACTAAGTTGAATCTAACTATGTCTGAAAATGACCTCTATCTGACTAGAAGTGTTGGGACATGCCCCAGCTAAATCTAGAAAAATTGAAACTAAAGGACTAAAATACGGAAGTAAATAACATGACTAATGTCCTCAGAGAATGAGGACTCACCACTAATGTTGTTGATCTAAAGATCGGAAATCGATCTATGCGTGATCTGACTGCTGAAGACCTGAACCTATATCACAAGAAGATGTAGCACAGAGTATAAGTCAGTACTTGAAAGGTACTGAGCATGCAGGATAGAGTAAAG
Organism: Solanum commersonii; assembly: GCA_029007595.1. Classification (NCBI taxonomy): domain Eukaryota; kingdom Viridiplantae; phylum Streptophyta; class Magnoliopsida; order Solanales; family Solanaceae; genus Solanum; species Solanum commersonii. Next base: position 2,523,159 of record JAJTWQ010000077.1, read on the forward strand.
CTGAAATAACATATAACTGAACAAGAAATAAAGCAAGAGTATGATCTGAACATGCTATAGATACGAAATACTAAGTTAACTGAATGCAATGACCAAATTTATAACATGCTAAGACTGAATACTGACTATATTAAGACTGAATTTGTGTAATATACTAGATTGCTCAAAACTGACATACAAACTGAGAATGCAACAATTATGACTCATAGTTTGACATTCGTAAACTGAAGCATGGGTATATCTGCAATAACTGAATAATCTGACCTAGCATGCATAATTCATGAACTAACAAATATATACAACTAGGGTTCTGATTATCATATGATAAACTGAGTAATAACATGGTAATCTGATTTGGAACATAAAATTAACTAGTTCATGATAATATGCTAAAGTTCTAGAAACCCTAGGTCTAGTTAATAATGGGGAATCAAGAATCTGACTGAATTATAGAGACCTAATGGGTGAAAGGAACCCACTAGTGAAATCCCACATACCTGGTGACGAATTCCACAGAGAAATCTTTGGGCTGGAACTGATGAAACCTTGTTGCGTTCTTGAACTAGGGTTCTTGACTACTTTCTCCTCTTAGCGTTCTAACTTTCTAAGTTTTGATGAATGATTTGACTTAGGTAAGTTCTAGTTATCTTTCTAGGCTAAAGCTAACCAAAACCACGTAGTTTAGGGTTAAAACGACGTAGTTGAGGGGTCCAACAAAATAGAAAAAGACCAAAAGACCCCCGACTTAACTGATGTCGGAGTGACCGACGGACGGGACCGATGGACCGTCGATCGACTAATGGTCCATACTGGTCAACTATTGATTAGTATTGGAGGCTGGTTTCCTGGGGTCTGATCCACGGATGTGGACCACAGTCCATGGTCTACCCTATGGTCTGTGGGTCCGGCCGTGTGTCGACCCTTAGACAAATTTTGGGGATGAGTTCTGGGGAGGTTGTTAATATGAACCATGGACCACCAGCACGGGTCGTAGGTCACCCTACGGTCCATGGGTAGCGTCCATGAGTTGCACCTGCACCTTCTGGAAATCTGTTTTAAGGTCTGTTTTTGGATACGGGGTGTTACATCATCTCCCCCTTGGAAACATTCGTCCTCTAATGAAGACTAAACTAGCTGAAATGGAGGGAAAGAGCTACAATCCTACCACTAAACACTTAAACTAATTTCTGACTGAACTATGTTCCAAGAACATGCAAATACGTTGAAAATGCAAGTACAAACTGAAGGAACATGATACTAAGACTAAAACTGCATATGAATAACTAAAAAGTGAAGAGGAACTATTAGCTCAAGCTAGAATGGAATCAGAAGGAAAGAGGTGAGGATACTTGGCTTTCATGGCTACTTCTACTTCCTAAGTAGCTCCTTCTACGGACTGACTCCTCCAAAACCTTGACTGAAGCGACTTCCTTGTTTCTCAACCTTTGAACCTGACAATCAAGAATTTCAACTGGTACCTCTTCATAAGTGAGACTATCCTTCATAGCCACACTTTCTAAGGGTACAATAGATGTTGGATCACCCACACACTTCTTTAACAGCAAAATGTGGAAAATCAGATGCACTGTTGCTAGTTTTGTTGGCAACTCTAACTCATAAGCCACTTTACCAATTCTTTTCAAGATCTTGTAAGGGCCTACATATCTAGGACTGAGCTTCCCTTTCTTACCAAATCTCATCACCCCTTTCATAGGTGACACTTTCAGGAAAACTCAATCATCAACTTAGAACTCTAGTTCCCTTCTCCTTACATCTGCATAAGACTTCTAGCGACTCTGGGCTATCTTAAGTCTATCTCTAATGAGTTGCACTTTATCCATAGCATCATGAACTGAATCTGGTCCTATCAAGGCTGCTTCACCCACTTCAAATCAACCAACTAGAGAGCTACATCTACTCCCATACAATGCCTTATAAGGGGCCATCTGAATGTTGGAATGGTAAGTATTATTGTAGGCGAACTCTATAAGAGGAAGGTGAGCATCCCAACTACCCTTGAAATCGATCACACAAGCTCACAACATGTCGTCTAAGGTCTGGATGGTATGCTCTGCCTGACCATCCGTCTATGGATGAAATGTTGTGCTAAGATTAACCTGAGTACCAAGACCTTTCTAAAATGACTTCTAGAAATAAGAGGTAAATTGGGGACCTCTATCTGAGATGATATACAAAGGAACCCCATGCAAACTAACTATCTCATTAATGTAAAGCTTGGCGTAGTCCTCCGCCGAATCTGTAGTCTTAACCGCCAAAAAACATGAAGAGTTAGTAACTCTATCAACTATCACCCAAATGGAGTCATGTTGTCTGTGAGTACGAGGTAAACCTGTGATGAAGTCCATGTTGATCACTTCCTATTTCCAATTAGGAATGTCGATCTCTTAAGTCATACCTCCTGGTTTCTGATGTTCTACCTTGACTTGCTGGCATTTGGGGCACTTAGCCACAAAATCTGCTATATCTCTTTTCATTCCATTCCACCAATAGACTTCCCACAAATCACGGTACATCTTAGTGGCGTCTGGATGAATAGAATATCTAGATTTATGGTCTTCTGCAAGAATCCATTGTCTCAACTCACCCACCTTAGGAACACATAATCGACCCTAATAGCGAAGTGCACCATCTCCCCCTTGGGAGAAAACCTCAACCTTTTGCTGGTGGATTGTACCCTTTAGTTCAAGTAATATCGGATCACTGCCTTGATTTTTCTTCACCTCCACTACCAAGGAAGATTCTGACCCATTCTGAACTGTTACACCACCATCTAATATGCTCATAAGACGAACTCCTAAGCGAGAAAGTCTGTGAACATCCTCTGCTAGTTCCTTTCTTTCTTCCTCAACATGCGCTACACTACCCATAGATAGTCTGCTAAGAGCATCTGCTACCACATTGTCCTTACTTAGGATAGTAATGCACACTTATATCGTAGTCCTTGAGGAATTCAAGCCATCTCCTTTGGCGAAGATTCAACTATTTCTGGGTGAAAACATACTGAAGGCTCTTATGGTCTGTGAACATATCTATGTGAACACCATACAGGTAATGTCTCCAAATCTTAAGTGCAAACACTACTGCTGCTAGCTCGACGTCATGAGTTGGATATTTCTTCTCATGCCTTAAGTTGTCTAGAAGCATAAGCTATAACTTTACCTCGCTGCATCAACACACAACCTAGGCCGACTTTGGACGTATCACAATAGATAACATAATCGTATGAACCCTCTAGTAGAGTCAGAACATGAGTTGTAGTCAACCTAGCATTCAATTCTGCAAAGATTTTCTCACAATCATCAGACCATTGAAACTTGACCTTCTTATGAGTCAGCGTAGTCAATGTAGAGGCTATGGTTGAAAATCCTTCCATAAACCTTCTGTACTTACCTGCTAGACTTAAGAAACTTCTGATATCTGTAGGAGAGGTAGGTCTGGTCCATTGTTTCACTGCTTTTATCTTCTAAGAATCCACTTGAATCCCTTCGCTAGACACAATGTGACCAAGGAAAGCAACGGATTGCAACCAAAACTCACATTTGCTAAACTTAGAAAATAACTAGTGATCTTTAAGAGTTTTCAGAACAACCCTTAAATGATTTTCATGTTCTTCCTTATTCCTAAAGTAAATGATGATATCATCAATAAAGACGATAACGAATAAGTCCAAGTACTGCTTGAACACTCTGTTCATTATATCCATGAAAGCTACATGAGCATTGGTTAGTCCAAATGACATAACTACAAATTCATAATAACCATACCAAGTTCTGAAGGCTGTCTTCATAATGTCACTATCTTTGACTTTGAGTTGATGATAACCCGATCTGAGGTCTATCTTTAAGAAATGACTAGCACCCTGAAGTTGGTCAACAAGTCATCAATCATGGGGAAAGGATACTTATTCTTGATTTTGACCTTGTTTAACTGCTTATAGTCAATGCATATTCTGAGAGAACCATCTTTCTTCTTTACGAATAACACTGGTGCATCCCATGGGGAAATACTAGGTCTGATGAAGCCCTTATCAAGAAGGTCTTTCAACTGCTCTTTCAATTCCTTAATCTCTGTTGGATCCATTTTGTAAGGAGGAATTGAGATAGGCTGGGTATCTGGAAGGAGATCAAATCCAAAGTCAATTTCCCTATCTGGAGGAACTCCGGGAAGATCTTCTGGAAACACTTCTCGAAACTTGTTAACTACTGGAACTGACTCAAGAGTTGGGGTCTGGGAGCTTGAATCCTTAACCCGAACTAGATGATAGAGATAACCCTTAGAGATAATTTTATTGGCCTTAAGGTAAGATATTAATTGACCCATAGGCGCTAAGCTACTACCCTTCCATTCTAAAGATTGGTTCGTCTGAAAACTGAAAACGAACAATCTTAGTTCTACAATCCACTGAGGCATAACATGAATGTAGCCAATCCATGCCTAGAAAGATATCAAAGTCTACCATTTCTAACTCTACAAGATCTGCTGAGGTGACTTTCTGGGAGACTGTGACAGGGCAATTTATGTATACCCGTCTAGCTATAACTCGGTCACCGACTAGAGTAGATAATGAGAAGGGTTCTAAGAGAGTTTCTAGACTAATATCAAACTTAACCGCTATATAAGAAGTTATAAAGGAAAGAGTAGCCCCTGGATCTAACAAAGCATAAACATCTAAGTCAAAGAATCATAGCGTACCAGTGACTACATCTGGAGAGTCTTCCTAATCCTTGCGAGCCTGAAGAGCATACAACCTATTTTGGCGCAGTCCGCCACCTTACCAGATGACTTACCCTGCTGAGTTGGGCGACCTGTTGATGCTACTGAAGTGGTAGACTAAGCTCTACCATTGTTACCTCTTTGACCCTGTTTAGAAGGACAATCCTTCAACACCCAAAGCATCTTTCCTTTCCTGCAAGGCACTTGCCCAAAAGGTTCTTCCTACACTTAGGACAAGTTGGGTAGGTTTTGGTTCCTGAAACACTTTCCTGAGACTTAGCGCCTAATGCCCTACCCTTCTGATTATTACGAAACTTGGAGGATGGAACACTAGCTAATGAAGGTACTGAAGTTGAAAACTTCTGCTGAAATTGCAAGCGATTACCACCATCTAATTTCTGTTGAGAATAGTCATAGTTCTCAGTCCTAGCCTTCTTGTTCTCCTTAGCCAGTTCCCTAAGCTTATCTCCCTCAACTTGCTAAGCATGAGTCATGAGCCTAGAGATGCTCATATTTTCCAGCAACATAACATTTCTACACTCTGTCTTCACCAAGTCTGACACTCCATATAGAAACTTATTCATTTGGGCCCTGGAGAGTTGGGTAAACTTGAGCCATACTCTTGGACTGTCATGTTACCTTGCCTTAAGTTCATAAATTCCTGAGCTTTTGCCTCTCTTAACTCTCTTGGGAATTTTTTTTCCAGAAAGGTCTCACTAAAGCAATCCCAAGTGGTACCCATATTCTCTTTCCACTGAGTATACTAGATATGAGCCACATCCTTGAGTTGGTAAGATGCTAACTCCACCCGATCATTCTAGTTACCTGCATCACTTCAAAGATCTTCTTACCTCATCAATGAAGTTTTGCGGATCCTCACCAATCTACTATCCTAAGAACTCTAGCGGATTCGTCTGAACAAAATATCACACTCTGGCTGCAGCTGACCTAACTTTAGCACCTGCCGGAGCTGGAACCCACTAATTGTTCTGGTTGGTCACACTCTGAGCCAACATCTGAATGGCATTCTAGAACTCTACATTCAAAACTTCTTGACCTGGGACTGGAGGAGTTGTGTTCGCATTCTTGGCGCTAGTTCTACGAGGAGGCATGATCACTAAAACATAGAACATCTAGTTAGAATGGAATTAGATCATACCTTATGCACGATAAGAGTAACAAGAACATGAAGATTTTTCCTAAATCACTTTGTAGCCTCCCTTTCATTAGATGTGGTGCACACTACACACCTATGAAATGGTGCGACCTTTTAGACATCCTAGGATACTTTAACCTAGGGCTCTGATACCAAGTTTGATACCAAGTCTGTCACGCCCTGAGCTACCCCTGAGATGTGGACACGGGACCTAGGATCACAAGTGACTCCAAGCTAACCCTGCTGGCATGACATGAACATACTAAGAATAATAATAGCTAATACGGAAGCTTAAATATCATGAAAATGAAAATTATGGGGAATACCTATTCTAAAACTAAATATATCAAATCTGAAAGTTTTAATACAAGAGAAACATCAAACTCCAATATTAAACTAAATCTAACTATGTCTGAAAATGACCCCAACTAAATCTAGCAAAACTGAAACTACAAGACTGAAATACGGATGTAAATAACATGACTAATGTCCTCGGAGAATGAGGAATCACCACTGATGTTGATGATCTAGAGATCGGGAACCGATCTATGCGTGATCTGACTGCTGATGACCTGAACCTACATCACGAGAAGATGTACCGCAGAGTATACGCCAATACTTGAAAGGTACTGAGCATGCAGGATAGAGTAAAGCTAAAATAACATATAACTGAACAAGAAATAAGAAAGAGTATCATCTGAACATGATATAGATACTGAATACTGAGCTAACTGAATTCAATGACCAAATTTATAGCATGCTAAGACTGAATATTGACTGTACTAAAATAAGGTCAATGTAATGGAGTCTGATTGAACGGTGGGAGCTACTAATAACTGACATAAAACCACATGAGCTAAATGTGGAGTCCGATGTATATGCCCCATCAAGAGAATACGCCCGGCCAAAGGTATAGAGGCATGCTGGTGTGATTACTAAAATGATGCCCACAGAGGGGACTTACAACCTACGTGGCTCGTAGTTCTGGAACTATATGGGTGACTGACACTAGTCCAACTCGGTATTATGCTACTCCTAATAGATTAAATGATTTAACACATTAAGACTGAATTTTTGTAATATACTAGATAGCTCAAAACTGACATGCAAACTGAGAATGCAACAATTATGGCTCATAGTGTGACATTGGTAAATTGATGCATAGGTATATCTGTAATAACTAAATAATCTGACCTAGCATGCATAATTCATGAACTAACGAATATATACAACTAGGGTTCTGAATATCATATGAGAAACTGAGTAATAACATCATAATTTGATTTGGAAGATTAAATTAACTAGTTCATGATAATCTGTTGAAGTTCTAGAAACCCTAGGTCTAGTTAATAATGGGGAATCAAGAATCTGACAAAATTCTAGGGACCTAATGGGCGAAAGGAACCCACTAGTGAAATCCCACATACCTGGTGATGAATTCCACAAAGAAATTATTCAATTTCTAGGCTGGCACTGATGGAACCTTGTTACGTTCATGAACTAGAGTTCTTGACTTCTTTCTCCTCTTAGCATTCTAACTTTCTAAGTTTTGATGAATGATTTGAGTTAGGTAAGTTCTAGTTATATTTCTACGCTAAAACGATGTAGTTTAGGTGTCCAACAAAATAGGAAAAGCCCAAAAGATCCCCGACTTAACTATTGTCGGAGTGACCTCGGACCGTCGATCAACTAACGGTCTATGATGGTCAACTGTTGATCGGTATTGGAGGCTGGTTTTTGGGGGTCTGATCCATGGACGTGGACCACGGTCTGTGGTCTGACCTACGGTCCGTGGGTTCGGCCGTGGGTCGACTGTTAAACGAATTTTAGGGATAAGTTCTAAGGGAGGTTGCTGATGCGAACCACGGACCACCAGCATGGGCCGTGGGTCACCTTCGGTCCGTGGGTGGCATCCGTGAGTTGCAGCTGCAATATCTGGAAATTTGATTTAAGGTCTGTTTTCGAATATGGGGTGTTACAGTTACTCGTATTAAGGTCTGAGTCTAATGGTATGCTCTTACTATATTCAAGCTTAACCTAAATCCTTAGGTTAGGGTTCTATACCTCTCTATAGGGAATCTCTTCCCAAGACGATTACTCTTTACCACCACATTGGGCTCATATCAAGAACCACCTAATATTTAACAACACCACATTCAAGCTTAGTACTCTAACAACTCCATGAAATCCTATTAACCAACTCCTTCGGAACCAACTAAGGGCTCTCATTTAACTATTTCTCATCGTAAAACCTCATACTTTTCTTCCTCCTCATTTATGCCCTTAGATGGAATAATCACACCATTACTATCATGATAATAACATCAACCTCTTTTTTCTTACATCACTCCATTACTAAAAGGACCTTAGAAAGGACATCTCCCATACTCTTTGGAACTCATTACTATCTTACTCTCAAATACTTGACTTGATTTCTCATCTTGTCAGCTCCCCCTTAGGTCTAAAGTTGACACTTGAAAGCTATGGACCTATTCCATCATCTCTAACTGGTCTACATCCTCTTTTAGTCTAATACTCGGAAGAAGTTTATCTCATGACTACCGAACTCTCTATAAGCGGTACTAAGACCTCTTTCTAAGGTGTTTCTCTTAACCTCTTCTGATTACATACCCTCTCGGTACACCTCTTTATACGCTTTTTACTCTTGTGACTTAGCCACACTTCACTGTCCTTATCTAAAGGTTAGGGTCTCTCACTTTTACTACTCACATTCATTGCAACAACCATCTCAATTCCTCACCTACTCTATGTTAAGTCTACCATATCAAATCTCAAGACTAACATCATCACCCTCATGTTTCCCTTCTTTTGATCATGACACTCATCTCAAATTCAGGCTTAATGTTTATTACTAAACCCAAATATCAATATGATTGCTCACTTACTATACTATACCTCATTACTTGATAGTTCAATAACCTTCTGAACATCATGATCCTCTCAAACAATTCATAAGCCTAGTTTAAATCTATCACTTTATGAATACTATGTGCTTCTATTCAACACATATATTTTAGCCTCCTCTAACACGATGACGCATCGACATAAACTCTATTATAGTTAAACATATACTCTAACTCATCTTGACTAGCAACTATTCCTCTACTCATAAGGCAAAACTCTTCATCAATAACTTACAGGCTGTATAACTATCATAACATAGCTTGTCTCATCACTATCTCCCTTTCTAGGATTAATAAACCTATGCATACCTTCCTCTAACTCTGGGCTCTTTCATTATGCTACCTTTTCGGGTGAAAATCTTACCCAAGCTCTAAACATATTTCTTAAAAAGGATCTAGCTGAAATAAGTAAGAAAAATAGTACAACTCGCTTTTAGCTCGAATGCACGATTCATCTGGGTGCATTCCACTGAAATTGAAAACTTACTCACTCAAGGGCTTCTCTCAAGCCCTTTCAGAGTCACATGACTTCCTCAAGATTTTTTTCTAAGAATAACTCGTTGATAAAGGACAGACTTTTCTTTTCAACCACCTCTAGTATGATGGATAGTCGAATAAATCTGAGAAATACATGAGTATGAATAAATCTCTATGACATAGCTCTATTGCACGATTAGGAGTATAAAAGAAGGGAAACTTTTCTTAAATGCTTGTAGTCCTTCGTTTATAGAAGTGGGGCCATCACAACCATAAACAAGACCCTACTGACACGGCTTCATAGACACCTTAGGACGCTTAAACTCTTTGCCCTGATACCAAGTTTGTCATGACCCGATCCTACACCCTGGACGTGCTCGGCACTCAAGAACCATCACTGGTCCCCAAGCGAACCCTCATCATGGCTGACTACAAGCGGAAGACTAACTCAAGCATGCAAATCTTAAAACAAAATTACATTCATTGAACTCAATTACAAATCTTTAACTCAAATGAATAACTTTGAATAAAAATAATATATTCAACTCGTCATAAAACATGCAACTTAAGTCTTTAAAATATTTAATAAGATAAATGAAACAGACTTCTGAAACTCTACTATCTATCTATGAAGCCTCTAACTGACAAAAATGGAAGTTAGTATAAGACCCACAACATCCTAACAACTGATATAACTGAAAGTACAATTGGAACCCTTCGGAAGTAAGGAGGCTCACCATAGCTAACTCAAACTCCATGTGGTACCAATGAAATTCATGTTGATGACCCTGAATACCTGTATTTGCATCATGAAACGATCCAGGCCAAATGGCTTAGTACGTGGAATGTACGTGCATGTAAGGGGAATTCAAAAGCATAACATAAGCTTGAACTTGATAAAAGGAAACATATTTACATATTCTCAACTCACTCAACTAAATCAACTTAGGAATAAGATATTCAACTCAAAGATAAGATATTCAACTCACTAATAAGGTTCTCAACTCAGTGAAACATATCTCAACTTAAGATACTCAACTCTGGATACTCAACTCAAGATAAAGCAACAATAAAAGATGCAATTTATGAAAAACTTTTAAAATAGTAGATAGCAACTCAATGTATTGAAGAATACAATAACAACTCAATTTGTATATAATAAAATATAGTACAATTCTGTGGGAGTTTCTCTAACCTACAACTGTCATGCCCCGAGCCTACACCCTGGGAGGGACTGGCACTCGAGAACCATTTTTGTCCCAAGCGAACTCTTAGCATGAATTAACTTGTAACGGAAGACTTAAAGCATTAATACAAGGATTCAATGCACCTCTACGCAACTGTTTAATAAAATAACTTAGAACGTTTAAACTTCAAATATTCAACTTGGCCAAAGTGGCAACTCAAGTCTTAACATAAGAAATAACAATTTAAAGACAACTGAACTACTAACTGTCTATGAAGCCTCTAAAACAAGGAGGGATGTCGGGACAAGACCCCCTGATCATCCTAACAACTAAAGTACTAAAACAAATGATAAAAGGGGTCCACTAGATAGCAAGGTGTCTCACCAACTGACTCTGAATGCTCAACTAGATCAATAAGGCATTGGATGTTGATCCTGGTTACTTGTGTGTGCATAATAAAATGATGCGGGCCAAATAACATCAGTACATTGAATGTACAAGTATGCGAGTGGAATACTAAACAAGACATAAGCTTGAAAGGAATCTGAAAAGAACATTTACCTTGGCTTTACTCAACAAATGAATAAATCAACTCAAATGCAAAGTAAAAACAACAATAATGGTGCAGTTTATACAAAGCATTTAAAACAATAGGTGATAACTCAATTTATTAAAGAGATACAATAACAACTTAGTTTACTCATATATTAAAGTAATATAATATTGTGGGAGTTTCTCTAACCGGCAAATACCACTATGAGCCTAAGTGATGATGCATCGTCTCGCCCATACTGCCAGAACTGTTCTATACTTTGCCGTCATATAGAATGCCTCAACTAAGTGGATCCACTAGTCTATGCTAAAAATTACTAAGGAATCATCTACAAAGTATGATCCTTTATACCCATGATGGCTACATCGTTTATGGGAATTTGAGTTATTATGAACTCGCGTCCTCATATCAGTGCTCAATATTACTCCCAAAAAATACTCAGCTCATATGTTTTAAAAACAAAACTCTTTCTGTGATTTGAGATAATTACTCAAAAATTAGCTCAAAGACTCTCTTGAAAATCGGTGTTTCCTTTCTTACTCAAATGTGAAAACATTTTAACTCTTGGGAATACTTAGTTCCCATATAATTCTTGAAAAGATGAACTTTACTCTTACTCTTTACTCAACTCAAAGCCTAATTCTTAAAACAAAGTTAAAACATTTGTAAAAGACTTTTGGAAAACCCCATGAACTTTTTTTGACTTAACTATTAACCTCTTGACTTGACTCTTAACTTTCTTTGAATTGAATTATGGCTTCAAGGTTAATGATCTCATGCTTATAGATGATTTCATTATGTTTAGACGTACTTTAGAGTATAGAAATCGACTAAAAAACATAGGTACGTTGCTAAGGAACTAGTAAAGAAAGAAGGGGAAAAAGTGGAACGGGCATCCCTGGCGCTCTAAGAGGTGCGGGACGCCAACCCTAAAATTTTAGAGACTGACTTGAGATGCTCTGGCTGGCGCAGCCCCCCAGAGGTCAAACTTCTGAGCCCCTGTTTGGGCGCTATGGCTAGGGCGGCGCCCCAGGCCCCTGCCCAGGTGAATTCTGTCTTTTTTCTTTTGTTTTTCAAATCTAAACCCCATATTTCAACTTGGTTCTTTCCCCCCAAACACTTAGAATCAACTATACCATCAATATATGTAAGAATCTACTAGAAAACACACCTAAAATCATGAATCAAACTCAAGAAATTTCAATAACAAGAACCCACAAGATTTCAAACGAATTATCATCAAGAACTCATAAGATTTGCTTTCAAAACAATACAACTTCTCTGAATTGAATCATGATTGGTGTGTGGGTGAAATAAACCAATGCTATGTAATCTCATATACATCGTAGGATTGAATCCTTGGCATAATCCATAATCAAAATTGCAAGATCTTGACGAATCTTGACTTTTCTTCTCCTTTCTGCTCTTCTCTTTTTTTAAAGCCCTAGCGTGAATTTCCAATTGTTTCAACTGATCTATTTTTGATTAGACCCAATTAAACTCCTAAAAACAAAATAAAATAATTGGGTAAGGAAAAGACCAAACTACCCTTCCAAAATCCGGATTAGACTTTCCTTATTTGAACAACCCAACTTCAAATGGGCATGTCTCACTCATACGAACTCGAAATCGCGCAAACTCAGTGGCGTTGGAAAGAAAATTCCAAGATATTTCCTAGGGTAATTGGAATAACACTAAACTCATCTTGAGATAGGAATTATGGTCATTTTAAGTTGACCCAAAACTCAAAGTTAATATAACTTGACCAATTTTCCAGATTTTTCCTACTTTCCAAAAATGACTCTTTCTAGTTCTTTCAATTAGCGAGATGTTACAATATCTCTCCCTTGGGAACATTCATCCTCGAATGGGATTACTCTTAGTAGGCTAAGGGTCTAAAATCTAACATTTAGCTCAAACACCCAACAAGCAAATCTAACACATCAAGTATATGAATTAAAGAGTACTAAGAAAAGAAATAGTACCTTGATCTGGGTTTTCTCCGGGCTCAAAGAGATGTCGATAGCTCTTCTTCATATCCTCCTCAGCTTCCCAAGTAGCTTCTTCAACAAACTGATTCCTCCAAAGGACTTTGACTGATGCTACTTCCTTAGTCCTCCACTTGCAAACTTGGCGATCTAGAATTTGAATAGGAATCTCCTCATAAGATAAGCTATCCTTGATCCTAATATCTTCAGTTGTAAGATTAATGAAGGATCTCCCATGCACTTCGTTAACATGGAAATATGAAATACAGGATGAACCGTTGCAAACTCTTGAGGTAGCTCTAACTCATAAGCTACATTACCAACCCTCTAAGGGCCAATATACCGGGGACTAAGCTTCCCCTTCTTACCAAATCTCATAATACCCTTCATGGGTGAAACTTTCAAGTATACCCAATCATCTACTTCAAACTTTAACTCCCTTTTCCTAACATCAGTGTAGGATTTCTGATGACTCTGCGTTGTTTTCAACCTCTCTTGAATGACTTTCACTTTCTCCATAGCTTGATGAACTAAGTTTGGTCCTATCAACCCAACTTCACCAACCTCAAACCATCCAATAGAAAATATGCATCTTCTCCCATAAAGAGCTTCATAAGGAGCTATTTGGATGCTAGATTGGTAACTATTGTTGTAAGCGAACTCAATGAGAGGTAGGTGATCATCCCAATTTCCCTTGAAATCAATCACACATGCCATCAACATATCTTCTAAAGTTGGAATAGTGCACTCTGCTTGACCATCTGTCTGAGGATGAAAAAAAGTACTCAAATTCACCTTTAAACCCAAGCCTTTTTAAAAATATTTCCAAACTGTGCAGTAAATTGTGCACCTCTATCTAAAATAATCGAAACTGGCACCCCATGAAGTCTAACCACCTCTTGAAGATACAACTTCGCATAGTCCTCTTTTGTATGGGTAGTCTTTACCAGCAAAAAATGGGCTGATTTTGTCATTCTATCAACAATCAGCCAAATCAAATCATATTGCTTGCGAGACCGTGGTAAACCTATGATGAAGTCTATATTGATCATCTCCCACTTTTATTTCGGAAGTTCTATATTCTGAGCCATACCACCTGCCATTTGGTGTTCTAGTTTAACTTGTTAGCAATTCGAACACTTAGCAGCAAACTCTACAATTTCCTTCTTCATACTACTCTACCAATAAACTTCTCTCAAGTCACAATACATCTTTGTGGAACCCGAATGAATGGAGTATCTGGAGCTATAAGATTTCTCCATGATCCTTTCTTGGAGTTCATCCACCCTTAGTACACACAACCTACCTTGATACCTCAATATGCCATCTCCCTCTTGTTCAAAAGCCAATACTTTTTGCTTATGAACATTTGCCTTCAATTCAAGCAAAATAGAATCTTGGTCCTGCTTCTCTTTTTACTTCTAACACTAATGGTGATTCAACCCCAGTCATCATCATTACTCCTCCTTTTGTAGAATCCATTAGACAAACTCCCAATCGTGCAAGCCTATGCACATTTTTCGCTAACTCTCTCTTATCTTCCTCAAAATGGGCAATACTACCCATAAACAATTTACTCAAGACATCAGCAACAACATTAGCCTTACCTGGGTGATAAATAATACTCATATCATAATCTTTGAGTAACTCTAACCACATTTTTTATCTCAGATTAAGCTCTTTCTGACTAAACACATACTGAAGACTCATGTGGTCGGTGAACACATCCACATGAACACCATAAAGATAATGGCGCCAAATTTTCAAAGCAAACATTACCACAGTCAATTCTAGATCATGGGCTGGGTAATTCTTCTCATAAGTTTCAACTATCAGGAGACAAAAGTTATAACTTTGTCATTCTGCATTAACACACAACCCAAACCAACTCTAAACGCATCACAATACATAACAAAACCTTGCGTACCTTCTGGTAAGGTCAATACTGGGGCAGTAGTCAACCTTTTTTTCAATTCCTTAAAGTTTTTCTCACAAGCTTCAGACCATTGAAATTTCACTATTTTCTAAGTCAATTTAGTCAAAAGGGATGACATAGATGCGAACCCCTCTACGAACCTTCTATAATAGCCAGTTAAACCCAAAAAACTCCTAATATCAATTGGAGATGTGGGTCTAGGCCAATTCTGCACTGCCTTTATTTTCTGGGTATCAACTTTGGTTCCCTCTCTGGACACAATATGACCTTAGAATGCCACAGACTCAAGTCAAAACTCACACTTAGAGAATTTGGCATATAACTCTCTATCCTTTAAATTTTGGAGAACTACTCTGAGATGGTTTGCATGATCTTCCTCATTCCTCGAATATATTAGAATGTCATCAATGAATACGATAACAAACATATCTAAATAAGGCTTGAATACTCTATTCATAAGGTCCATGAATGTTGCAGGCGCATTGGTCAAACAAAATGACATGACTAGGAACTCATAATGACCATAATGGGTGCTGAATATTGTCTTTGGAATATCACAATCCCTTACTCTTATCTTATGGTAGCCTAATCTGAGGTCTATCATAGAGAAATAGGTAGCACCCTGAAGCTGATAAAAAAGATCATCAATTCTCAAAAGAGGATACTTATTTTTTATGGCAACTTTGTTCAACTGGCGGTAATCTATACACATCCTAAGGGAACCATCTTTCTTTCTCACAAATAAGACCAGAGCACCTCCAGGTGAGACACTTGGTCAAATAAAACCCTTATCAAGAAGATCTTTCAACTATTCTTTAAGCTCTTTCAACTCTACTGGAGTCATTCTATATGGCAGAATAGATATTGGACGAGTATCGGGAAGAATATCTATACCAAAGTCTATCTCTCTCAGGAGGAACTCTGGGTAGTTCATCTGGAAAGACTTCTGGAAACTCACTCACAATTGGAACTGACTCAATATGAGGTGTCTCAACACTAGAGTCATTAACTTGGACTAAGTGATAGACACAACCCTTGGCAACTAACTTTCTCGCCTTAAGTTATGAAATGAAACCACCCTTAGGCACTGTTGAACTACTACTCCAATCTATAACTGGCTCATTAGGAATTTGGAACCTAACAACTCGAGTTCTACAATCAATAGAGGCATAACAGGCATAGGCATGTAGACAGTCCATACATAGAATGACATAAAAATCTACCATGTCTAACTCAACTAAATCAGTCATGGTGTTCTTGTCATTGATGGAAATGACACAATCATGATATACCCGCTCAGCTAAAATAGACTCCCCAACCAGTGTAGAAACATAGAAGGACTCATAAAGTTTATCAGGAAGAGAATCGAATTTCATTGCAACATAAGGAGTCACAAAAGATAAACTCGCTCCTGGATCTAACAAAGCATACACATTAAGAGTAAACACTTTGATCATACCAATGACAACATCTGGAGAATTCTCTTGCTCTTACCGACTAGTGATCGCATAAAGGCGGATTGTTTTTCCTCTAGTACCAAAAGTAGCTCTTCTAGGTGCAGCTCTGTATGGTGGAGCAACTGATAAATATTACAGCTCGTAGAACCTTGAGGCTTTATTGCCCCGATTCCCATTACCTTGCCGGTTCTTAGGGCATTATTTCATGAAGTGACCCTCTTGTCCACATTTGAAACAACATGTGGACCCATTGCGACACTTACCTGAGTAGTTCTTAGGGCATTCTTTCATGAAGTGACCCTCTTGTCCACATTTGAAACAACCTGTGAAGCCATCGCGACACTTACCTGGGCGATTCCTACCACACTTAGCACATGTTGGAGCCCAGTTACCTTCTTGTGCCAGACTACCCTGAGACTGTGCAGGTCTAGCTCTGAAGTGCTTGAAATTCTGACTATTGTACTCACATTTTTTTTTGGGTGCAGGTGTACTAGCAGATGTTGGAACAAGTCCCTTTTGCTTTTGTTGAAAGGACGAACATTTCACATTACTTCTCTGCTGCCTGGACTCATTTCATGTCTTAGCTTTCTTGTTTCTAACCTCATCCCTATCCCTCAGCTTCTCTTCCTCAACCTGCTGCACATAAATCATCAACCTTGCTATATTCATGTTACCTATTAGCATCGCAGCCTTACCTTCCTTACTTGACAGGCGAGATAGTCCAAGAACAAACAAACTCATCCGATTCCTCATATTCGTAACCATCTACAGAGGATATCAGGAAAGTTGGGTAAACCTCAAGCTATACTCATTAACACTTAGTGAATCCTTCTTTAAAGTAAGGAATTCTTGTATCTTGGTTTCTCTCAGTTCATGGGGGAATAAAAGCCCCAAGAAAGCCTTATCAAACATCGCCCAAGTCAAAATTGGTGCAACCTCAACTCTACACTTCTTCTACTGGTCAAACTAAGTCCTAGCAACATTCTTCAGTTGATATACAATTAATTCAACTCGCTCAGCATCGACAATGTGCATGACCTCAAATACCTTTTGCGGTTCCTTAATATTTTTTTTGGATCCTCAGTAGTGCTTGAACTAGTGAAACTTGGAGGATTCATCCTCAATAACTCTTGAATCCTCGAAGTATCAACCTCTTCATGTCGAGCCCCTCTGTGTTTCCCAACTTGGTTGGTCACAACCTAACTTAGCATTCATATTGCTTCCTAAAATTCAGCATTGGTAACCTCTCCTTGAGGTTGCACTTCAGGTGCATTTGGTACCTCTTGCTCCTTAACGTTACGCCTAGCAGGACGACCTTTGACAGCCCTTCGTGGAGGCATGATTAACTGAAAGGCACGTGCAAGCATGAATTAGAAGAAACTTTTTAGAGATAAAACCCTAACGCATGCAATCAGTATGAAAGAAGTAAAGGAATTTCCTAAATGTTGCAGCCGCCTAATTATAGATATGGTGCGCTTCACACCGATAACTAGAACTCTACACACGACTTTATAGACTCCCTAGGACTCTTGAACTCTGTGCTCTGATACCAAGTTTGTCACGCCTCGAGACTACACCCTGGGCGACACTAGCACTCGAGAACCATTTTTTTCCCCAAGCGAACCCTTGGCCAGGCTTAACTTGTAGCAAAAGACTTAAAGCATTAATACAAGGATTCAATGCATTTCTACTCAACTGTTTAATAAAATAACTTAGAACGTTTAAAGGTCAAACATTCAACTTAGCCAAAGTGGAAACTTAAGTCTTAACATAAGAAATAATAATGTAAAGACAACTGAACTACTAACTGTCTCTGAAGCCTCTAAAACAAAAAGGGATGTTTGGACAAGACCTCCCCCCCCCCCCCCGATCATCCTAACAACTAAGGTACTAAAACAAATGATAAAAAGGGGTCCTTTGGATAGCAATGAGGCTCACCAACTGACTCTGAGTGCTAAATTGCATCAACGAGGCGCTAGATGCTTATCCTGATTACTTGTGTCTGCATCATAAAATGATGCAGACCAAATGGCATTAGTACATTGAATATACAAGTATGCGAGAGGAATACTAACAAGACATAAGCTTGAAAGGAATATGAAAAGAACACTTACCTTAGCTTTACTCAACTCATGAATAACTCAACTCAAATGTAAAGTAAAAACAACAATAATGGTGTAGTTTATACAAAGAATTTAAAACAATATGTGATAACTCAATGTATTAAAGAGATACAATAACAACTCAGTTTACTCATATAATAAAGTAATATAATATTGTGAGAGTTTCTCTAACCGACAACCATCACTATGAGCCTAAGTGATGATACAACGTCTCGCCCACGCTGCCAGAACTTTCCTATACTTTGTCATCATATAGAACGCCTCAACTAAGTGGATCCACTAGTGTATGCTAAAAAGCACCAAGGAATCATCTAAAAAGTACGATCCTTTCTACCCATGATAGCTACATAGTTTATGGGGACTTGAGTTATTATGAACTCGTGTCCCTATATCGGTGCTCAATACTACTCCCAAAATATATTCAGCTCATATGTTTTAAAAACAGAACTATTTTTGTGCTTTGAGATAATTACTCAAAAACTAGCTCAAAGGCTCTCTTGGAAATTGGTGTTTCCTTTCTTTCTCAAATATGAAAACATTTTAACTCTTGGGAATACTTAGTTCCCATATAATTCTTGAAGAAATGAACTTTACTCTTACTCTTTACTCAACTCAAAGCTTAAGTCCTAAAACAAAGTTAAAACGTTTGTGAAAGACTTTTGGAAAACTCTATGAACTTCTCTTGACTTAACTCTTAACCTCTTGACTTGACTCTTAACTTTCCTTGAATTGAATTATTGATTCAAGGTTCATGATCTCATATTTATGGATGATTTCATGATATTTAGACATACCTTGAGTATAGAAATTGACTAGAAAACATAGGTACATTTCTAAGGAACTAGTACGGAAAGAAAGAGGAAAAGGTGGAAGAACTGGTGTCCCTGGCGCTCTGAGAGGCGCGGGGCACCAGCCTTGAAATTGCAGAGACCGACTTGGGGAGCTCTGGCTGGCGCGGCGCCCTAGGCCCCTGCCCAGGTGAATTCTGACTTTTCTCTCCTTCGTTTTTCAACTCTAAACCCCTATTTCAACTTGGTTATTTCCCTAAACACTTAGAATCAATTATACCATCAATATATATAATATTAAACTTGAAAACAAACCTAAAATCATGAATCAAACTCAATAAACTTCAACAACAAGAACCCACAAGATTTCAAACGAATTATCATCAAGAACTCATAAGATTTTCTTTCAAAACAATACAACTTTGCTGAATTGAATCGTGATTGGTGCGTGGGTGAACTAAATCAATTCTATGTGATATCACATACATCGTAGGATTGAATCCTTGGTGAAATCCACAACCAAAATTGCATGATCTTGATGAATCTTGACTTTTCTATTTCTTTCTCCTCTTTTCTCTTTTCTCCAAGCCCTAGAGTGATTTTCCAATTGTTTCAACTGATATAATTCTGATTAGACCCCAATTAAACTCCTAAAAATGAAATAAAATAATTGGGTAAGGAAAAGACCAAACTACCCTTCCAAAATCTGGATTAGACTTTCCTTATTTGAACAGCCCAACTTCAAATGGGTATATCTCACTCATACAAACTTGGAATCGTGCAAACTCAGCGGCGTTGGAAAGATAATTCCAATATATTTCCTACGGTATCTGGAAGCACACCTAACTCATCCTGAGCTAGGAGTTATGGTCATTTTAAGTTGACCCATAACTCAAACTTAACATAACTTAACCAATTTTCCAGATTTTTCCTTCTTTCCAAAAATGACTCTTTCTAATTTTAGCTCTTTCTAATTCTTTCAATTAGTGAGGTGTTACAACAACCACCACTATGAGCTATGTGATGATACAACGTCTCATCCACGCTGCCAAAACTGTCCTATAACTTATCGAAATATAGAAGGCCTCAACTAAGTGGATCCACTAGTCTATCCTAAAAAGCATGAAGGAATCATTTAAAAAGTATGACCCTCTCTACCCACGATGGCTACATGATTTATGGAGACTTCAGTTAGCTGAACTAATCCCCATATCGGTTCTCCATATTACTCCCAAAAATATACTCAGCTCATATGTTTAAAAACATAACTTTTTCTGTGGTTTGAGACTATTACTCAAAAACTAGCTAAAAAGCTCTCTAGGAAATCGGTGTTTCCTCTCTTGTTTAAATGTGAAAACATTTTACTCGTGGAAATACTTAGTTCCCATATAATCTTTTGAAGAAATGAACTTTACTCTTACTCTTACTCAAGTCAATGCTCAAGTCTTAAAACAAGTTTTAAAATATTGTAAAAGACTTCTCGAAATAAAGTTCATGCCGAATTATGGAAGTGAACGACTCAATTCAAGATTTTCAATAACCATATATATATATATATATATATATATATATATATATATATATAGAACTCAATACTCGGAACTCAACAACTCAGAACTCAAGAACTTCAATGGTAATACTCTTTTCAAGAATGCTCGACTCAGAGGGTTCATGCGGAATTATGGGCATGAACTACTCAACTCAACAACTTAAAGATACTTCTCATCTCCAGACTGTTCGACTTATAGAGTTCATGCAGAATTATGGGCATGAACTACTCAACTCAAGGACTTCATGGGTAACATGTAATAGTCCCATGATTACTAATATAATCTCAAAAGGGTCAGGAACTCAATACTCAAGACTTAGAACTGGAAGATACTACTCCTCTCAAAGATGCTCAACTTATAAAGTTCATGCGAAATTTATGGGCATGAATGACTCGACTCGAAGGTCAACATAACAATATGGAACTCCTGTATACGAATCTTCTCATCCTCATACTTACTTGCTCAAAACTTAGTTCAAACTGGTAATTGGTCTCAAAGGATTTACAATTTAACTTAAACTTTCTTGGACTCTACTCTTAACTCTCTCTCTTGAATGTGAATTATGAATTCAAGGGTTATGGTTCATGATATAAAGGATCTAGGTATTAGTGTAGACTCATGAATACATTATCCTCACTCTCATGCTCACTTACTTGAGTCTTGAAACAAATTATTAGAAATTGTAGAAGACTCCTCAAAATGACTCAAAGGGACTTTCTCAAAATATTCGAAAGAACTCTCAAAACTTAACTCTTAGCTCTACCTTGAATTTAAATTATGAATTCAAGGTTATGATTCATGTTATGAATGATTTCTAGGTGTTTAGAAGTAGTTTAGAGTGATTAGAATAAAAAATGAGTGAAGGTACACTTTAAATGAACTTAAACGGAGCAACCGACTGCAAACTGGATGGGGCAGGCGACCCTAGTGCACTGAGTGGCACGGGGCATCAAACCCTATACTAAAGGACATAATTGTGGTGCACTATCTGGCGTGTCACACCAGGCCCCAACCTAGAAAACCCGACGAATTTCTTTGCTTGTTTTCTCACCCTAACTCGCCTAGAATCGAACGATTTCTTCCCCAATCACTTTGATTCGATTAATTAACATAAGTACACTCTAATCTACTCAATACATCCCTCAAAATACTCACTCTCATCTCAAAAAATCATCAAAAACCCAACACAACAAAATTTAGGATGAACTTCAAGAACACTTCTCAAGAACTCGTCAAGAACTCTAATCTTTCAACTTCAAGAATGAAATTTCGCTGAAAATATTATGATCGGCATGTGGGTGAATAAACCCATCACTATGGAAGCTTACATACCTCTTAGGGATTAAATCCATGGGGAAAATCCGCAACAAAACTCAAGAACCTCGACGAACGTCTTGATCCTTTCCTCTTTTCTCCTCGTTTCTCTTTTTTTCTCTTCTTTTACTCTCAACTAAAGCCCTAGGAATATATTAGGATTATAAAACTGAACCTAATAGGATTTGATCCTTTAAACCTTACTAAAAATGAATCAAATCTGATTTGGTAAGGAAAAGACCAAAATACCTCTTACTATTTTCGGGTAACTTTCCTTAACCTGATAGCCTAACTTCAAACGGGCATATCTCACTCATCTGACCTCGAAACTTAGCAAACTCGGTGGAGTTGGAAAGATAATTCAAAGACCGTTCATTTTCCATCTCATGGTACACCTAAATCATCTTGTACTGAGAGTAATGGTAGTTTGAAGTTGACCCAAAACATAGAAGAGCTTAGGAATGACTTCAATGAATTCTCTATATATCGTCTTGGAACTCAAGGTGCTACATCTAGTGGCCTTAACACTTAGGAAAAATTTAAATTCCGTGGTAAAAACTTACTCACTATAAAGGATGGTTCAAGTCTTAGCTCAAAAATTTTCTAGTGGTGTAACAAAAGACTCATATTTTGGAGTAATTGATTGACTGAATTGAGGCAAGTGAACTTCTAGACCTTGATAAAATTTATAGAATCTTGTATTTTCCTTGTTGTATGTGTTGAGAGTATATAGAATCGGTGATGGACTGAATTGTTCACATTGTTTAATCTTAATGATGAAAAAGGGGAATAATGAAAAGGTAATGTGTTGGTAATTGTTGTGTGGTATATGATGAATGATTTGAGTGGTAATATTGGTTCATTATCGGTGAAACACTTTGATTGTGTTGTTGTGATTGTGATTTCTATGGAATTGCCATCTCCTGATCATGGTGTGAACATGTCTATTTCGATTGGTTCTAAAATATGATGATGCGATCTATTGTGATTATGCCAAGGTCTTTTTTGACGGATGACACAGATGCTGTTGTGATTGTGATTTCTATGGAATTGTCATCTCCTGATCATGGTGTGAACATGTCTATTTCAATTGGTTCTAAAATATGATGATGCGGTCTATTGTGATTATGCCAAGGTCTTTTTTGACGGATGACACAGATGCTGAGATTTATTCCGGCGGGTGAGATTGATGTCGAGGGTTCTTCCGGTAGGTACATGGACCTTGTGCATTCCCCATGGGTTCCGATCTGAGGTTTAGTGGATGTGTATAATAAGACAAAAATGCATCACTCTACATGACATTGGACATCATTGCATCGCACTTCATTGATTATGATTGTTGATTTCTATGGTTTTAAGACTCTTGATTGTGAAATGCTATGATGATAGACTGATTGTGTTGAAGTGCGACTTGAGTTATTCTCTTTGTCTTTTTCATATGTAGTGGAAATTGAGGAGAACTTAACTTATGAACTTATTATTTATTATTGTCTATCTATAATTGTTGAGGTGTTACTTCTGAATTATGTACTACTTGAGATTGTTAGGTTAGGATGATTTCTATGCAGGTTGTAGTTTGTAGAGGTTTGGTTGGGTATGAAAGGAGTACTCATATTCTATTTTACTTTACCTTATGTTAGTAGCTAGCTTGCGAAGTACCCTGTTGTTTGGTACTCATATTCTATTTTACTCTTCTTCTTCTTCTTCTTCTTCTTCTTCTTCTTCTTCTTCTTCTTCTTCTTCTTCTTCTTCTTCTTCTTCTTCTTCTTCTTCTTCTTCTTCTTCTTTACTTTATCTGAGGCTCTTTTGTGCATACTTGAAAGATAGTGACTTGTCATCTCAGCGGACCCTCTCGTTCGTTTATTATGTTCTTGCTCTACTCTTGAAACAAAAACATTTGAGACGACACTCTCGTTCGTTTATTATGTTCTTGTTCTACTTTGGAAACTAAAGCATTTGAGGCTTGTATTTTATTTCAATTTAGTTGTATCACACTAGTGGCTTGTACATGTGACAATCAGGTTTTGGGGTATTCTATGAGATTGGCTAAGTTATCCGCAGTTATGTCTTTGATGTCTTTATTTCCGCTTTCATGTCGTATGATTTGGGTTTTAAGATAATTTGTCTTGGTGTGATAAGACTAGTGTTATAAAGTTCATTTTTGGACCATGGTAGTTCTCCTACCTAGGTGTTTGAGTATATGCCCGCACGACTCAATAGGTTGCATTGTAACAAAGAATCTATCTAGTTATGAAAAGGAAAATAATGAATGATAATAATAGTCAGAGTGGAATATTAATAAATCGCTAATAAGCTATGCAATGATACAAAATAATAAATATACTATGAAAATAATAAACAAGTAAAAAAAATATTAAATATTAGTGTAGAAATATGAGGAACGAGACTCAAGTATACATATAAAAATTTAAATAAAAATAATTAATATTCATTGCGTGTCGTCGGGGGTACTTATACTAGTTTATATTAAAGTTAGGAGCAAAACAGATTTTAACAAAGTTTGTAACAACTTTTAGAAAACTTTAGTCCCCCGTCTCTCCTATATAAAATCATGTTTTAGCGGTACCTCTCATTCAATCATTCTCAACACAACTCAACCTTATGCGGCTGAGAAGAAGGACATTCACAAAAGTGAAGAGGATGATAAATCTTCTTCATGTATTCTTCATAAATCAATCAATGAGTCATCGCATAGTATGTTCTTTAATTTCATTTTCTTTTCTTTATTTGGTTATATACTATTCATTTCCTTTAAAAGATTCACATTTTAAAAATATATTTTTGTTTTAGTTGTTGTATATAATCAAATAGAAAGTTGATTTATACCAAGTTTTCTTAGATTTAAAATCCTTTTTCTTATTACTTATCATAATTGATTAATTTAACATAGAAATTCTCCATCACCAGTTTCATCTATTTTGTAGTGAATATAAGAGTAAAATTATATAACTCCCAATATAATTTTACCATAAGCTATTTTTTTTAATGTAGATGTATGTTCCTTTTGTCCTTTCATCCAATTTTCTTTGTCATATATTTTTTTATTTTGGATATATGTTTGTTAATTTGAGTGATGTTTATAATCATTATTATTATTATATGCCTGAATTTAATTTGGTTCAAAACTTTAACATGTACTATATTATTTTCTATTTTATCTTATTATATTATTTTCTTAGAATTTTCATTTAACTAATAATACTCTTAATAATAATATTAATAATATGGAATATTCTCTTTTTTAATGTAAAATATTAGGAATACGTTAATCATATACTAGTAATATATTTTTTGTATTTCAAAAATTAAAAAGGAGTGAAACGAAAAATATATAACTTTATCAAAGTTATTATTTTTCAACACATGCAACAGAGGATCCACTAGTAGATTCTTGACAATAGAGCTCCGATCGTATAGTTTATTGCTAATATGTCTATAATTTAATTTAACATAGTATAATTATTTTATATTTGAATCTTTTTAAAAGCCTAAGAATTTAAATTAATTATTGTTTTTGCAATTTGTGATACTTTAATGAATCACAAATTTATTCCACCAAACTTATTTAAGTGCAAAAATCTGCAAATCTTGTCATTAACTTACAATGAGTTTACTGGAATCGTTTCAAGAGAGCTGTTTAACAAATCTTATAGGACTACATAGGTTACAATGTGATGAAATCAATATTACCTGAAAGCTTGGGAGGCCTTCACATTCTCATAGAATTCAATATTTCATCCAATTTATTAAGGGGAAAAACATACCTTGAGATTGAAAATGTAAAGGGTGCAAAATTTATTGATCTGTCAAAAAATAATTTTTCTGATAAGATTCTTAGCACTTTAGGGGGTCTCAATAAAGTGATTAATCTTTCTCTGCACATAATAGACTATCCAAGTTCATTTGACAAACCGTTGGCATTGGAATTCTTGAATTTGTGTTATACAATTTATCTATTTTACATCTTATGCTTATGTTAATATATACTATTCACAAACCTAATCTAGGCTATGTAATATTCTAGTGGTAACTAAGCTCAATGATGTAGCATATTTGGGGTGAGATGCTATAACCACTAAAGAACGTAACTTTTAGTGAAGTTAAGGTATATACGAATTTATTATTTCAATTTCACACTATTTTATCGTTATTCATTTCTCATAATAGATATTTTTTTTAAAAATCAAGAAATGTGTATGTTTTACCTACCATGACAAGTAAATCGCTACTAACTTGAGAAAATCAAGTTGTAGGGTATTAGACTCGTTTTATGATGATCACTCGTTTTAACCTATTCTACGACCATCATAAAACAAGTCTGATATTCTATGACTTGATATTTTTTTAAAGTTAGTAGCACTTTGTTTGTCATGGTGGAGAATACATATACACTTTTTTTTACAAAAATAAAAGGAAAAATTACAAGAATATACTATGTAAGACCATTATTTACATAATATTATTTTAGTCTTTTTATTTACAACATTAACATTTTAATTACAAATATATACATAACAATATAATAATATGCACTTTTTTTTACGTGGGATACGGTTTTATTTACTACTTTTTGGGGGGGAGTGTGCTTATTTTATGGAATTGATAATTTACTATTTTACCTTTTGAATTTCCAAGCACAGTTATGTTGTGATACGTTTCTTTTTTTTAAAACATCTTTTAATTTCTCTTTCTTTTCTCTCTCTCTTAATTTTTATCATGAAATCACACCATTTAATTTTTTATTTTTCACATATTAGTTTTTGGATAAAATCTCCATCTTTTCTCATTAAGAATTTTGGTTCTTCTTCATACTTGTTTTTTTTCTTCAAAATTATCTATATTTTGAGATAAAATTGTGTGTTTTCTTTGATTTATAGGATCATGAATAGGAAAATTTCATGAATTCGATTTGTAGAAATAATCTGGGTATTGACAGCCGAATTGCAATATTAACAATCTTGATGTGTGTTCGAGATTAAATTTCGAGTTGAATGCATTTACTTTGTCTCCCTAATCTTGTTATCGGTAGTGAAAGGTCTATCTATGACTCCTAATTTGACAAAAAAGAAAGGTAAGGAGAAAGAGGTTTCAACTGTTGATTTGAAGGTGTACTCGTATGATAGTAATTTTATATAGAAGTTCATCTTAGAACAATTTCTTCCATCACTTTATCTTATTTTGAGAAATTATTTTGTCATACAATTAAATAAACTTTTTTATTGTTTTTTGATGATTTTTTGGTATTTCATTGTGCCTATTTAGTCTTTCTTGAAGAAAAATAATATTTCTCAAAATGTGGTATTGTTCATTCTAGTGTTGGACACGAAAGGTAATATTTGATAGAAATTATGTTGGTGATCGTTGTGGTATAAAATGACTAGCTGAAAAAGTATTTATAAAATTATTAACAAACTTGCATTATATGATATAAATTATGGTATAAAAGTCGGTATTCAAGCTATCAATTTAGCAAGAATAATTGTTTTTTGATGATTTTTTGGTATTTCGTTGTGCCTAATTTTTAGTCTTTCTTGAAATTCTGAAAAATAATATTTCGCAAATGTGGTATTGTTCATTCTAGTGTTGGACCTGAAAGGTAATATTTGATAAAAATTATGTTGGTGTTCGTTGTGGTATAAAATTACTAGCTGAATTTTTTTTATAAAATTATTAACAAACGTGCATTATATGATATAAATTATGGTATAAAAGTTGGTATTCAAGCTATCAATTTAGCAAGAATATTATACCATATTTTAATCCAACAATATACCTCAATATAAACGTATAAATTTCTTGCAGTGTACAATAGATATAAGGTTAAATTGGGGTGTCCAAATGAAATATGCGGACAACTTCAAGGGACTTTTGATGACTTAAGCCTATAATATACTAACTTATACCATATTTCATACCAACATTATATCATATAAAATACTAACCTTCATGAAATAAATACTACCATATTGTCATATAAAATAGTAACTTATACCATATATCACACCAATATGGTATCATATAATATACTCCAACTTTCCTTGAAATCTATTATAATATACTAACTTATACCATATATCATATCAACAAGATTTCGTTTAATATACCAATTTTTATTGAAATAAATACTACCAATTAGATATCATATAATATATTAACTTATACCATATTTCACCCCAACGTGAAATCATATAATATATTAATATTTATTGAAATAAATATTTTCTAATATATTAACATTATGTTAATTGATTTACATCTTTTTTGTTCGAAATTATTCATTTTAAACCATAACAAAACCAACACCGTTGGAATTAATAAAAATAAAATTAACAATTGAAAAAATAACACCATTCTGAAAAATGCTTAAAAATTGAATAATTATGCAATCGTTTATAGCATAAAATACTATTCTGAAAAAAAAAATTATTCAAAATAATGAAAAACAACAATCAATTCTTAAATATTTTTCAGAATTAACTATGGAAAAAGGAATTATATTGAGGTTATGAAAAAGAAATATTAAATAACAATTGAGATATTTGTGGAAAGTAAATAACAACATGGAGTAAATTAAGGGATTAGAATTTTATTTACTATAGAATTGTGCGTGGGTTATTTTTCATTTAATATTTTTTTTTATTTTTTTTTGTAATGATTCTATTGCTATTTTGGTGTAAAGTAAAACTATTGTTATATACGTGTTATTTATGTTCTTAAATTGTATATTTAAGTTTTTTTCCCAAAATAAAAATTTTAATGTCTAAAATGAGAAATGAATACTGATAAGTATAGTATTTGAATTAAAATAATAAATTCATATATACCTTAAACTCATTGAAAATTAAATTTTTGAGTGATTGTGCATCTCACCCCAAGTCGGATAAGCAATATGACATAAAATGAGTTCAAATCCATGAAAATATTTAGGTACAATTTAGATACTTATTCTCGCTGGGAAATTTTATATGTAATGATTTGTTTTGGTGTTTTACTAAATATTTACTATCTAGTTATAAGAGTTCTAATCTTTTTATTTCTTTTATCATATAAATGTGAGTCGAGAGCGATTATTTTATTTATTGTTACACTTCAAACCTTTCTGCTAACATTTGGACTTATCTATTTGGATAGATAGGTCCGAACTTGATGAAATTTAATTGTATATAGGTGTTTAGATCAATTCGTTAGTGTGAAAATGCATTATGTATGAATTAAGGTCATACGAGATCCTTAGCACAAAGTTGAGTTGGAAATGTCCTCATCGATTGAGTTTCGCTATGAGCTTTTACTAGGGTCAACTCCAAATGAGTGTATCTCCTAGAATATAAAGAGTTATGCGGCTCAAAGCATATTAGATTAAATGTTTTTTAATCTTCTTTGCAACACCACCGACCATTAATTAATTTAAATCAGTACAACGTTATAGTCATTTTACTAAAATGTGTCTAAACTGCAAAAGTCATTTTGTTATAGGGAAGGATAAACTGATTTTAAGTATGTTTTGACGGATTTTAAGCCAAAAACTTCAAAACCTTGTTTCATAGTCCTAGAAGGACAATTTTTTCAAGGCTAGGGTAACAATTCTTCATTGAGGTAAGTTCTTATATTAACCTCTTTGTCTATTAATCCACTAACATCTTAGACCATTAAAACTATTGTTAATGGTGAAACTTTGGGGAAAACACTATGGGTATGTATTATATCACTTATAATTTTTTAATTTGTAAGCTAATGATTCTAAGCATAAAATTGTTGTTATAAAACATGATTGTAATGATCGTAGATCTTGTGTATAATAAAGATGAGACCTTTATCATAAAAATTGCTTTAAAGTTATAATTGGGGTAAAGATTGGCTTATTTTAGATGTTTTTAAGCCAAAATAGCTTTTAAGCAGCTTTGTAGTATTTGTAACATAAAAAAAAACTGTTAATAAACGCTTGTTTTTAAGCTAAAATGACTAATGTAAGTCATAAGTTTGAATTTCTAACTTATGACTTATGATTAAGAGTCTGTTTGGATTGACTTTTGACTTATAAACCAAATTTTTTTTTATCCAAACACACCAAGAGTACTTAAAATTCATTTTGACTTAAAGCACTTAAAATAAGTCAATCCAAACATACTCTAAAACTAAAGGGTCATTTGGTAGGGAATAAGTTATTCCACTATAAATATCGGATAACTTATCTCATCATTAAGGTATAAATGATGAGATGAATCATTCAAGGATTACATAATACCTCAAACCAAATGCAAGATAAAATAATCCTGTATTTTTCTCAAGATTACTATACATTATATCTCACACAGTTACACTAATAAGTAAAAGACAACAAATTAGTGACCTCGTATTAGCACGCCAGTAGATCTAGTCTATACCTAAGACTATTTGAAACGCAATAAAAAAAGTGATTAGTAAACGCTATTTGTACAAATCTTTTACTTTTACAACATTTCTACTTACATAAAGGCACATCTTCACCAACTCATAAAGTGGTCCATACATAAGACCCAGACCTGTTTCTGGGCTGTTATAATAACTGACAAAACTGAGAAAAAGATTGGACTGATGGGATACCAAATAGAACAAAAGGAACACGGGCCTGACACTTAAGGCTTAAATGGGCCCGGCCCATTAGTTACTACTCACCGACAGCAACTTCTCACTATTATCACTTTGTACCACTAAAGTTGTACAAAATATTAATGTTTAATTTGACCACAAAAAAGTTGGATCATTTGCACTTTGACTCCTATTTTGTACTCATGATAATTAATTATTTTTTTTGTGAAATATAAGTTTAAACTAGTTACTTATCGTGTACGGGTTTAATATTTATTCACAAATTTGGTGTTAGTTAAATGATATTAAATAATTTTACTAAGAAAATATAAGTTTAAGCGTAAATTTTAGGTTTAACAAATATAAAAATCATATTTGTAAGTTATAGCTATAGTTATAGTTTGTATAATTGCGCCCCATAGCAAATTTTATGTTTGATATGGCTATTAATCTGTATATTTTGGTATACATATACATAAAAATTTGTATTTGTATATTTTGGTATACTTATACATAAAAACTTGCCATGTCTTGATCTGTATATTTCGGTAATCTGTATATTGATCTGTATACAAACTAAAACATAGTAGTTGTATATAAACAAAATTACTACATATATGCATAAAGAGATTATACAAACATGTCTTGTTATGTATAACTATGGAAAATATACAAATAACAAATTGAATTTGTATAAACAAACTAAAAAAATAGTAATTGTATATAAATAAAATTGTATAAAGGGAATTCGTATATACTAATATACCTTCCAAATGGGTCCCGCCTGCTGAAGGCAAAAACATGGAATGTTTGCTGCGAATTACAATTAAAAGAAACTATGGCTATAATATTTAATTTGAATTAATAGTCTGTTATTTCATACAATTTTCCCCAAGTTTAAACTAGTTATATGTTGTGCATGTGTCCAATATTTATTCACAAATTTATTTTTAAGTGGTGTTAATTAAATGATATTAAATTATCTTATTAAGTGTAAAGAGATACCTGATAAATATTAAGTGGTATTTAATTAAATAATTCAAATGTTTGCTCTAAAATAAATTATAATGTATATTTGTTTGGTAGTGAATTATCTCATTATTTTTCTTTACGCAAATCGGATGTGAAGCAGCACATTGAGATGTTAATAATTAAAGTATTTCTCTTCATCGGCCATTGATTTTTTTCTCAAAGTAGTTGAAATTTTAGACAAACATTACTGACATTAAAAATAATAAATTTATAACCAAAAAATATGAATTTAAAACTAAAAGTCATAGCTAAAGCAGGTGTCATGTGTTAGGGAAAATTATACACGAATAAAATTAAAGTAGATTAAAAAAATATTACTTTTTTTAAAAAAATGTCCTTGCTGAAGCAGACACGTCAACGGAGACATATGTGATTTAAACTCAAACTTTTTCTTATATAATAAGAGAAATTTTGCATTAGAATATCCAGCAAATTATGTCTTACGCTCTTAAAAAACTTATGTCCTATTAGGTATAAATTTGATTTCTAGGAGCAAAAATTAACTATCAACGCATCTGAAGAATAAAAGTTAAGGATCAACTCATTTGAAGGACAAATCGAATGATTACATTAAAATAGTTTTATTTTCAAAATATTTGTTTTTATACTTCATAAATTTACTTCTATCTTTAAAAAAAGAATTACATATAAAAAGTTTGAAGATATCATTTTTCTTATACAATTTGTAAGGGACTATGAGAGATTATTTCCTCTTTCATGTTTTTGCATTTAAGGCTATTAGGTGTGCCAAATGGACAGATTGAGTTAAAATTGGAGTTATTAAGATGGATAGAAATCGAAATTTGGTTGGGTCATGACCCGCCCAAGTTACTTTGGGCTCAAATGAGCTAAAAACGGATTGGATCATGATCCTTCCAATTTGATCCACTTAATCTCAATAATTTTAATATATTGTTATTTAACTTTTATAACCACAATTTAAATTTCAACTCAAGAAAATTAAAAAAAAAAAAAAAGTTACAAATGGAAAGATAATTCCTAGAAGATATAAAACAATACTAACCCATACCTTCAATATAGAAACATACATTATATCAATACAAATAGAGAGTTTTAAAATGGGTTAAAATTAGAGATTTAATTAGGCTCAATTGAAGATTCTTTTAGAATGGGTTAATAGTTGAATGAGTTGATATTGAACTAATTCAAATTAGAGAAAATTATCTAACTACATATTCTTTTTACCCTATTTTCTATTATTCCCTACCATTTCAAAAAAATTACAATCCCTCTTTTCCTCACATTCTCTCATTTTACGGATACATCACCGAGAACCATCCCAACTACACAATTTGAGTTGATATTGAACTAATTCAAATTAGAGAAAATTATCTAACTACATATTCTTTTTACCCTATTTTCTATTATTCCCTACCATTTCAAAAAAATTACAATCCCTCTTTTCCTCACATTCTCTCATTTTACGGATACATCACCGAGAACCATCCCAACTACACAATTTTTTTTCTTTTTTTTTTTTTCATGCCTAAAATCACTTCATGGTATCACCAGTTACCTCTATCACTCCATTTTTTAATTATTATTTTTTTCTTTCCGGTTCATCGATTATAAGTTATTGAAGAGGTAGTTCCTCTTCATCCATTTTTTTCTTTCCAGTTCATCAATTATTGCTCTTTTAGCCTTTTCATCTACAAATTTTTGATACATATGGATGATGCTCCATCTTTTAGTATTGGGAATATCAAATTAGTCAAAGAAGGATGCATTATTGACTTCAAAATCGATTGTGAAAAAAATGCAAAAAAAAAAGGAATAAGGTCGAATTGCTGGTGGCTTCGACAAGGGTCTTGGGTTGAGACCCATGGGTGACGCCATTGTTGATAAAGAAAAAAAACTACGAGAGTTGATATAGAGCAAAGGAGAAAGTGTAGAAGGATTTCGTTCTTTCTTTTTTTTTCTCTACCCAAGGTTCAGATTTTTAATGTACCTAGTTGGATTTGATTCATAAATTTATGTATAATGCTTTCATATCAACTTTACGATACATTACAATTTTATCATGTACAATGTATCATATTCGAATATTAGTTTCGATACATAATCCTAACTTATTGAAACACTAATTAGTATGTTTCATGTTCATAGTTATGTATTTAGTACATAACTATTACAAATTTCTTTATATTTTACTATCATATACATACACCCAAACTTATTCAACTCTTAAGACTATGTATTTGTAGACATTATTAAATATTATTGTTGATACATAAACACTAATATTTTATAACAATATCAGTTTGTATCATATTCACAGTTATGTAAATGACATATACCTATGTTGTGTATATAACATAGCTATGTATCACATGTTATTATGTTTCTGCATCATTGTTTTATAACTAAATCAGTGTGTATCATATTCATAATTTTTTGTATATGATACATAACTATGTCAAATTGCCGAATTGACTATATATGTATCTGCAGTCCCTCGAGTAACACTTTAAGACATAGTTACACCACCTGTTTAACGCAATGTATATCATATTCAATAAATTTTAAAATTTATTGTATGTATCAAATACATATCAATTAACTACAGTGTTACGTAGAAATCACAAAAAATGTTATTACGAACAATTACATGTATAATATTTTTATAAACTACAATATTTTTTCAATTAGAATAAAATACATAAATAGTAATGTATCATGCATAATTTTATGGGCATGATACATAAATAGTAATGTATCATGCACAATTTTATGGCCATGATACATAAAAGTTGATATTAGAGGTGTAAAAATGAGCCTAGCTATAGGTAAACCGCTCATTATTTTAAGGGTTGGCTCAAGATAATTTGAATTGTGGTCATTCTCAACTCATTCAAGCCTTAACTCATTCTAAAAGAATCCTCAATTGAGCCCAATTTAATCTCCAATTTCAACCCATTTTACTCTTTAATAACATTGAAGTAATGTATGTTCTTATATTGAAGGTATGAATTACTATTTATTTTATATCTTTATGGATTTATCTATTCATTTGTAACTTTTTTTAACAAAAAATTCTTGAGTTGAAATTCAAATTGTGGTTATCAAACTTAAATAACAATATATTAAAATAATTGAGATTAAGAGGGTTAAATTGGGCGGG
Source organism: Solanum commersonii (assembly GCA_029007595.1). Classification (NCBI taxonomy): domain Eukaryota; kingdom Viridiplantae; phylum Streptophyta; class Magnoliopsida; order Solanales; family Solanaceae; genus Solanum; species Solanum commersonii. The sequence continues at coordinate 2,558,106 of JAJTWQ010000077.1, forward strand.
TCAAGACCCAACCCGTTTTAAAGCCCATTTGAGTCCAACTCATTTGAGCCCAAAGTAAACTTGGGTGGGTCAAGTCCCGACCCAATTTCTATTTCAAGCCATTTTAGTATCTTCAATTTCAATCCAACCCGCCCATTTGACACCCCTAGCTGATACATATAAATTCAACCAGTTGCTCTATCAATGTTGAGTTCTTCTACTTTTTCCATTTCTTTTACTTTATGGAAGTAACGAGAGTTCGAATTTGAAATTTAGTATACAAGTATCTAGTCAATGTCAAAAACGCCATAGAGGCGACGACGACGACACAAAGGGAGAGACTGAGATCCCTCAGAGAAGCTCATGAACTTTTTCAATCTCCGACGATGATAGTAACAAGATTAACGAAGATATTCATGATGTATCTTCTCAAAATTTTCGAAACGGATCTTCAATGAATTGGGAGAAGAATTTTGAATTTCAAAATTTTTGACAATTTTGAATCAAAATTGAAAGAATCTTCAATGAACTGGGAGAAAAACTTTGAATTTTGAAATTTTTGCAGTTGTTATGCGTTGGGAGGGTGAAAATTGCAGTGATAACAATGTGATTGCGTAATTTATGAGATTTTACATTTCTTTTTTCTTTTTTAGCGTAACAGAAAATTCAATTTATGTATCGGATGGAATGTATCCGGCTTGTTTTCTATGTATCCGGATGACACTAATTTTGAGATTTTTTTGTAAATTAAAAAGAGAAGAAGTAGGGACAAGATGTAATTTGTTCCTTACACTATGAGATTTCTAAAATTTATACTTCAAATTATCTTGAGCCCAACTCATAAAATTCTGGATAGATTGAACGAGTTACCTATATATAGGTTATTTTTAACACCCTTAAAAGTTATACATGAGAAACAAAGTATTTCGATTGTCTTAATATATTACAATGTATAATATTTGGGATTATAAGACTTTAACTTATTGTCTTAATATTTTTTTCAAACTAAGAAATATAAAAGTATCTCATTTTTCATGGACAAATTATTAAAACAATAGTGTCAAATAAAATAGAACTATGAGATCACTCTGTAACATGTTATATATTTTTTATATACTCCGTGAGAACACTGGAAAAAAATTTAAATTTTATTTTATTAAAAAATTACATTATGTAAATATAGACAAGATTTTTTCTCCCTTCGTCAAGTTGTGAATCTTCTTTATATAAAAGAATTTTCTAGTGAAGTAGCAAAAGGGTTTGTGCTACTTTTGAAGTTTCTTTGTATAAATACATGACTTTGTTACTGGTTAAAGAAAATATGTAATAGTCTAGATTAAAATATTGGAAAAATTATCTAATTATACATCCTTTTTTACCCTATTTTTAAAAATTATTTTCTACCATTTTAAAAATTACAAAAATCCTTTTTTTCTACAAAACTATCAATCTTCCAACTCCATAATTTTCTCCCTTTTTTCATGCCCCATAATCACTCCCCTATATCACTAGCAATCTCCATCATTGGATTTTAAATATTTTCTCTGTCCAATTAATGATTTAAAGTTAATCAAGAATAACAATAGGCTCAATTTAGTGACTATGTACCAAATGTTTCTTTTTGGTTTCCCACTCCGGTACCCACATTGGAGCCTGATTAAATTTGGATTCGCACCGGGAAGTCCCACATTGGGGGGTAAAGCGCTCCCTAACAAAGGCGACTCCGTACTCCAGGGGGCTCGAACCTGGGACCTCTTGGTTAAGGATGAAGGAGCACTTACCACTCCATCATGATTTCACATATCAGGACACTTCATCCAATACTAAGTACCAACGATCGTTAGTCAGTAATATAACCTAACTAAATGAGTTGGGGTCAAATCCCACAAGGAGTGGTCCATGTTTAAGAATCAAGAACAAAGTACGAATGTGTTCAAGTCAATCATAGAAATAGATATTTACGAATAAAAGCATAATTCAAATTACATGGTGACACAAGTGTCAAATAACATGAGGGTTTTGATTGTAATTATCAACTACAATAGCAGCAAATAGCACGAATTAACAAGTAATGAGATGGGTTATTGGGATGTGATTGGATTATAGGCTAAGGTAGACAAATGGGTAATTGCAACTAATAGTAAAATGTTGTAAATTAGTGAATAAGCTAGACTTTAGTGGGGATAAACTTTCTCTCGAACAATTTACCCCGAATCAAGTTGGTTTCTCTCGAACACCAACTAGCAGCAGTTAAGAACAGTCTACGCTTTAGTCCATTCACTCTCTCGAGCTAAATGTGTGGAGAAGGATTTAGGATTCACTCTCTCGAGCTGAACCCATGACAACCCAATACGCACAGACCATTAATTTAGTAATCTTGGTTTTAAAACCTCTCTCTCGAGCAAGCCAAAAACACGAAGGTAGAGTTGCATTTGCAGCAACAACCCTTTAAATTAAACCACAATTACTGATTGAAAACACTTTTAAACATCATTTAAACTATCAATTAACAATACCCATAAGCTAAATCAACCCATAATCACATCCTAAGAATTAGAGTTTTCGCTAGACATCATAAAAAGATAGAAATCGTTACCAAATTGTGTTTCCATCAACTGTGTAAGATTAATTTCGTCTTTAAAAAGGTCCAAATTGAAGAACTCAAATACCCACTTCCAATTTCTCAAAAATGGAAAACTTGAATTCTTCAAAGCTAAGGAAAAGTTGTCTCAAAACTCAGAGTTCAAACTCAAAAATTACTCTAATGAATGTTCAGAATAAAATTTGATACTAAACATAATGTTTGAAAATGTATTTATAGTCGCCAAAAATATGCTGCGAAGGGCCATTCGGCGCAGTAAGTCAAGATCGCCGATCAACTCGGCGATCCGCCCTTTGGTCAGCTCCATCGCCTTTTTTCTTTAGCCTTCAGCATCCTCAAGTTCTATAACTTTGGGCGATCTAACATTGCATCGCGGAACCGTTCGGCGACTCACCGACTACTCCTTTCTCTCGCCGACTTGGTTTTCTCCTTCAGGGCTTGGCACACTGGAACTTTAGGCGAGATAATAGCCATTCGGTGACTCGCCCAATGGATTAGGCGATCAATAGGCATTCTTTTCTTTGTTCTTTCAGCTGCCTTGTTCCTTTTTGCTCGTTAGTGTCCATGCTTTGTTCTTCAATCCAAATACCTGGAAATCAAGGATTTTTCATCCGTTATTGGCACAAGATAAGCATTTGAGGACACTAAATCTATCCAAATAAAGCCCTAAATGAGTCTAAAGCGTGGACTCATCACACCACAACCCTTGTTGGTGATGTTTGTTATGTATGTGCAATACTATTTTATAACTAAATCATTGTTCATATTCATAATATTTTTGTATATGATGCATAGCTACGTCAAATTATACGTGCATGATACATAAATACTAATCTATACTATATGTATCGATCTCAAAGCAAACAACTTATGGACAATAATTACATGTTTAATGTATCCCGTAACAATACAATACTTATTAATTTAAACGAAATACATAAATAGTAATGTATCATGCACTAATTTTTTAGATATGATACGTAAATTTGAATTTATGCTAAATGTATCAATTACATAGCAACTACCACACGGTAATGTATCGATCTCAAATCTAACATCTTATGGGCAACAATTACTTATTTAATGTATCTAGTATAAATACAATACTTATCAATTTAAACAAGATACAAATATAGTAATGTATCGTGCACTATTTTTTTAGATATGATACATAAATTCGAATTTATACTAAATGTATCAATTACATAGCAATTACCACACGGTAATGTATCGATCTCAAATCTAACATTTTTGACAATTTTGAATCAAAATTGAAAGGATCTTCAATGAACTAGGAGAAGAAATCAAAATTGAAAGGATCTTCGATGAACTAGGAGAAGAATCTTGAATCCTAAAATTTTTGACAATTTTGAATCAAAAATTGAAAGGATCTTCGATGACTTGAAGATTCAAAAGGAAATCGTTTGTCCAACAACAATTTCATCACTTTTGTATCCTTCATAACTTACCTCACTTACCGAAAATTTCGATAAAAGTTTTTGAATCAAATCTGAAAGGTTTCTTCACTGAACCGGGAGAGCAATTTAAAATTTTGAATTTCTTAGTTATGTTAGGATTTGCCTCTGTATGACTGAGAGTAAGAAGAAACGTAAGCGTAATTTATGGGATTTAATTAGATTGTCAGAAATTATTTCCTTTTTAGTGCAACAGAAGGATTCATCTTATATTAGAATCAATGTGTCCGGATGGTGAATTAATGTATGGTGACATATGTATACGGAAGATAGAAATTTTAAGGGATTATTGTAATTAGAAAAAGACTAGGGATAAGATGTAATTTACTCTTTACACTAGAAGACTTATGTAAGTTATACAACAATATTTGTCTAAACTATTCTTTTATCTCTTACTTACACCACGTTGATTAGATCTATAAGTGTAAAAAAAAAAATCAAAAATAGTTTTTAATTATTTTTGAAAAAAATCAACAAATATATCAAGATAATAAAATTAGTTTAATAAAACGACAAATATTTAGAATCGAATAAAGTAACATTTGTTTTTCTAATATTTCATTCTTAAAATAAATAAAGAAGCAAAGGTGAAGTAGGAAAAAATATGAACAGGTAAATAGCCAAGAGATTATAATTTGTTTTGTTTTTCATTTTGTTTTTTTGCTTTAGGCATCAAGTGTATAACTTACATGCGGATGTACTGTTTGGGTTTGAGTTTTGATAAAGATTGAACTTAATAATTTTGATCTAACACATTAAATTTGTCTAATACCAAATCAATTTTGAAAACCGACTTATCTTTAGCTCAGAGTATTTTATCTCCAAAGCACAATTTTTAGCGGGCGATTTTAATTAGTCAGATTCTTAAACAAATACTACTCATACTGAACACTTAGTGGGGAAAAAAATAACTAGTGGTCCTACACAAAGAAATCCCGAGTAAGTTGGAGTAGCTAACTCTCCTAGAATGAAATTTTTCGATGCAAATTTTGATTAATCAAACCTCAAAACAAAAAATCACTCATTGAGCATGAACCAAAATATTAAATAGTGATCACACACAAAGTGATCTCAAGTAATTTGGAGTCGCTAACCCTCTAATAGTAGAATTATACAATGCAAATTCTTATTAATCAAGCCTCCAAGCTAAAATCAAGTATTGACTACGGACCAAAAAATAATGATGACTCTACACAAAGCGATCGATCTCGAGTAATTTGGAGTCGCTAACCCTCTCATAGTGAAATTCTTCGATGCAGATCCTAATCAATCAAGCCTCAAAGAAAAAATCAAACATCAATTATGAACCCAAAAAAATAGTGATCCTACGTGAAGCACATCAATTACGAACAAAAGAAATAGTGTTCCTACACAAAGTGAGCTAGCTCAAGAATCGAGTCATCTTTAATTAAGAGTGTTTTACTGTAATGATCTATTTTTATCGTTATGGATAGACCATTGGTACGTTGCGAAAGGGGGACTTTTGGAAGAATTCCAAGTCTCTGTTCCATACAAGTCACTATAGCGGGTGTCACGCCACTATAGCAAGATGAATTGATTTGTACTATAGTGGGTTGGTCGGCTATGGAGACGCTGTTATAGCAGGTCGGGCCATTATAGCGAGTTTAGTCAGAGTTTTATGTAGAAAAAGTCTCAAAACATCTTGTTTTTGTAACTCCATTCTTGAAAAAATAAAGGGCAATTTAGGGCTTTCTTTTACGGTTTTCCACCAAACTCTTCGGTAAAGGTAAGTGAATTACTCCCTTAACTTGTTGATTCTAAGCCTTAGAATATAGGATGTTATTCGTGGGGGAGAGTTTTGACTTAAATTAATGGTGGAAGAAGCCCTGATTTAGGTAGAACAGTCATGAAAATTGTCTTAAGGTAAGGATAAGGTAATAATCTGGATTTGAATAAGTCAATGTTCATCGATTTTTGTATGATATTATTGTTTTAGACCAACAACAAGTCAAGACATTACAAAAGGTGAATACTCAAGTTCTTTAGAACATTCAACCTTGTCTCGAGGTAAGTGATAGTTATATATTTTTCGAGTTATGCATGTTAACTTTTGTATAAAATTACTTGTGCAATGCATGTGAGGAAAACCAAAAAGACTAATGTTAACTGACATCATGTTGATAATCTCATGCAATAAACATGTTTATTTACTCGTGGCTTCAAATGTGGTTGTTCATTGTGATTGTGCATGTTGTTTGTGATTGATGGTTGGCTTGGGTATTGATGCTTATCGTGACCAACAACACTGACCTACGGTATAAGTGTCTAATCGTCGATAATATAGTAACCCAATCGAGGGTTGGGGTCGTGTCCCAAGGGAGCGGTTTGGAGAATCAATAGCCAATTAGAATTTTGTTCGAATTAGGTATAGCTAAACACATTTGCGATAAAATACATTGTAAATTAAAGGGGGTGACACGAAAGTGTCAAATATCAAATGTGGGTGTTGTAACAAGTGATAAAACAACAAAATAAACAAGAAAATCAAGTATGGGGAAATAATCTTGGGATGTGACCGCAATACAAGTTAAGATAAATCGTTGGGTACATGCTTTTAATAGGAAATTTGCAAGACAATAGTGACTAGGCTAAGCTTTAAATAGAAATAAGTTCCCTCTCGAGCAACTTACCCCGTTTCAAATGCGTTCCTCTCGGACACCCATTTGTTGCATGAAGACCAGCCTACGCCTTACCCCACTCATTCTCTCGAGTTGAGTGTTAGGATATGGGACTAGGGCTCACCCTCTCGGGCTGAACCTCATGTCGACCCACTCCTTAGGCCATCAGTCTAGTGATTTTGGTTTCGCGACCTCCCTCTCGGGGCAAGCCGAAAACACATGGGTGGCTTTGTATTTGCAACTACAAACCCTTTAGATTAAACCGCAGCCACTAGGTGAAATCACCATTAAAATAAATCTAACCTATCAGTAAGCAAGACCCAACAAGAATATCAACCCATATTTGCTAAATCACACCCTATGAATGGGGGTTTTTAGCCACTCATCAAAAAATAAGAAATTATACCTAACATATTAATGAAATCAACTGGGTATAAGAAATTACACCTTAAATTAAGCAAAGGAAAATGAATAGAGAAGACCCACTTCCAACTTGGGGAAGAAGAACTCCCTTTTTCAAGTCTCCACAAAACCCTCTCCAAACTTGAGAGAAAAATACAGCAAAATACTATAGACTAATAATAATTTTTACTCTAAAATGTTCCACTCAAAAAATTTCTCTTCAGACTACAATTCTAACTAGTATTTATAGTTTTCACAGATTGTGTTGCGGAGGATTATTCAGCAACATTAGTCGAGATCGTCGATGAACTCGGCGATCCGCCTTTTGGTCAGCTCATTGTCTTCAGTGTCTTGCCTTTAGCATCCTCGCATTCTGGATCATTGGGCGGTATAGTACTGCTTCGCAGAACTGATCGGTGACTCTCCGACTGCTTTTTTCCTCGCCTTTTGATCCACTTCTTTCAAGACTTCACGTACTAGAACGAAGGGCGGTTCATGTCATTCTGGCGACTCACCAAGTTGAACTCGGCAATCCACAGGATTCCATTTCTTGTTCATTTCAGCCCTATTTGTTTCGTTTTGCGCCTAAGTGTCCATGCTTCCACTAAAACTTCAAATACCTAAAACTTCAGCATTTTAATCAGGTATTGTGATAAAACAAGAATTCAAGGACACTATTTCCATTAAAATAAATCCCTAAATGAGTCCAATTTGTGGACTCATCAATACTCCCAACTTAAACTTTTGCTTGTCCTCAAGCAAACTCAAGTTCAGCCGTTCAAAAAGGGTGTCTCAAACAGTGCTACACAAGACTAAATCATGAAAGCACACAACAAGACTCAATTTACTTATGCAAGGATCAATTGTGTACTCAAAGATTCAATTTGTAACACACCATCACCAAAGATTCTCATGCTCACAATACTTGTTACTTGAGCAAGTTCAAGCTCAACAAAAATATCTAAATGCCCTCGCACAAAAAATGATTCCACATTCACACACATATATGAATCAATTTAAGATTAGGAATCAGATACAACGCCCACACTCAAAAAGAGGAACACAGTGCATGTTTTCACCCATAGGTTTGCCCTTATTTTCCAATTGACTTTCAATCCAGCTTACTCAAGATCAAAAAGGTCTTTCTAAGGCTTATAACGGGGCTGAGTGCAAAGGTATGGTCATTTAGGCTTAATGACTTTTTCCTCGTGAGATGTGATATTCTCAAAGAATTCCCTTCTTTTCTTTATCACTTCTTTTTCTAGTGCTTTTAAGTCATCATTTTATTCACTCCCCATGAGTTGCTTGGAACCCCAATATCCTTTGTACTTTATTCCACAAATTTCTTTTTCAATTTTGTTTTGTTTTTTTGAAAGGCTCCATTGTTCTGTAACATAGGTAAAGGGGGACTTCTTATAGCACTTCTTGACTTCTCCTTTTCCTTTTCACCACACCCCCAACTTAGGCTTTTTGTCCTAAGTTGGCTATTCACTAAACCACAAATCAAGAGGATTATAGGTAGCGGATTAAGTAAGGTCTAGGGTTTATCAAGGTTCTTCCAAAGAACGATATGGCTCAAAGGTGTTCAAAAGAGTTTCACACGCTCACAGGTAGGTCACAAAAAGAGGTATATATCAAATTGGCTCAAACTCTTTAAAATTATCTAAGATCATCTCAAGAGTACACCTTTCTAAATCAATCAGACTAACCGGGCAAATTCCAGGTTTATCCATGCATGGTTCAAAGTAAGCTAATCACACAAGGTATCGATACTTCAATCAAACAAGACTAGACACGTTCGCTAGTGTGTAAAGGTCCTCACAAGAAAATAAATTCGATAAATGGCTAGTCACAACAAGATGCAAAGAGTGCACATATTGTCTATGTAACTTCATTTTGTCTCGTCGTAGCCATTTGTTTGTTCAATTGAGAGCACTATTTAAGTCATCGATATTGATCAAAATTGAGACTTAAATTTTTGCAAAAGAACAACCACTTTCAACACAAGAGGTGGCAATTTTTTTTTGAAAGGATCAAAATTATTTTGCAATTAAAACAACAGGATCCATAAGCTCAAACATCCACAAAAATAAACAGTATTTAAAACATGATTTAGAGCAAACCAAACAACCCAATTTCATGCGCAAAACAGCAAAGTATTCACACAAACAAAAGGGTGAGCCTCACCCCACCTAATGAAAGAGTGTTTGTCCTCAAATGCAAGTAAACAAAAATACACCACAAGTAAGATACGAAAAGACAACGCGAGAGAGGTAAGGAAGGGTCTTGTCTATGCAGTCTCTCTGTCTGCTGAGGCATCAATGCCCGGTACATCTCTCTGAAGTAAAACAATAGTCCCTGGAGCATTGTCATTTTGGTCTCCACTGTTTGCCTTTGCCTTAGCCTCTGCAGCAAGATTTGATTAAGGTCCAAAGGAATTCATCTTTTTTCCCTAGCCTCCTTGATGTACTTCATTTGTCTGGCTAGCTCTGCTCTCTTTTCATCTTTTCTAAATTCTCGTGCTCTTATGTGCCTTGGTGGATCATCTCTTCCTGCGATTTTTGATCTAGCCATTTCTGCAAAAATTTTGAGGCTAAGTTAAATATAGATTCACATAGGAGCAAAAATGGTGTTTCTAGGTGTGGAATTTCTTAGGCTAATCATTTAAATTGATGTACAAATGATACAAGGGCGCAGGCAAAAGGCGAACATATGTTCTCTCGGCGCATCGCCGGGTGTATTGCGCGAACCAGGCTGACTGCCGAGAGTTACAAGTCAATCAGTACATAAAACGCGCAGTTAAGATCGAAATGGAGCTGGTAGGCGAATCGCTGAGCAGTTCGGCGGAATTCGGTCACCTTTCCTATCAACTCAACATGTCCACTATCAACCCAGCATTTCGACTCTCACTTAGCAACCCCAGACAATATAGTTTATGCGCACATAACTCAATTTCAACGAAGACACATAGAAACTTTTATTCCCATCAGTAACAATCCAACTCAAAGTATAGCTAAGTGGGAACTCCTCGAATAATGCACTAGGTGCCATATTATAATAGAAAATACATGTAACTCCAGTAACTCAGAGACTCAGCAGAGGTTTAGCACTTCATCACTATGCAAATGAGTACAATTATAATATTTTTAAACGTGAGGTTCAGACTACCAACCTTAGATGGTGAGTAGATGCTAACTAAGTGCCATGCAGCAATGCAATCCAAATCCGCGCACAAATCAATGAACCATAATATTCTAAAAGTGTAATAGATATAAAACTAAGGTGTAGGTGTGAGTTTGGTAGGATGAAGAAATGAGAGAAAGTGAGTGAAATAGGACTTTTAAACCTGTGGCTTGCAAAAACCTTCCAGTTTCCGCCCGTTAAGCGATGTGAGTCAAGTTCGCCTAGTCATTCGGTGACACGCCGAATGTCTAATTTCTTCGCCGAAGTTAGCAGGACATTCGATTTATGTAAGGATCCCAACAGCGGTCTTTGTCGAGATCGCCAACATGGTTGGCGATGCGCCAGTAATTTTTCTAGACCGCTGAGCTTTACAGAAGCCCATCTAAGGACGCCTTCGGTCAGACCGCAAAATAAATTTAATTCGCCGAACTTGTCGGCAACCCGCCAACTGAAACCTGTTGCTCGCTTTCATACATTTTTTCAAGCACTTCCCTCGCTTCAACTTGTTAAAACAAAACACTATTATTTTATCAAGAAAATTAAAAAAGCAAGTAATTGGTTTTGAGTTGCCTCCCAAACAGTGCCTTAGTTAACATCGTGGCACGACGCAAGTCAATGCTCAAATTGGATTTTTGGTGTTACACCTAGTGTAACTAGGTGATCCCGCTTGTTCATACGGATGAAGTTGAGGTAGTGCAAGATTCAAGAGAGTTTCGATTAGCTGAATAGACCTAGAATGAGAGCCACTCATCTGATTCAGCGTTTCGACATTTTCTCTAATTTCCTCTAGTACTTTGTCTTGCTCATTCAGCTTTTAGAGGATGGTTAATAACGTATCATTGATACATCTGTTTTCAATGTCCATGCATCTTCCCTACTCCGTAGATGATGGGTACTTGCTCTTTCCTTTAGACATCACTTCCAGTTCTTCAACCTTTTAGGTCAAGCTATTCATTTGACCCAATAAAATGGTCAATTGCTGGTCCTTTTCTCCATCCTTGTTGGTTTTAGCTGCAAGGTCAAGGAATTTGGTTGCGGTCTCATAGGGGTATTTCTCACGTCCACTTGGCATGAGTTGGTGCATTATTTCTCTGTTTCTGGGACTTAGACCCCTGTAGAAGCATTCTAGTATAACTAAATCAGGTATTTCATGAGTTGGGCATTGCATCAATAGTGTTTTAAACCTCAGCCACGACTCATGAAAGGGTTCTCCTTCGAGATGCTTGAAATTTAGGATGTGATCCTTGAGCCTCATCACCTCTGCTGGAAGGTGCTCCATTGGTCCACCTTCTCCATCATGTATACTCATTGTCCTGCCTTGACACGCAAACAACTAGACAAAACTAAAATTTAGATGAGTAAACTACTACTAACAAGAACAACAATTCTATTAGACTAAAAATTATCACATCACACCACTCCCCGACAACGACACCATTTTGATGCTTATCGTGACCAACGACACTGACCTATGATATGAGTGTATACGATCGTCGATAATATAGTAACCCAACCGAGGGTTGAGGTCGTGTCCCAAGGGAGCGGTTTTGAGAATCAATAGCCAATTAGAATTTCGTTCGAATTAGCCGTAGCTAAACACATTTGCGATAAAATACATTGTAAATTAAAGGGGGTGGCACGAAAGTGTCAAATATCAAATGGGGATGTTGTAACAAGTGATAAAACAACAAAATAAACAAGAAAATAAAGTATGGGGAAATAATCTTGGGATGTGACCGCAATACAAGTTAAGATAAATCGTTGGGTACATGCTTTTAATAGGAAATTTGCAAGACAATAGTGACTAGGCTAAGCTTTAAATGGAAATAAGTTCCCTCTCGAGCAACTTACCCCGTTTCAAATGCATTCCTCTCGGACACCCATTTGCCGCATAAAAACCAGTCTACGCCTTACCCCACTCATTCTCTCGAGCTGAGTGTTAGGATATGGTACTAGGGCTCACCCTTTCAGGCTAAACCTCATGTCGATCCACTCCTTAGGCCATCAGTCTAGTGGTTTTGGTTTCGCGACCTCCCTTTCGGGCAAGCAAAAAACACATGGGTGACTTTGTATTTGCAACTACAAACCCTTTAGATTAAACCGCAATCACTAGGTGAAATCACCATTAAAATAAATCTAACCTATCAGCAAGCAAGACCAACAAGAATATCAACCCATATTTGCTAAATCACACCCCAAGAATGAGGGTTTTTAGCCACTCATCAAGAAATAAGAAATTATACCTAACATAATAATGAAATCAACTGGGTATAAGAAATTAAACCTTAAATTAAAAAAAGGAAAATGAATAGAGAAGACTCACTTCCAATTTGGGGAAGAAGAGCTCTTTTCTTCAAGTCTCCACAAAACCCTCTCCAAACTTGAGGGAAAAATACAGCAAAATACTATAGACTAATAATAATTTTTACTCTAAAATGTTCCACTCAAAAATTTTCTCTTAAAACTACAATTCTAACTAGTATATATACTTTTCACAGATTGTGCTGCCACTTTCCTTGCCTTTTGATCCACTTCCTTCAAGGCTTCGCGTACTGGAACGAAGGGCTATTCATGTCGTTTCGATGACTCGTCAAGTTGAACTCAGCGATCTGCAGGATTCCATTTCTTGTTCTTTTCAGTCCTATTTGCTCCGTTTTGCGCTTAAGTGTCCATGCTTCCACTAAAAACTTCAGCATTTTAATCAGGTATTGAGATAAAACAAGCATTCAAGGACACTATTTCCATTAAAATAAATCCCTAAAGGAGTCCAATTTGTGGACTCATTAGGTATCATACCGGTACAGGATACTAACGGTTGACTCAAATACCACGCTTGATATGAAACACTAACAATGGTTGGCTAGAGTATCGCGTTGATACACTAACAATTTGTGTGTGGGTTCCATTAGAGAAGTATGTGCTATTGTGATCATGTGGAACATGTTTCATGTATTGGTTAAGTTGAGGTTTGTGACTGAAATTCTATCTGTTGTGATTGTTGATATATGTGTTGGATGTATTATTTGTAGTTACTTATTTTACATTCATGTTTGGAACTGACTGTATGATCCTACCAGCACATGGTGGTTCTATACTGATACTGCATTTGTTTTTTCTTTGTTAAGTATATGACATATTCTGGTGGTTGCTAAGAGACTTTAGTTATGATCCTAATGTTAACTGAATCCAAGGGTGAGCACATTGTCTAGGCTACCATGGATTTGTCTGGCGATTCTACTCCCTATTCCGAACTTAGACCCTTTCTTTTAAATACTTAAGTTTTGGGGTTGCAGTCCTGTATCGATTTATTAGAGTTTTGGTATTACGACTTTTAGGCTCTAGGGGATTAATTTCTGCATAATGTTTTGACAATTAATTTAGTTTATGCGAACTGAATATGTGTTGCTTTAAAAAATGTTATGTTAGAGTGTTATATATTTGGATCGGGTTGGCAGATGGTTCTCCCACCGGGTGGTTTAGTGTGGTTTGGGTCGTGATATTTACACCATACTAAAAATGAATTTTAGCAACAATCAATCAACTGCAATAGTTTAATTTTCGCTAAATATGTTTTTATTAAGTAATAATTAACACTCTTTTGTGAATGATTCTAAAACATATAGCGACATTGGATACAATAACAATTAACTAATACCGATAAAAAATTTAGCAGTATCTGTTAATGTACATATCTATTATCACTAAAAGCTAATTTTATTGTAGTGTTACTTCCTAAGAGAGATATTCCAATAAAGCTTCTTATTAGTGAGACTTTAAAACGAATACCAAACATAAAAAAAAACACTAAAAAAGTTGTACTATAGAAAGAGGAGCAACAGTCACCATCAATAAGATTCTAACACAGATATCAAACATCAAACAAAAAAAAAATGGTCCTAACAGTAGAGGGGAGCAACAGTCACAATCTGTCTGTTACCTTGCTGTAGTAGTTGTGCAGAAAAAGTGAGTAGGCAATAGAGAGAGATCAGAAGGTAAGGTATTACTGTGTTAGTACTACTACTACAGACGACAGTACAATTTTTTAGTAATAAATATATATAATATTACAAAAATAAAAAGTGGAGATCAGAAACACATGAATGCACACTATTACAAGTACTAAAGAAAGAAGAAAATAAATGAGTAATTACAAAGACAAAAAGGAAAGTTGAAACTCAGAGGGTTATTGGCTTTTACTTTCAATCCTATCTTTTCTTAGCTTTTGTTTTGTTTTCTTTTACTAGTCTTAACTCTCAAATAGTATATATAGAGACCCCACTTTTATTCTTTTTTACTGTCAATATACTATATGCCAGCCTTCTCTCTCCTCACTCCTCTTTTTTCCTTTTTATCTCAATTATTTGTATGTATCTCAATTAATTTTGAAAAATATTTATATTATCATCTTCTATTAATAACATGTGACAAATAACTTTATGTACTAAAATTAGGGAACATGAAAATCCATGGAGTACCTGTCATTAGGGACTTTCATGGTTTGGGTAGAAATCGATCTAAATCAAAGATTAAATCAAATTTATTGTTGGTTTGGTTTTATATTTTTTTTTAAAAATACATAGCATTTAATTTGATTTTTTAAAGAAAAATGAAAAGAATAATTGAACTGAACCGACATATTATTTACATATTTTTTAATTATATATACACAATATTTTATCTTTTATGAACATTTTTAAATATCTCATACTATATGTTTTAACCAAAATTTATTAATAATTTAAGCGTGGTGGGTGGGTTTGATTGAATCAGCTTAGGGGCATGATCCAATTGTTAGCTCTTTTGATTTTGATTCGTTTTCTCCACTCTCAAATAAAACATAACTAAAAAGGAAAAAAGTATATTATGGTGGGGGATGTTGGTAGGTATCTGTTTACTAACTAATTTAATTTTATTCCCCCACCTTATGCTTTGTTTTATTTCATGTATGACTAATGACAGAACAATCGAATCAAAATTGATAACAATTTAACCAATAATTATATATTATATTGAATTTGATTTGATTTTAATAATTTAAAAATTAAGCAATAAATCAATTTAATTTTAATTTTGACCGACCTAAACCGACCAATTGTCACCTTTCAACAAATAACCTATATTATAAAACTTTATCTATCAGGGTCCAACAATGGAATTCATGAAATACTTGTCACCTCCATCAATAACATGTGTGAGAGTTAGCCAAAGTTAGAATATATGTGAAAAAATTATCTATATTTTTGTTTTTGTTAGAATTTGGAAAATTGAGGCCTCATAATTTCAACTCAATTTATTGATCATTAAGCTAAATCATTGAATGCATATCCTCATTCACATTTTTTTTAATCTTTGTATTGTGAATATTAAATCATTCATCTCTGTTTATGTAAAGATGTTACTGTTTGAGAAGTTGAATAAATTATTTTTTTTCTACAATTCTTGTAAATTCTTTATAAATGCTTTAACACATTCACTATGTTGATTTATACTCCCTCCATCTATTTTTATGTGTCCATTATATTTTTAAAAAATGTCCATCTCTAATTTGTCCATCTAAAAAAAAACTAAGAGAAAATTTATCCTTTATTTCCTAATTTATTCTTATCATCAATTAAAACTTAGTCATTTTTCAAAATACCCCCAAACTTCTTCTTTTTTGTAATTTTATATTTTTTGGTTTACATAGCATACTCTGTAACTCCATGTGGTTGGGATGCATGGGAGATGTTTAGATGGCATGTAAGTAAAAAAGGTGAACAAAATTACAAAAAAGAATGTGTGGGGGGTGGGGGGACGGGGGTAATAGAATCTTAGTTTAGTTAAGGTGTGTCTCTGAAATTTTGGTCATAGTTTAGGGATATTTATGCCTTATCCCAAAAAGAAATTGTAAGTCATAATAATTAACAATTTAAAATATTTAGAAAAAAATAAGATAAAATTACAATAAAAAGAAGATTTGTTTGAATTTCAAAATTAATAAAAAATGTCACATAAACTGAAATAAAAGAAGTATATTTTTTGCTTTCACTATATTAATTAATATTATCTTAATTTCTTAAAATAAAAAAAAATTCTTGAATTAATTATTTTTAATAATCCTGACAACGTAAATAAAAAAATACAGAAGGGAGTACTTAAGTCCACCACATAATAAGTACACTCCCCCTTAAATTCCTTCTCTCTTATTTTTTTCTTAATTTATTACTCTTGTCTATCTAATTTATTTATATTATTATGCATAAATAAATACATTAAATACAGTCTGACATGAAAAGAAATCAGAGGTTAGATTAGCAGTATATATAACCTTTGCATTCAGACAATACTTTTTATGTGACCTATCATTCTATCATGTCTTAAGTGACAATTCATGTTCTAAATTTCCATGGCAAAGAAAAGCATTAAATAATTCTGTCATCATATTATATAATTAGTTATTCTCAAACTAGTTAGTTAGGATCAAATTAATAATTTTGATATTACATTTATTATTCATTGTTTGATTTAACATGCATTGTATAATTTTAAGAAGTTGTTTGCTTTAAAAAATATCGTGTTTTCATGGATTGGGTTTCACTTGATTATCTATAGTTTCATTGCGTGTGTTCGGGGTATGAATGTATGAATGTATCACCATGCTAGGTTGGTTTATTCAAAACTGCAATTGTGACATCTCTTCTCTCTAGTGGCGAAGCCAGAATTTTTAATTAGGGGGTTCAAAATCTGAAGAAATAGACACACAAAGTAGCCTAAGAGGGTTCGACATCTACTATATATACTTAAAAAATTATTTTAACCACATAAAAATAATATAATTTTCGGCCGAAGAGGGTTCGGATGAACCCCCTAAAGATATGGTGGCTCTGCCACTGCTTCTCTCCCACTTTACACTTGGAATGCACCCTTCTTATAGATTTATAGATAAACACGCTTTTACACTTACTTAACCCGAAATGGCTGGGGAGAGGAAAAGTTACTTCTTTTTAAGGTAATCCCAAAAACAAATTCAGTGAAGATGGGGTGGGGCTTGTAGCTCAGAGAATAAGAGCACATGGCTACGAACCACGTTATTTAGTAGAAAAAGGATTTGAGGAACCTCAAGGGTATTTGTTATTTTTATTGTTTTATCCAAGATAATTAATTTTGATACAATTATTTCACCACAAAAATAACTAATCTCGATACTATTATTTCACTACAGAAATAATTTATTCTAGTATTAATTATTAATCTTGATATAATTTATTCCTTGACTAGAACAACCAAACAACTGAACAAGGGATAATACTACTATTTTATTTTTAATCCTAGGGTGACAAGCATACCAAACAACCCCTTTTAGAGTTCCTACAATGATCTCAAATTAACGTTATAATTACGTTCACAATAAATATATATATATATATATATATATATATATATATATATATATATCCATTGATAAACGCATATATATCATTGTTCAAGACCATATAATTAAGGAGATCAAGTTAGTCGTCGCTAAATCCTTATATCATTGTCCAAAGCCATAAAAAGATTAAGTTACCCTTAAACCCACCGATGTAAAACTCTAATATTGCCTCCTCAATACTAAATATCTTGAGCATGGATAATATAAGATAATACCCTGCAACAAAAAGAATGAAATGTCCAACACCATATGTGGGGAGGTGCAATAATTTAGCCAACATAAAAAAGTTAGTATGTACATGAGATCATCAACAAGAGCATACCAAGTGATAAGTAGGGTCCGGGAAGAGTATAATATACAACAGAAGGAGAAAAAAAAAAAAGAGACAACAAATTTATAACAATGTACTAAACAAATGTAGCAACAAATATTAATACTCATTGGATCATAAAAGAAACAAATATTAATAAAAATTAGCAAGTACATGAGATCAAATTGCATATATAGAAGACTAGCTAGAAAGAACTAAAATGGTTACATGAGATCAAACTGCTAAACTGTCAATATAGAGAAGACTGTGCAGTTGCCATAACTTCAGCACTCAACAGTAAAACATAAGCTTTTTAATGTTCTCAGTGAGTTTAGGTAAAGGAGTTGTCTTCGGTGGAGCAGCGCGAGATATGTTAGAACTTCTTGTTAGAGTAGACAAATCGGAACGTTCAAGATACAGTCTGCCTCTATATGCAGCTAAATGGGCGTAATAAGCCGGTGGCACCAGTGAAATAGGCTTGGTGCATCTCACAAATGTGTAGCAAAGGTTGTATACCAATTTTTGTAGCTCATCAGAAGTGAACTGGTTTTCATCCCATAGAACATGGTAATGGATTGGCCTGCTTGTTCCTTTTACACCCCAATGGCTACATAGATAGAAGTCGAATTCACTTGGATGAGTGATCACTGTATCTACAACTGTACCTGGTAGGATGTTTTCGTTGAAGAGAGTGTTTTTAGTTGTTGACGGATCAAGTTCACATGGAAATAGCCTAGTATGGTGTCTTTTCTGAACCACCACAAAAGTAATGGGAGGTTTGTAACCTGGAAATCTCGAACATGCCAGGCGAATTGCTTGGAGCTCCTCTTTAAGTACTTTAAGGAATTGTGTTTCACTTACTCCATCCCTGAAGAAGATTATTCTCTCAGGGAGTTTTAGCAGCTCCTCATAAAAATCATCAATAATCTCCCCGACCATCGTGCTGAGATCCTGAATGATCTCCTGCCTATGTGTTTGGGATCTCATCCTGGAGACATACTTGTTGGCTGCTGGCCAATTTACACTACCAACTACAGCAGCGACGGAGGGGCTAAAATCATCAAGAGGGTGCGGATGAGTCACATCCGCACCCATAAAAATGACTGGACCGTCATGTTTGAAGAGCCGTGGTATTTGAGAAGGCAATGAATTGTACAATGCAACTGTGCATCCCCCAACCTTGGCATTGATCTTGAGAGCCAAATTTGCCAAAAACTGTGAGCTAATTTTGCCAAGGTTCGGGTACAAACAGCATTGTGTTACAACCCCGATGCTTGTCTCAGCAATTCTTTTCAAGTCCGCGTATCCTTTGTGTTTTCTCTCCATCACACAAATAACAAGTTGGAGATTGTTAAATGAAGCTCTATGTAACTTGTTGAGTTTGGTTTCTAAGTTTTTAACATTGTTGAGCAAATGCAAGGGTTCAAACTGAGGGTTAAATACTGTATTCTTGTTCAGAAAGATGCCTAATTGCTCACACCTTTGACATAACTGGTTTATGAATTTTGGTATGTAGGACTTCTGATCAGAAGTTCCACCAAAACTCATTAGTGCCCATCTCTCAACTCGAGTACCTTCGAAGACATGGCTGTCCAGAAGATTCCACTGCCTATCGAGCCGGGAAGGAATAAGATTTCTAACCTGACCACGATCACCTAGTTTAAGCTTAGGAGGCTGAAGAATTCTCCCATACAATTGAGTCATTTCTTTCGAGATTTGGAGTTTGAAGTCACTCACGTGATTGCCACTGTCAGGAAATGAAACAATCTTAATACGAAGGCACTAACAAACTGAAAATGTAAGCAAAAATAAAACAAAGGAGGTAGCATGCTGCAAAGACAGAAAATACCTTGTTGGTCCAACCGATCCTGTCACCACTCTGTCTATAATTGCCTTTCTTTCCCTTGGCCTTTGACATCCCATTTTGAGTATTCTTGCAGTCTGATCATCCGAAAGCTTCCCTAGAAACTTCTGTCCTTCACAAATCATACAAAGCTCCATCGGAAGATAACAAGGTTTACTTCTGCTAATCTGCAAGCACGGCAAGTTCCTATATAGTATATCATAGTTGTAATGATCCTTGAAGTAGTTCACTATTCTTAGAATTTTTCCATCCCTATCCTGAAAGCAGAGGTTCTCCGTAACCTCCTCGGTTAAGCTGTAAATACGATATCTTTGAACAGTCTCTCTGTGGCAAACAAAGACCCTGATGTTCTTTAGTGCTTTCTCAACCTCTTTCTTCTCATCATTTGTCAAGCCTCTTGTTTTCCTGTGAGAAATGTCGTGGAGGAAGTCAAGGCGTTTTTCCAAGTAGGTGATCACTCTGATACTCTCATGGAAAGCAGTCACTGAGAAATCAACATTGAGAGCAAGTCCTTGCTGTGTTGGTCTAAGACTCTGAAAGAACCCCCTTAGCGCCACGGCTCCGCCCCCAATATCTTTTTCTCCTCCCATACAACTCGAGTAAAACGATCTCCCAGCTGTTATACATTTATCTGTTGGGCTCTCGCGCAACACGACATCTAATGCATGCAGATATTCCTGAGGAAGTGGACTCCCACTATCATCTCCTTCTTTATTCAAGTAGCTATTTAGTTCTTTCCCATCAAATTTAGATATAAGTTTGATGTTAACGCGGAAAAGCTTAATCTGCTGTCCTTTCTGCAACTTAACCATTTCTCCAGACTTGTTGTTGACACTACTAGGAATTGGCAGGCTAATGTAAAACTCAATCTTATTATTTTGAAATTCAATAGGGCTATATATAGTCCTTCCACCATCATAAACTGGAAGAGCACCTGATAGCATAACAGAATGGTCCTCCACAAGCTTTTTCTTGATTAGCCTAGCAATATCCTTGGATGGATGAGGTGAAATTTCAACATCATAATGGAAAATTCCCTGTGAAGGATCAAATTGGACAAGGAAATGATTAGCAAGAAGTGAGATTACTGGTCCTTCAACACCACCAGAATCTGGTCTTCTTGCCACCACAAGAGATTCTGTGGTGGTAGCAGCAGCCTTAAGCCTCCTTCCATATTTCTGTTTGGACACATCATTTTGCCTTTGGAGCACCTTTGAGGCTGTTTGGTAAGTGACATCAAAAAGAAAAAAAAAAACACATCAAGCACAATGTTAATGTCATCAAGTGTTTAATATCAACTGGTGCATGTTGGATCGTTCAAAAGTAAAGTACTTCTAGAGGATCTGACACAGGTGCGACAACATCTTGGAGAGTTCGAGCAACATAACTTCCTCTAATACTCTAACGAAAGGCTATCAACTAATGGATTAAATTAAGGCAATAAACTTTGAACAAAACATGATGAAAAGTGGTAGTACTCCACTAATAAAGAAGTAACAGAAGACTATTGTTTTCATGCTTTAGCATATATTAGTGTAAAAAAGAAGCCTAATCTTTCTACTTTCTGAAGAAAAAAAGCTGATTTTTCTTTCTGCATTTGATAAACTGAAACTACAGATGCAATATCAAAAGCACAATGTTGATGTCATAAATTAAAGCTTCAATCTTGACAATAAACTTTGAACAAACAGAACATGACAAAAAGAAAAAAGTAGTAATACTTAAACTAATAAAAGAACTAACAGAAGGTTACTGTTATCATGCTTTTACCATATACTAAAAGAAGTCTAATTAAACTCCAATCCTCAACTTTCTGCAGAAAAAGCTAATCTTTTTTTTTCCCATATACATAAACTGAATACCAAAAAGAGTCTAATTAAACTCCAACCCTTAAACTTTCTAGATAAAAATCTAATCTTTTTTCATAAAAGTGGTAAAGAAGTAAAAGGGGTTCTCAATTCTTGATTACCTGAGATTTCTTGAATCTTGGAATCAGAAGGGGTGGCAAGAAAAGGATGATTCTGGTTGAATGAAGGTTTGTGAACATGGGTTCTTGATCTGAAGTTGTGATTTTGAGGAAAAGGTAGTTGAAGAGGAGGTAGTAGAGGAGGTAAAGGGAGAAGAGGAGGGTAAGTTTGATATTGATTTTGATTATTAGTATTATTAGTATTGTGATGAAAACCAAAAGCAATATAGTGATTATTGTTGTTGTTGTTGTTATTTGGACATATTTTGGCAGTTGTTGATTTAGAGTAGCATTTGTTGGAGTTTTCAGTTTGTTCCATAACTTGTTATTTGAAATAGAAAAGAAAGGGTTTTTGTGCATGAGAGAGTAAAAGAATACTCAGAGATATATAAAGAATACTTTCAGTACCATCAGTTGTTATTGCTGCACAGACAGGGTGGAGGGGGAGGAGAGGGTAAGGAGTAGGACAAAGAGCTATTTAGGAGGGTGCATTTGGGCGGGATCTATTACCCCTGCACTACTTAAATTTGAATTTTGGAAAGTACGTTTGGCCATAAATTTGAAAAATAATGGGAAAAGGGTTCGAAATATATTTAAATTTTGATCGAAATTATTGTAACAATCTCAAACTTTGGGTAGAACCTATTACCCATGTACTACTTAATAATGTATTTTAAAGATATATAGTTGCTCACGTGATTCGTGAATATCATAAATATTACTATCATTATAAATAATAATTTGTCCAATTATGAATAGAATAAAAATGAAATTAAAATTTGAACTTTATGATGTATAAAATTTTAGTCTTAAATTAATAACATACAATTTTTGTATAAAATTAATGACATACAATTTTTATATTTGTCACTGTAAATTTTTAAAAAATGAAATATAGTAATTATTGCAGAGATAGAGAGGAAGTTTGGATTTTAGTTTCATGTGGATTCCCAAGTCAAAAGATCAAAGAATTAGAGTATGATGCAGGTGAATTTTCATCCAAACAGGAAAGGAGGTGGGTTGGGGGACCTCTCTATACCCCTATAGTAAAAAAAGTTAATAGTACAAAAAAAAATCATATTTTAATTGTGAATTGTTTTAGTCATCTACATAAATTACTTGTAATCCACAGGAAATAATAGGTAGGTTAAAGAAACAATTGATGGTTAAATATCAAAACTCGCAAAAAAATGATAATATATTTTTACTTCATTTAATTTGTTTGTCTTATTTTTTCTTTGTCTTTTTTTGATAGCTTTTTAATTCTAATTTTCCACTTTATATATTTGCGATCATAAAATTAAATGATATTTTAGAAAAAAAATAAAAAATAAAAAATAAAAAATAAAAATATATATATATATATATATTTAATTTCACATAATAATTTTTTTTTGTCAAATTAAAATAAGATAAATAAATTAAATCAAATAAAACATGTATTTTTTACTATTAACTTGAAAAGGAAAAAAGTACAAAAATTTCACTACTAAAGAAGGGCATATATCTACTAGGATTCTTGGAATTATGCAATCTTTATGTATAGTTTTTGTTGCAGTAGTGTGTATATGTATGTAATGGATGAATATCCTTTTAGCATTCCTTTTGACTCCCAGTTCAGTAATGTAATTTATTATTCTTTCCGTCTTATTTTATATGCTATTTTTTTACTTGATATGATGTTTGAAATAAAATGATTTTTTTTTAAAATTTATGATCAAAAATAATTTTTAGATGCTATTTTATTACTAGATATGATGTTTGAAATAAAAAGATTTTTAAAAAAAATTTATGATCTAAAATAATTTTTAGATATTATGTGGTTGAATTTACACTAGTGGATTATTTGACCAAACTCTAGGAAGTATTTAAAAAGAAAATGTTTATTTTAGAGAATTTAAATGTTTGACCAACAAAATTATGAAGGAAAAAAAAGTGATTTTGCAATAGTGAAAACTGTTTCTTAGAAGATGAAAAAAAAATTCTAGTGAAACACACCTTATCAAGCACAAATATTGTTATAATATTGATAAAATTATTTATTAAATAAATTAGTCAAACACGAACTACTATTGAAAAGTAGTTTTTTCCTGAAAAATGATTTTGGCAAACAATATTTGAAAAAAATAAATAGATTTTAAATATTTGGTTAAAATAGGCTATTAGTTAATTATGAAAGGGCAGGCAGGGGGGCACTACTAGAAATGAAAGTTTTTCCGTAGTGAATTAGTGAGAAATTTATGTTATATGACATGATTTTTCCATTCATTTCTCATCAAATTAGTTCACCGAGAAAATATATCTGTAGAAATAGTTGTTGAGTATTTTTCAGTGGAAAAATAATGTTTCTTTAGTAGTAGGGTGTAGGAGAGGCCATAATTTCAGTTTAAAATCCATTTGCAAAAAAAATAAATTCAAATATGATTTTGACAAAAAATTATTTTCAAAATAATATATATTTAAATATAACATAATTAAGTGAGAAAAAGGTAAGGCAATAATTTCAATTCAAAAGTCCATTTAATTTCTGGTACTTATATAATCAACATATAACAATGATTCATCACTTGATAAGATTCCCAATTAGCACTTGTTGATAAAAAATAAAAAAAAAGAACATTGTGTTTATCGAAATAATTGTCGTCCTCTATCCATTGATTAAATATGATAATGGGATATGTTTAGTGCTAATACATCATGTAGATTAAGAATATTATTGCAGGCCTTGAAAATGATTTAATCAAGTAATTAATCACCATATAAAACAGTTTTAGCCTCCAATTTTGGCATGACTTTGTTCATCAAATGCTTCATGATTTACACCACTATATAATTTGATAAGATAAAGATTAAACAAGAGGATAACTTTTGATTAAGTTCTTTAGTGGTTTCTTTGATAGGTTTTTCACTCGATATTCAGTAGAGTCGAATGCTCTTGAATTTTTTTATTATATTATATTGTTAAATTTGTTGTCACGTAACAATTACAAACTATCATTTTATATAGCAATTGATTTAAAATAATTGTACCATTATTTTATTTTTGTCTCATCTTACCTTTAGTTATTATTTAATAAACCTATTTTGTCCTTCACCTAACTTTTTCTTTAATAACTCTATTTCGTACCTTACTTTTATATTATATTATTACAAATTTATTTTTCAGATTATTGTTATGTGATATTGTAAAATAATAGAAAAACAATAAAATATATTTAAATAAATACTATATTTATCAAAATAATATCATAAAATACAATATAATCACCATTTGTTTCGACTAGTGATGAGCTTGACTAGTACTCTAAGATGAACGTGGTTCGATCTGGCAAAGCTGGCTCAACGTATGCTCTAGCTCCAAGATTTTATTCTTATTGCTAGCTCTTTTCCTTTTATGCCTATGATATATTATAAAACAATATATAATAATTGTTGAAATAAATTGATAAGATAAATCAATTTCTATTAAAAAAAGAAGAAGAGAAAATGACTTGTTTGGTGGATATTATGCCCTAAACATGGAAATAGAATATCTTCAAAATCCTTTTCCTAAATTCAATTAAAAGACTCTATATGAGTTAGGCTCCTTTATAGTCATAGGGCTTCTTTTTTTAACATGAAAAAAGCAAATGTAAAAGTGGTAAGTGGAAACTTCTATACCCTTTGGTTAAATTAGATGACTCTAAGAGCTCTTTTAAAAGTTCTAGTTAAAAGTTTCATCCTAAAAAATGCATCACACAAGTAGGCAATGACAGAACATAACTTTATTGACTTTACATAGTTATTAGAGTATAATTAAGTAATTGAAATTCCATATCTCAAGAACACTTTTTCAGGTCTATTATCCTATTCCAATACCCACAAAAGTTTTTCTCCAAGATTAAAACTAGTAGTAATACTATAGTTGTTAAAAAGATGCGGAAAATGACTAAAGTAATCACTTATCTTTGAGGGTAAATTTTAAATGGTCATTTAAATATGTATAAAATTGTTTTGGTACTTTAAATTGTTAAAAATTACTCCTTACATTTCAGATGTGATATAATTTAATTGAATATGAAATTTAAGAAACATTAAAATATTTTGTGAAGTTTTATAACAAGTCTTAATTCTTTATATGCAAGAATACACTTCTGAAAGATTTTTTAATCAAGTAAGTGGGATGGAACATGAATAAATATAAATAGTCATTAAAAATTTGGTCAACTTAGAAAATGCCTCATCTTTTTTAAATTCCATCACAGGCAATTTCTTTTTAATTTGTCCTAAATTTCGTAAAATTAATCAAGGTATGTAAAATTTATTGTACCTGGTAATTATACCAATAAGTTAAGTTACTTTACTATATAATAAGTTGTTTGATGTAAACATCGAATACAGTTAATTATTTGATGTGTGCTCAAGTTAGACACAATTATAAAAATTAGAGAGAAGTATTAAAAACACTTCTGTACATGATACAAACTATTAGTTTCATCTCCGAATTATAGACGGTCTTAAAAACACACATCTGCTTAACTAACTAAACTTTGATAGACCGCTGATATGCAACATGACATAGCAAGGTCTCAAACTCTTGTAGGAGCATGAGACTCTTAATAAGTCGAGAAAGACGCTGAAAACACCCGAGAACTTGACGAGAATTTAAGGGTGTATTTTACTCATATTGCAAGATCGAGAGTGTGTTTAAGTTCACTTAATCAAGTAAATAAGTATTTTTAAAACTGTCAATATTTTGAGGATAAAATTAATAATTCATACCAAATTTAGAAGTGTTTTCAATACTCCTCACACAAATTATAAAACAAGAAAATTTGATTCTCTTTCATCATAATAATCATCTATCATAAAAAGGGATAAGATTAATCTTCATTATGTTCCTAAGATATCTTGTTTGTACATTGACATTATGCATTTTCCACATTTCCCACTTTTGGCCTCCCTTTTGCCCCAACTTTTTTCAACATGTTTTGATGGTGGTGTGATGAGGAAGGGGCCAATTCATGCACTTGAGAAAAGTGGATTTCTTTTTGTTTCTTGTTTTTATTATTTTGTAATTTTTTATGTTTATTAAACATTTAATTTTTTCAAGAATGAACATGGGTTGGAATTTGGTGATGGGACAATATCATTAGTTTAAAACCTTGGTTTTTCTAACTCTTTTTATTTTTAATTATTGGACCACATGCTATCTATTTTAATACTCTCTTTGGAATATAATAGACAACACAAGAAAGAACAGTGGTCAAATCCTAAAACATACAACTTTGACTTGTGACATATGGCTTAGTCAAAGTCTTTATCATATTTTATTATAGTAATAGATATAATATTTCCTAATACAAAAAGAAATCTTTTGTCATGAAGAAAAGATTTGAATCTATTTTTTTCCCCACAATTGCTCTAGTATTATTATGCTAAAGTTTATTGACTTTTGCTTTCCTTCTTCTTATATAATTTTTTTTTTTTTTTTTTGCATTGAAATTAAATTAAACAAGGATATTTGATCGATCATAAGTAACATGACTTAAATTTAGTAAATTTGGGTATATAAGTATTTTTTAGGGAAAATGCATAGATTCCCCCTAAATTTATATCGAAAATTCAGTTACTCGCTTAAACTATCATGACGATCTATTACACACCTCTGCTATTTAAAAGTGAATTTATTTACCCCCTATAACTGACATGGCAAAAATATTAAAGTAAAAACAATCATGCGCGTCAGATAATTATTAAAGTAAAAAAAAAAATTAAAAATCAAAATATTTCTTAAACCCCACCCCCACATCTCTTCTTCTTCACACCCCATCCTCCTCATCTTCTTCACACCCCATTAAGCTTAAAATAAATCAATAACAAGAAACAACCAAGAAATAAATTATCTCAAAAAGGAGTAAAATTTTGGGAGGTTTCAATCGGTGTGGCTTCGGCAAATATTTTGAATATTGAGTGATCGATTGAAAATGGGAAGATAATTATTTTTCTATTATTTCTATTTTTTAAGAAATCTCCAGGTAGAACATGGAAAAATAGCAAAGAATATATGCCCAAATCTGAAAAAATATTTACAACTACAAGCCGCAACAAATAACAAGGAAAGCTTAGTTTCCATGGCCAATCAATGGAAGAAACTGAAGCAACCTTCTTGTGGGTACATTTTGGAATGGAAGAATTCTTCCACTCCACGAATCAACCCCAGATTGCAGGCAATATTCTTGGTGGTCATTGCTAAAAGTTTCTTCTTTACCATTTTGTAATGAAGAAGATAGAATTATTAGAGAATTTTAATAATTGATTTAGGAATTAATTAGTGTAAAATATAATTAATAAATAAAATTTAAGTAATAAAGAAAAGAAAGTAAAAAAGATATAAAAAAATACAATTTCTGACATGTCGCTGACGTAGCGCTAATGTGGCAGCGAGTGTAATACACCATGTAGAGTGGTGTTGCACATAGCAGGGTGATATTAAATTCACTTTTAAGTAGTAAAGGTGTGTAATAGGTCGTCATGATAGTTAAAGCGTGTAACTGACTTTTCGGGACAAGTTTAAGGGGGAATCTATGCCTTTTCCCTATTTTTTAAAAATCACAATAATTTCAGACCCCAAAATATATTATTATTTATATTAAAAAAATTCTACCAATATGTCGACATCAACCAAAACATTTCAGTGTAATAGAAAGATTGTTTGCAGATTTTACTCTTATCTTTATGAAATAGAGAGATTATTTTTGATAGATCCTCAATTTTTTTAAAAATATTATTATTTAGCAATATGTCAACCTCATATGTGAAAAATTCTTTGTATGTTATGAATTACATTTTGATGGAATGACCTAGACATTTCTTTTCATTTTTTTCCTTACATAGAAAGGGTAATACTTTTGTACTAGGATAATCTTACTCTAATTAATTATCATAGAACATTTTTACATTTGGACAAAAAATAACAAACTGAAAAGTTCTCCATCAACACTAGCCAAGAGAAAAAATAAGTAGGTACCTTTCCTTGTCGATTTGCCTATTTTTTCCCCTTGTAATATCTTTTTCATGTCAAATGAATTATTAGCCTAATTTATGTCATAACCTCATCAACAAATAACCACAAAAGATTGTGGCAGAGGGATAAATACATTTTTTTTAAAATTAAACATTTTGAGTTCAGACCTTAAAGTAAGTATAAAACGTCATATAAAAAACATATTTAAAAAAGAAAAAGAAATACGTGAGTTTTGAATACTAGTTATTTAAAAAGAAAAGGTAGCTTGATGTATGAAGCAATTTGTGTTCACACAAGATCCAAAGAGTCACGCCTCATGAAGTATAATGTAGACAACTTAAGCTGATGCAAGTATTCATGGTTATTTTCATGTGTTGAACTTATGACTTACCGTATTTTATATTTATGCCCCCTAATTTTTGGTGTGCAAAAATAGAAACTTCAATTTGTATAAAAGCTGAACAAATAGACACACATGTCCTACGTGACATCCTACTTGACAATTTACGTCTTACATGACATCCTACGTGTACAATGCCACATAAGCAGGAGCAGAGCTATGGTAGACACCCTTCTATATATGATAAATCTTACTTTATATTGGCATATGTAATATTTTAAATACCCTTAGAAATAATGGAGACCCATAACATAGCAGTAAATCTATGCTCAAAACTTACCGGGCGCTCAAGTTTAACTTAAACTCATTTGTCTACTTTTTTAACTGTATTTGAGTTTAAGTGTCTACTTGTACACACCCTAAATTAGAGAATATAAATACTTCTGATGTCCCAATTATATGACTCATTTTTATTTTTAATAAATCCCAAAAAGAATGATAAATTTTTATATTTAGTAAGAATCTAACTTTTAAATATTCATTTTACTCTTAATAAAATGATTTACAATCACACAAACATCTATAACTTATTTTAGACCACAAATTTCAAAAATCTTTCTTTCTTTTTTAATCTCTGTACTAAGTTAAACTCATAGAAACTGAACGAAAAAAAATATTAAATAAGGCCAAATTAAAAAACACATTACTTTAAAACTTTGAAATATTTTAAAGAAAATAAGAAAAAAAAACACAAATATGGGGAATAGTGGCTGAAACCTAAGGTTTAGGGATAGAAAAGCACTCTGTTCCAGGTGTTGTGCCTGCAAAATGTATAACATGAGAGAGATTCCATTTGTTCCTTGATAAACCCTATGCACTCTCTAAATGTCCATAAGTTATGTCCCCTCAGTTGGATTAGATATAAGTTATGTCCCCTCAGTTTGATGTAGTTAGGATTAGATATGAAGTTTAAGAGATTTAAAATTATTTTAAACAGTTGGATTAGATATAAGTTAAGTTTAAGAGATATTAAGATTATTTTAAAAAATTTTGAGTCAAATAATATGTCATTTTTTAAAAATGTATCGTATGAATTCAGAAAAATGAAATACACACCACCTTATCTTTATTTTATATTTATATCATCATGAAAAGATTTAAAAGCTTAGTTACAAGTTCATGTAAATCTAATATGTTATCCATTTTAGAATATTTGTCAAATTTCTCTTTTACAAAGTTAATTTGATTAATTTTTTAAAAGTTAAATAGATTAATTTTATATTATAAACTTATACCTTAAATACTCAAAAATGATATGAAATGTACTATCACCTATAAAAAAAATTCATATTAATATAGTAAAAAAATTTAAAATATTAATCAAAATTCATATAGTTTGATTTTCGAAATCTAAACATGACAAATTTTGGGACAAAGTGAGTGAGTAGCTTTTATCTAGACCAATTCTTAACCTATTTTTATTTGCCTTGGTGATGGATGAATTGATATGACATATTTAAGGTGATACCATGATGTATTTATTTGCATATGATATAGTATATTGTCGAGACACATGACAAAGTTAACAATTGACTATAGGTTTGGAGTATGATCTAGAGATTAAAAGTTTCATGTTGTGTATGACTAAAACAAAATACTTGAGGTGTAAGTTCACCGTCGCAAAATGTGATGTAGATGTAGAAGTGATGATTGATACACAAGTCATCCCCAAGAAAGGGAGCTTCAAGTATCTTGGCTCAATAATCTAAGAAAATGGGAATATCAACAATAATGTCACTCATCATATTGGAGTGGGGGTGATAGAAATGAAATTAATTTGTATCTGGTTTCCTGTATGATAAGAATAAGTCACCAAGACCTAAAGATAATTTCATATAGTGGTTGATACACTAACTATGTTGTATGAGACCGAATGTTGGTCAATCAAGAACTCATATATCCAAAAGTTGATGGTAGTTAAAAATGAGGATTCTTAGATGGATGTATTATCATACTAGAAGACAAGGTTAATAATAAGGATATACAGAGTAAAGTGGGAGTGACTCTGCGGAGGTCAAGATGTGAGAAATGATGTCGAGATCGTTTGGGCATGTAAAAAGGAGTGCAAAACTCCTAGTGAGAAGGTGTGAGAGTTATTAGTAATAGACCTAAAGAGAGATAGAGGTAGATCAATAAAGATTTTAAGAGAGATACTTAGACAAAACATGACTCAACTCACTAAGAAAATGATCCTAAATAAGGAATATGAAGTTTGAGAATTAGCAAAACGGTTAGCAGGTAGTCAGATGATTTCTTTCTCTTATGCTGGAGAAAATTTTATTAGAGCACCTTGTTTTATCCCTCTTCTCCTTATCAATATTATGATTATTATTGTTCTACATTACCTTATTCTTTCTGTTTAGTATTACTACTGTGTTATTACTTTGATTATCTTTTCAATTTTTGCTTCTTATATTTTTATTTTCTTCTATAATTTCTTCATATATAAATTTATTTCTACTTTTTGTAGTCTTGTAATTTTAAAACCTATTTTAAAAAGTATTTTTTTGGTCGAGGGTTTATCAAATACAATCTCTCTATCCCATAGATATAGAAGTAAACATTGTGTACACTCCACACTTTACAGATTGCCACTTATAGTAACACACCGAGTTTGTTTTTGTTATTATAACTTAAGATTAGAGGTGGCAAAATCAAGCCCTACCCGACCCAATTCATTTAGGTTTGGATTGGTTATTGACCGGCCCAATTGTTAGCTCAACCCATCTCAACCCAACCCATTTCAACCCATTAAATTTTGGTTGATATGTAATCCAAATTGATTTTTGAGAAAATCTTGTCAAAATATTATTTTATGTTATATGTTATATATAGTTATGATAAAGAAAAAAATAATTTTATTAGATACTAAAAACTTATAAAATAACAAATACAGCTATTAAAACTTAGTAAAAATTGGATGGGTTGAGTTATGACTCATTACCTAACCTGTTTTGACCCAACCCATTTTGGCCCAACCAAGTATATGGAATCTTTAATTTAAGAAAACTTAAAGATCGATGATAAAGCCACACATCGTACTTGCTATGATCCAACCTACTGGGCCGTGCAGACACCTACTCTACCACCTAGATAGGAAAACTCTCAACCTCCAAACTGGTTATAACATGTGGAAAAATAAACAAATCATAATCTAACACCCTAAATGTTTATGAAATTACCATAAATTGATTTAAACCTCCAAAATTATTTTACAAGGAAACATACTAACACCTCCAAGGAAACTAGGTAAAAAATCTTCTAAGAATACAAATAAGACACAACTCCCACCATATGGAAAGATGAGTAGAAGTTGTTGGAGATCATCATTGTCTTCACCTATGAAATATCATTGAATTTCTGCAACCAGTATGCCACGTGGCATAGCAAGAGTAGTATCAGTACAAACAACACGTGCTGATAGACATCACCGATCGATCCGAACCTACCACATAATATAAGGTAGACATTTAGAAGGGAACATGCAATATGAAAGTTACCCCCACCCCAAGCTTTTATCTACACACTCTTACCTTTCCCGAGTATAAACCATAACTAACACACCTTGATCCCATTCCCCTCTGTTATAACATCATAATGTCAAATCATAGCCTAACTCTTCTACCACATTAATATTCATGAATTTCCCTATCAATCAACATGTTATTCTCTCTCAATCTCTCATGCTAATTTCTTGGCCCTTTTGGAGCCGTACATGAAACTGACACCTTATACCGACTCATCCATACCAAACTAAACCTAACACCATTTATAAAATCAAGTTCATCATGATAAATACAAACACAGTTTAGAAACAACTAAGAATTGAGTACTCATAAACTCAATCAATAGTCAAAACAATTTAGACAACTAAAGAATTAAGTTTCCATAAACTCAACCCAATAGTTAAAACAATTATGTGGAAAAACCCCCCTAAGAACTCTGAGTTTTCAATAAACAAATAACATACAATTATAATCACAAGTATAACATAACCCAAATTCCCGTCCTCACCCTGAGTTGATATGCACCACAATCATGAACAACATCAACACAACAAGCCAAACCTAATTCATCATACCTTTCAAGTAACCTAGACTACTCAAGGATCAAACATGCAATAATCACATTATAAAGAAGTAAACTCGGCTCACTCATGTAACCATAAACACATACTTGGTCCTCCCATGAAACTCATATCTCAAACCGTTAGTGTACTGACATGGTACCTGAGCCATCCTTAGTTAGTGTATCAGTGTGGTACTCGAGCCATCGTTAGTTAGTGTACCAACATAGTATCCGAGCTAACTATATATGTATATTTCTATATCAAGTGTGGTATCTGAGTCAATCGTTAATATATACCATATGTGGTATCCGAGAAAATCATGGGAATATTATGTACCAGACGTGGTACCCAAGCCAACAATCAAATACAAACAATCATGCACAATCACAAACTCCATAAACAATAACACTTGAAACCACAAGTCATATAACCAGTTCATTGCATGAGATTATCAACATGTTGTCATTACATATGCTTCCCTATGATCTCCCAATTATGCATTCACAAGCGATATAGCAGACAATAAACATGAACACATATATCTATTAGACCACACAACCATCCTATCTAGGAATTTCAAGGCTAAGCAAAAACTAGAGAGCCACCCCAAACCACTATCTCATCCCCCGCCTTAACAACAATAAAAAACAATCTATAACCAACCAAAAATTTTGCCCAAAGATCTATGCATGCAATCTCCAAACATCTACAAGATATAATACAATAGAAACGAGTCTAACTACTCAGATTAAGGAAACCTATAGCCTACCTGGGCGTCAAACACTATTGCAGAAGTATGAACCTGAATCTTGACTCATTATGTGAAACTTTAGCTTGTTTTTGGTCTAAAATGATAGTATAATACAAAATCAATCACAAATGACCTAAATATTTTCGGATCATATCCAAATCTCAAACTCTAGGCAAACCTTATGAATTTTCCATCCTTAATTCATCTAATACTACCAATTTCATGGTTACATTAGAGAATTATGATAAATAAATTGAGAACAAACATTCTTAAGATTAACCGAAGGTCTTACACCCTAAGATCCTCATAAAATCGAATTTTTCCACCTTAGAATTAATTCAAATCATCCCCTAGGGCCACAGTTATATTTTCTAAGGACTAAGGAATCAAATGAGTGTTAGATTTATTGAAGGATTTAACTTGAAGGAGGAAATTAATGGAAAATTGAAGAAATCGCCCCTCCCTTGCTCTAGCCTGACCTTGAACAAGTTTTGGGAGTAAAACAATGTTTTAGGGCTGAAAATTACATTTAACTATGTGTAGCCGGCTGTAGTGGCTTCAACCTTTTATGCACATACAATCTCTGGTAAGACGGTCATACCGTTTTACTTCGAACTCCAATAAAGTAAATTTGGTGGCATTGGAAAGAAAACTCATAGATCTTTAATAATGTAGTTCATGGGACAATTAATTCATTATAGACCGAGAGATATGGATGTTTGAATTTGACCTTAGGTTAAAAGCTTAAGCCTGAAACTAAATCGGTAGGGTACTTTTAACTTAACTTTGTGATAGGGGCATTATATGACATCACTTCATAGCTAATTCACTCACATACCGAGGAATTTATACTAACCCTATGACAAATGAGAATCATATACCTTTACCACATATATTTCTAGTAACGATGGAACAGATCATTATAGTACTAGTGTAGTGAGAATGAACTGGAAGCTTGTATTATGAGTCTTTAATGAAAAAGGTGCCATCAAAATTTAAAGGTAAGTTGTATATAGTTATAATTATAGCACTTTGTTGTATGAGACAAAGTGTTGGCCAATCAAGAATTTTTATGTTCAGTATATGTAGGTTGTGAAAATGATGATGCTTAAATGGATGTGTGAGCATATTTGGAGAGATAAAATTAGGAATGAGGATATCTGAGATGAGATAAGTTAGGAGTGACCTATGTCGTGGGCAAGATGAGAAAAACAAGTTGAGATGGTTTGGGCATGTAAATAGGAGATACGTAGATGCCTCAGACTAGTGAGGAGGTGCGAGAGATTGGATATAGTGGGTACTAGAACAGGTAGAGATAGACAGATGAAGTATTTGGAGTAGATGTTATTAGATAGGAAATTACGCATAGTTTCACCTTACCAAGGATCTTAGATAGCAGGATATATGGTTGTTAATTAAGGTATATAGAAGATTAGAAAGTTTATGTAGTTAAGCATTGTCTTGCTTTTCAATGGGGTTAGGGCTAGTTGTAGTCTGGAGCACCGTGTCTGTCATATTATTAGCCTTATTAATGTAATTTCTTGCTTTTGATATATATTACTACTTTTTATTTATTATATTTGGATTATCACACTATTTTACTGTTGTTAATGTTACTTCTCATTTTATTAATGATATACATTGTTTATCTTACTAGCAGTCACGTTTTCTTCATTGCCATTTTTCCTTTTCATTACTATTTTGATTTGCTGCTCTTGAGCCAAATGTCTGAAACAGTCTCTCTACCTTCAGGAGAGTAGGAATAAGATATGCGTACACTACCCTTTCCAATTCCCACTTAAGAAATTTCATTATATATGTTATTAGTTGTTGTAGTTCTCATTTATTGAGATCAAACTAAATTAATTTTAATTAATATTTTCAAATTTATTTTATATTGTTTTGATATGATAAACTTGCAACTTATAATAGTAACTTTTCATATAATTGTACTTCGTTTCAATTTGTTTGTTATGCTTTTACTTGATATGGAGTTTAAGAAAGTAAAGAAGACTTTTGAATCTTGTGATCTTAAATTAAAGATGTGTCAAATATACAAAATGTCATTTAATCTTGTGGTCTTAAACATGTCAGGTGAAAAAATTGAATTAAAAAGTTGCTAAAAAATGAAAGAGACATTTTTTAAAACAAACTAAAATGGGGATGATAGACCATGAATAGATCTACCTCTCCACATTAAAGAGACATGTCATGGGAAAAGTTCAAAAATTACAAACTACAAATGCAATTATTGTAGCAAAAATCCAGGAGCGAAGTGTCAACCATTTAAAGAATTTTTTTCAATTAAATTCTATTGTGATTCATGATGTTTCACCTATGGAGATGATAGACTATCAACATATCTACCTCTCCACGGATTTTCAGAATATTTTATCTTACCGTATAAGAGAAATCAAGTGATAAAGTTTGGCAAAATTTCGTTTTGTATAATAGTATAGAATTGTAGATTTATGTATATAACTGTATAAACACCTCTTATAATTTTGTATAATATTAAATGCTGGTGTATAATATTATATATCAAATTTTAAAACATTTTTGTAAAAAGAAATATGAAAGTTTGGTATATTATTGTATATCGGATGTCTATTATCGTATACTGAATTGTGTTTTGGGCTAAAGATTTGTAATGTAAATTAGGTATACTTTTATGAATTATTTCTTAATTGTTTGAAGGCTAGATGCGTGAGTCATATATTATAAGGACCAAAATTAAAATTTAGCAATAATTAAAAGATTAAAACATCCCTAACTTATTTGACATTGAAGCGTGATAATTATAATTGTATTGTTGTTAGTTATTACGTCATTGTTATTATTTTTAATGCAACTCAAATTAATCTGGAACATTATTATTGCTACTATTACGAATAATGTTATTTATATGATTATTTATTATTGTTTCCATGTTCTTGGCAATGATGCTATAAACATGTTCACTAAAGTTTTGTGTCATGATGATTGTTTGGATGTAATCTCTAGTAAGGTTGATGTGTTTCACATAAAATCTTCTTCTTCTTCTAGGTCCTAACATTTATATCGGTAATAATATATAGAAGACAAATGAACATCATTGAGGAAAATAGACAATAATAACAACAAAAACAACAAGAAGTGAATTGATGTAATATGTATATGGCTATTAATCTAGTAAACAAAGAGAGAAAGTGTTGAAAACATTTCAAAACTTGACGCAAATTATTAGTTTTATCTCCGAATTATTGACAATCTTAAAAATATCCCTCTACTTGACTAACTACACTTAGATACACCTTCGATTTACCACAAAACATGACAAGTGGTCTTAAACTCTTGTATGCCATGTAACTCTTAATAAAAAGTCGAGAGAAGTGTTGAAAACACCCCTAAACTTGACGATAATTTAGGGGTGTATTTCACTCATGTTGTAAGATTACAGGTGTTTTTAAGTTTAGTTAGCCAAGTAAATGAGTGTTTTTAAAGCTGTCAATAGTTTTAGGATGAAACTAATAATTCAAACATAGTTTAAGGGTGTTTTCAATACTTCTCTCGAAAACAAATGAACAAATAATAAAATGGACAGGCATGCGTGTATATGATTAAATTTCGTTTTAAAAAGATTACAAAGTTACTTGTATTTATTATTAGATGCTTTCTGAAAATTGTACAATATTTTCTTTAATGTCAAAGTATAGTAATTGGAAATAATTGCCAATTTTTATGTACGAAAAAAATATTATTTTGGACAATAGTTGAATTTGTTTGAATAAGATCAAAGACAAGTAAATTATCGTCGATCAAAGTCCTTTTTTATGTGGCTAAATTGATATAATATATAATATAAATAAATGTAAACAATGCAAAGTCACCTATATAAAATCCTCATTGCACTCTCAGATTCTGTCAATTGACAGAGTCTCTAGATGTTAAGTCCAAAGCAGACCATCTAACAGAATTTCAAAATTCAAAGACTTCATAACTTGTTGTATTCCCTTCTTTTTCTTTTGGGTTCAATATTTGTTTTTGAAGTTCTTCGTTTCTATGTAGAAGCAAACTTTCCAAATTTATGACCAACCTTTTCTTTTGTAATATTACAACGAACAAGAGTTTTTCCATTGTAAATTTGTACCTTCACATGCTTGACAACAAATAGCACGTTCCATTCAGTTCTTCCACAATGAAGTATTCTTGATCATCATCGAAAAAAGATAATCAAATATCACAAAAAACAAACATTGACAAAATAAAGTGAAAATGGAATTCAGACTTACAATCATTGAATCTATTGACAGAACTAGTAAATTTAGTTGTTTCAAATCAAGGTAGATATTCCTTCAAATTTTGAAACCAACTTAAGAAGACATTTCTGTAAAGATCTGCCGAACCACTCATTATCCTCTACTAACTCTGTCAACTAGTCTATTACTCTCCCTCAAGCCCTCATGCCAGCACCTTGACCCTTGACCAATTTAGTAAACTGTCCACAATACTCGTACCAATCACCTTGACTCAAATCCCCCTTATCGCATTTGTTCTAAAACACTTTAATAGCTATAAGCTATACACTAAATCCCCCGGCCATCAACCTGACCTAATAACCACAACTTAGTAAGCAGATAGCCTAAAATTATAAGCACCGTTAGAACCATGACCCTGACTCCTGGTCCTCACTTGGACTTAACATTCCCATGAAGTATGTCCCACATGATCACAACAATTATAACAAGTCATACATGATTAATCACACCTTTCAAGTAACCCAAACCCCAAATGATCTCTAAGACATCATCTATAGTATTTAACATTCAAAACTGGTCTACGCAGAACCATCTCAACATCTAAACATAAATCCCGGCTACTCATAGACTAATATGTAACAACCACCGTATAAAAAATTAAATAAATCTAATTCACATATGAAATCAACATACACAGAATAGTCAAACTTGTACTGTTTTACTCGAAAAATAATAAAATAAAAGGAAAATGACTAAGTTTTCGAAAAATCGATCAAACTAATGATTTAAGAGAAATCAAATTTCCAAAAGATCAGAGTCGCCACTTAATTTTTAGTAAAAGTCAAGAAAAAACTCAAGGTTTTCAAAAGACTTAAACAGCTAAAATCAATTGAAAAAGGGTTTGAGTTCAATGTATATTCCGAGAAGGTGTTAGGCCCTCAAAATGTCCGCTAACTTGCGGTTGACTGGAGATTTGACTAAAAATGACTTTGACTAATCTTTTAAAAATTAATTAAGTAAAAAGAACTCATTTATTTATTTTTATTACATTTTTAATTATCTTAAGGAGGAGTGAACCAAAGAGGGATTTTTTTTTTAAAAAGGGGAATAATTTAAGTGATGAGATGATTAATAAAATAAAGCTAAGTATGAAATATAAAAAATAAATATTTTTATCTTGAATATGAAAGAGAAATGACCACCTTTGGGAAATTAATTAAGTTAAACCATAATCCAAATAAAATGTTAGTCAAAAACAATATCAAATAAATAGGAGCAAAGGAAAAGAATATTGAACTTGGGCCTTTGGCCCAAATTCCAAATCTTGATAACTTGTCCTATTCTAATGTTTGCCAAAATGATGGGTTTAGCCCTTCATTAATCGAACTTCAGTCAATATTTTCTGATTCGGTCCGTTTTTGTACCACCTGACCTGCTGAAAATTATTAAGGCTTTTGGGCCTATTTCCTTTGAAAAATATGTGTATACATTCTATGTATACTACCGTATACGACTTGTATCCAATCAACTTTGGGCTTTACCAAACCTATATTTTTATTAGAACTTCGTTTTTCTGCATTTCCCAACCGACGTATCACCACTTTGAACCTGTATGTCGTATCGCCGACTGTATACCGATGTATACAGCAGGTGTATCAAGTTGTTTTTCAGCTTTCCAAAATCTGTAAATTTAATTTCCAGCCCCTATATTACATGTGACCTATTTGTCGACCATCTTGAATTCGATAAATAGAAATGATGGGCTTGTTAGGACAAACCCGCGAGATGCAAGGGGAGAGATAGAGTCCAAGAGGACTCGGGAAGGTTCATAGTCAAAAGAAGAAAAGGGAAAATCAGCACATGAATCAAAATGGGCCAAATGAAACATAACTCGACTGAAATGGAAGCTAATCAAGAAGTTCGAAAAGTAAAATGCAACCAAAACTCAACTATTAAACCAA
Source organism: Solanum commersonii (assembly GCA_029007595.1). NCBI lineage: Eukaryota > Viridiplantae > Streptophyta > Magnoliopsida > Solanales > Solanaceae > Solanum > Solanum commersonii. The sequence continues at coordinate 2,598,362 of JAJTWQ010000077.1, forward strand.
ATGACAAACAATTTTTTTTTAGGAAAGATACAAATGCACAAAGTTTAACAAATGACAAGAAACAACAGGCAAACTTTAATATTTAATAGAACCATACCTATTTTTGAACAATAAAATCAGGGGTCATTCATAGGGGAAGAAAACAAGAAGAGATCATGCTATGTATCAAGAAATGTGGTAATATGTATGAACATAAAGGTTAAAATCACACTGGATTCGAAACTAAAAAAAAAGTAAAGATAGTAGCAGTAAGAAAACAAAGGGCTGAAACGAGATTTTTGACTAGGTGATCACTGATCGAGCTTAAATCATGAAGAGACAAGCGTGAAGACAAGCACACAATGACTGAATCGAAGCTTGAATATGCATAACAGTGAGACAACCTATCAAGACAGTGCTGGATGCAAAGAAAATCCAAACCAAGTATGCTGAAAAACAGTTAAAACTCAAACCAAAGGGGGAGGGGAAGCTAACAAAACTATGAACGAAAGAATATGCTGGATCATAATAAGATCGAACTGTGATGCATCAAAACAAACTAGCCAATCTTCATAAGCACAATAAGATAAACATAAGAAAACGAAATAGAAATCAGAAGCTCCCACATTTAAAGAGTCCTAACCAAAACAAAAGAAACTAACAATAGTCCAAACGAAAGGAAAGAAACATCAAATATGCCTATCCACACTTCAGCGAGCCCAATAAGAAGATACTTTCGATTCAGATTGAGAAGTCTCCGTTAAATGCATAAACGAAAGGAATACATAACAACGTAAATGTTAAACGAACAAGGCTAAAATGAGAGGTTTTTACCTTCTTTTAGGCAGCAAGCTTGGACGGCTATGAGCTTGGAGCAGACTCAACACACTAACTTCAAACTTCAGGAAACTCTTATGATTCCTTAGCAACCCCTCAAATCAAGAAAAAATATGAATGTATATTCTAGGTATATTTCGGTAAGACTATTGCTGTAAATTATCGCTTGTTTACCTAATTTTTCCCAACTTTTTCCCAACCCCCAACAAATGAAGAACCTAATTTTTCCCAACTTTTTCCCAACCCCCAACAAATGAAGAAGAGGGGGAATTTATAGGCTAAATCTAGGGTTCAAAATTGGGGGGAAACGGATGACAAAATGGATAGGAATAGGGTCCATTCAAAATTCAAACGCCAAAAACTTTTTCACCATTTTAGGGAAGACACCATTTTCTGAAATTTTCTCCCCATTTCGAAAGAGGAAAGGGAATATGGATGCTCCGGATCGATTCCATTGTCCTGGACAAGCAATGTGGAGTGATCTCACTCTAGGAGGACGATTCCGTGTGCTTTCATTGCTGCTACGATAGTACTGGTTGTAGAGACGTTGGCGAAGAAACAAAAATCGCAGTGTACTGTTCTGCGTACTGATGCTTTTCCATCTATCTCCTTGTAAGCACCGTGTATTGGAATTGAATTTTAACGTGATTTTCTTTGTGAACGTTGGGACAACATATTCCGTTGATGTTGTCATTGATGTGAACGCTCTGGGAATCTCTTATGATTTCTTTCATGAATTAGAAAAGGGCCGGGTCGGGGTTTAAAAGGTGGGCCGACTGGAGAAGCTGAATTGGAAAGAAAAAATTAGAATGGGTTGGGTCTAGAGTAAAAGAGTGGGCTGGGTTAGAAATCAAGGCATTGGGTCGGTTGGGAATTGATTTTTGGCCCAAAATTTGTTTGAGAGGAATTGAAGATATTGGAGGATTTGGTTAAAATCTTAAATAGATTAATCAGTAATTTAGCCAAACGGATTTAAGATGTAATCAAAGAATTAATTTCTAGAATATTCGGCTAGAATTTACATAGGAAGAATTAATATAGTTAATTTAGGAGCTTCTCATCTTAACAAAATAAAATAATTAATTCAACTATAAACCAATTGATTTTTCAAATTAACCATAATTTAAACTAAACTAATTTTAATAGAATATTTAAACTAAAATCTTTTTGAGATGATTTTCAAATATTTATGAAGCATACCGATTATATCTATAAAACTATATGAAATATATTTACTATTTATAAATTATGAAAAATCGACTAAGATCACTTAAAATGACTTTGAAAAGCATTTGAATTTTATAAAACTAATTATTCTAAATCCTTTGGGAATTAAGAAGCTCATGAATTAATTCCTATCGGGGAGGGTCAAAATTGGGTGTCAACAATTGTCCCTCATTTTGCTTGACTTGATGCAAGAAATTCGAGGAAAATGAAATTGACTAATCCAATTTTGACCGACCAAATCTTCATCTTTTGGAAAAGGGATTTGGTAAGGACTTTAGGAATTATGGCCGAACCTCGAAAGTGGGTTTCCTACATATATCAGGCTATATGAGAATTCAAGTCACTTATAGTTCGATACACTTGATTTGACGCACGATTTTGAAAGAACTTAAAAGCCATCCCGATACCGTATTATGCGAGGACCAGAATACTCGAGAATAAGATTTAAGAGCGAATGTTGGAATACAATTGAGTTTTCAACATTGATTCCGCCTACATATCCCTCAATCCAGGGAATCAGGCTGCTTGTAGTTCGACTCAATCGGTTGAAAATGAAATCTCTTATGCTAAAATATCCTTCGGTTCAGAAGGAGTGACAAAGTAGGTCGAGTATGAAAAAGAGGCTTGCAACCTCTTAGTCATGAATGCAGCTCACTTCACACCAATAATTAAGAACTTACACAGACATAATTCCCAACACTCTTAGAGCATTGTCACTCCGATTGGAAGAAATTTTTGGATGCGAAACTGAAACCAAGAAACCTAAAGAAAAATCCACATGCCTTCTTATAGGGGTGTGGTTGGATTGTGGTGGAAGTCACTCATTTGCTCGCGTCCTAAGAGTTTGGCACTCCTCTTTGGACTATGTATCAGTTTGTTGCTAAGAAAAAGTTTCACGTTGTGCTTCATCCTTTTTGATATTGTCCGCACCTGTGGTTTGTTTTGGAGAATTCATCCTTTCGGATGCTCTTGACAAAGACTGAGATAAACTCATTAGCATAAAAATGCAATTCGAATGGGAGACAATGTCCACTTAATTGTTCTCCTTGATCATTTGAAGCTAACTCTATCGGGTTTGACGTAAAGCAAATAAAGCTTGTGTCTCATATTAGCAATATAATCTTCAATGTACTCTTCCTTTGATGTCAAAATAATAAAATAGATTGATGTAATATGTTGATAGTTCTCTTGATGCCGTTATTGGTGGTTTTCTTGATGTCATTTTTGCAAAGAAAATGATGTAATTGATGTTGATTTTCTTGTGATGGGTTAATCTTTCTCTTGTGATGCATGACTCTTTTCTCTTTATGCATGACTCATTTCTCTTGCTATGCATGACTTCTTTATCTTGCTATGCATTACTCTTTTCTCTTGCTATGCATGATTTCTTTCTCTTATTATGCATGACTTCTTTCTCTTGCTACGCATGCCTCATTTCTCTTGCTATGCATGATTCCTTTCTCTTGCTATGCATGATTTCTTTCTCTTGTTATGCATAATTTCTTTCTCTTTCTATGCATGATTTCCTTTCTCTGGCTATGCATGACTTCTTTCTTTTGTTATGCATGACTTCTTTCTCTTACTATGCATGATTTCCTTTCTCCTGTGATGCATGACTCTTTTCTCTTGAAATGCATGACTCCTTTCTCTTGATGCCTCCCTGGTACCGAACGAAGATAATGCTTCACTGAGCAACATAGGTGATCTTCTGGGTATCTTTTGGGTGGCGGTATCATCTCAATCAACAATACAAATTAAAATGACCCTCAGAGTAATGGTATCATCTCATTTGACAATACGATATAAATGACTCTCCGAGTAGTACTATTATATGTTCGATAATATGATGCAGATAATATCCTCCAAGTATCTTTAGTTGATGGAGAACAGTAAAATGTCTTTTCTCGGGGTTTTCATTTGTTCCATCTCTGAACATAGTTGCACGTTCATCATGGACTTCACCTTGCTGGGAATTGAATGAAATAATGCTACTTATATTCTCAATTCTTTGTCATAAGAAGCATAAAATATTTCCTGCATCCACATAAAAATTGTCAATTTTGGGGAGCTCTTTGTCCTTTGACTTCTCCGTATTCATTGAATGGAGGAATACGTTGATCTTGAGGCAAGCTTATAGACCTGCATCCATAGAAAAAATGTTAGTTTAAAAATGAACTGATCTGTGTCGATCTCTTCGATTGTTTGCTCCTTGTTTTATTTTCTTTGGTTGATTTCTCCGATCTCCCGCGTCTTGATAGATAGGACAAAACATTTTTACGCAAAATATTTGAAACACGAAAGAGAGGCTTTAAGGAAAATAGATTTTCCAAAAGTAAAATTTAGAAAAGGTCACTGTAAAGTGTCACGTCACGTCACGCTTAATGAACGCCTTTGGGGTTGATGCCTCGAGATCTATCTAATTACTTGCTGGGGAAGTATTCAAAGTTGTTCCAAACTCCCGATAACCTTATTGAAAATTTTAAGGTCATCCTCGAAAATTTCTGTCCCAATTAACTATCTTGGCTTATCTTGAACTGTTGGTGAGTAAATCTTATAATTTTTGAGAGATCTTAAAAATTCCGTCCCAGTTGCAAATCTCAAAGTAACTTTAGTCTTGACTTGTTGGAGAAAATCTTCTTCTCGAGAATTTTTAAGTCCCTCTCAAAAATTTTGTTCTGGCCCGAATATTTCATAACTGTTTCATTCGAAAGGCAGGCCATGGGGATTAACGATACTATATTGGTTTCATCGCCCCCCAGTTTCTATTGTAAAGAGAAACAGAAATCTTACAGGAGATATGACCGAACCATTGTGGCGCCTACGTAACCCGTTGAGGCAAGAATTAGGTCAAACGTAGTTCCCCTCTCGAGGATTAAGGAAAATAAGAAATTTACAAAGAAACCGACTGAAGCCGATATATGATGCCTACGTATCTCATTCTTGAGAATTCAGGTCAGATGTAGTTCATTACAAAAGGGATAAAATTTTAAACGAAGCGATTACAAGCAAATAGAATGATTACAAGGAAATGACAAGAAAATACGAACCAAAACTTCATATATAGTATCTCTTGACAACATCTGAGTTAATCGGTTTCGGTCATTCGATGCCATCCATATCGATAGGACCATGGCATCTCCAGATAAAACTTTGCGAACCATAAAAGGTCTTTGCCAATTTGGTACAAATTTCCCTTTGTACTAATCCTGATGAGGGAAAGTGCCTTTAAGGACTAACTGATCGATTTCAAATATCATGACTCTTACTTTCTTATGGAAAGCACGAATAATTCTCTGTCGATACAATTAACCATGACAAACCGCAACCATTCTCTTTTCATCAATCAATGTTAACTGGTCAATCCACTTGCGAATCCATTTAGCATCACTCAATTCAGCTTCTTGAATGATTCTCAATGAAAGTATCTCAACTTCAGCAGGTATAACTGCTTCTGTTCCATTTACTAACAAGTATAGAGGTTCTCCGATTGACGTCCTAACAGTCGTTCTTTATCCCAACAAAGCATATGGAAACATCTCATGCCAACCTCGATAATTGTCAATCATTTTCCTCAAAATCTTCTTAATGTTCTTGTTGGCGGCATCTACAACTCCATTAATTTAGGAACGATAAACGGTCGAGTTTCGGTGGATAATCTTGAATTGTTCACATATCTCTTTCATCAAGTGACTGTTAAGATTTGCTCCATTATCAGTAATGATAAATTCTGGTACTCCAAACCTACATATCAAATTGTTGCGAACAAAATGAGCTAGAACCTTCTTGGTCACCGACTTATAAAAAGCTGCTTCCACCTACTTGGTGAAGTAATCAATGGCAACCAAAATGAATCTGTGTCCGTTAGAGGTGATCGACTCTATTGGACCAATGACATGCATGCCCCAAGCTACAAATGGCCAATGTGAACTCATATCATTGAGTTCGTGAGGTGGGACTCGAATCAAATCGCCATGCATTTGACATTTATGACATTTCTCCACAAACTTGCAGCAATCATGCTCCATAGTCATCCAAAAATAACCGGCTCGGAGGATCTTCCTCGCCAAAGGCTTGTGCTTTTATCACCTTCTGGGTCACATACACAATGTCAAACTCACTCAAGAGCATTTGCCATTTAGCCAACTTTCCGATCGACATTGCCTTCTGGAAAATATACTTCAACGGGTCCATCTTGGAAATAAGGTATGTGGTATAAAAAGACAAATAATGTCTCAACTTCTAAGCAATCCAAGTGAAAGCACAACAGGTTCTTTCCAAAAGAGTGTAACGGGCTTTATATGGAGTGAATTTCTTGCTCAAGTAATAAATAGCTCTCTCCTTCTTCCGAGTTTCATCATGTTGACCAAGGACGCATCCAAATGCCTTATTCGAGACTGACAAATATAGCAACAACGGGCTTTCTTCTCGTGGAGGAACCAACACCGATGGATTGGACAAATAATTCTTGATGACATCAAAAACAGTTTGACATTCTCCGGTCTACTTGGTCAGGACATCTTTTTTCAACAACTTGAAGATGGGCTCACACACCACAATGGAATGAGCTATGAACCGGCTGATGTAGTTCAACCTTCCTAGAAAACTCATCACATCCTTCTTGGTCTTCGGAGGAGGCAACTCTTGAATCGCTTTGATCTTGGAATGGTCAAGCTCAATGCCCCTCATGCTAACTAGAAATCCTAACAGCTTGCCAGCTAGCACCCCAAAAGCATATTTAGCGGGATTTAACTTCAAATTGTATCAATGCAGGCGATCAAAGAATTTCCTTAAGTGAGTCAAGTGATCCGAACTCTCGCGGGATTTGATCATGATATCATCTACATATACCTCAATCTCCTTATGAATCATATCATGAAAAATGGTTGTCATATCCCTCATATAAGTAGCACTGACATTCTTGAGACCAAAAGACATCACCTGATAATGATATACACCCCAAGGCATAATGAATGCTGTCTTTTCTGCATCTTCTTTATCCATCATGATCTAGTGATAGCCTGCATAACAATCCACAAACGACTGCATCTCATGCTTGACATAATTATCAATGAGAATGTGAATGTTTCACAATGGAAAGCTGTCTTTCACACTAGCTTTGTTGAGATCTCTGTGATTGACACAAATTCTGATCTTTCCATCTTTCTTGGCAACCGAAACAACATTATCTAATCAAGTCGGATACTGCATCACTTCCACTACTTGAGAATCGATCTATTTGGTAATCTCCTCTTTGATCTTTAAACTCAACTCAGGCTTTAACTTCTGAGTCTTGTTTTATTTGACTGAATTATGGATTAATCGGCAACTGGGACACCATATTCGTACTCAGCCCTGACATATCTCTATAAGACCAGGTAAATACATCAATGTATTCTCTAAGCAAACGAACCAGGTCCCTTCTTTGAGCTTCAATCAGATTGACGCTGATTCTTACTTCTCTAACACATTTCTCATCTTCGAGATTCACAGTTTCAGTTTCTTCTAAATTCAGCTTGTGTTGATTCTCAAATTATCAAAACTTTTCAGCAACATGTTTGGGTACCTCATTTTCTTTTCGTGTTCCTTGCATTCGTCATCACCTGCCTCATTTCGTTCACTCATATCATGACATGACATGACATTGGCTAGTTTTAAACTAATATTACTGAAATCATAAACAAACAACGTTAAAAAAGTAAAATATAAACATATAAGCAAATAAATTTTTGATAAAAGAGGCATTCATTTAAATTGAAAAACAAGCACAAACTTTCGCCATGGCTAAGTGCTGCTTCGCCTTTTTAAACATCACGGGGGAATTAAAAAAAGCTCAAACAAATAAAAATTGCATAAAGGGTATGTCTCGGGCCTCTTCCGGACTACCATCGATTTTAAAAACAAACATAAACAAATGTCTTTTTTACCAAGCTGCACGGGGAACCAGGAGCAGTGTGGAAGTCCAATTTTGCAATTGCTCCTCAGGTTCTACATCACGGATGCTCGATGTCCCAGCCTCTTCCTCGATGATCGTATCAATCTCCTAAAAAAGGCCCAGATTTCTTCCTTGAGACCACCATCATTGACATACTCTCGTACTAGAAATGATTGGTATAAATGAGGAATTGGCCTAGCCAATGCTTAATCAACCCTCTTGTTCTTCATCTCTGTTTCATCATCTGTGGGGACATACCCCAAACCAAATTTTTCTCCTTTGACAAGAATTTGGATAGGCTCGATAATTCCTTGAGAATGCTTCCCAATCTGAAACCTAGTTCGAAACCACTCCGGAGTATAGCAATAGCAATCATCTTGTACACAGAAGGCATAGGGGGTTGTGGAGCGAAATCATCACTGGTGGCATTTACCAAGTCCACTGTGTAGAAATCGCAACCTAGGGAGACCTCATCAATGATCGGCGCATACCCATTGGAATGTCTCCCTTCACTATGAATGACCAATTCCTAGTCCTTCCAAACAAATTTGATTAGTTAGTGAAGGGTAGAAGCCACAACCCCAGCCATATGGATAAACGGTCTTTCCAGAAGCAAATTGTAATTAGTATTGTTGTCCAACACCTGAAACTACACATTGAATATGTCTCTTTGCACTTTGTTGTCTAAATATCCAAGTTTACGGCACCTAATATGTCTCTTTGCACTTTATTGAAAGCCCTCTCATTGACTTGGTTCTGGTGAACCTTTCCCAAGTCGAAGTTTAGCTGCTTCAGAGTCAAAAGTGGGCAAATATTGAGACCAGATCCGTCATTGACCAAGACGCGATTCATGACCTAGTCTTGGCACATAATGGTGACATGCAGAGCTTTGTTGTGCATCTTGCTTGAAAGGGCAACTTTTCGTCATAGAAACTGATGCGATGTCCTCGTACAACTTGGTTTATCATAGCTGCCAGATTATCGTTATTAGTACCCACGAGCACATAAGTGTCATACAAATCCTTTATCAATGCTTACATATGCAGTTGTGAATTCATCCATAAAGCCCATACAAAAATTTGAGCGGGTGTTTTCTCCGGATGCTTCACGATCGAGTAATCTTTTAGTTGCATCTTTCTCCAAAATTCTTTTGCTTCAGCTTCACTAATTGGCCTTTTAGGCAGATCCTTTTTCTGCACTCCCTGGGTTAACTCTTCTCATGTGTAGCACATGTCGGATCTGGTCATACCCTGGGAAACAGTCGTTTCAATCACAAACTTGGTTGGGCAAGAGTTTCTCATGGCACCAAGGCAACAACCTTCTCGGGTGTCAGAATCACAAACTCTTTCTTCTCTCTAATGCTCAACGAAACTACAACCCTTTCCAGTTCATCAGGAGCAATCAAAACTATTATCTTTATCACGCACCAATCCTCATCCATCTCTATCATATTAATAGTGATGCCTCCATGATTTGGCAAAGGATTACTATTGACATTAGGTGCGACTGTTTGGAGAGAGACCACTTTCTGGTCAAGTAGGTCTTGGATCTTGTGCTTTAGGTTGATACAGTTCTCGATATCATGCCCAACACCATTGGAGTGATATGTGCACCTCTGATCAGGTATGTAAAACTTTGAGGTAGTGTCAACCGGCTTGGGCCCCACTGGATGAATATATCTTGCCGTACTTAATTGCTCAAACAACTTTGTTTGACTTTCAATGAGCGGAGCAAAAATTCTAGTGGGCTTCTTCTCAAATCTAGGATAGGGTGGATCGTAACTGCCTTGTTGAGAAGGAGGCATTTGACAATAATTTGGAGTGTTTGGATGAGGGCTTGATAACTTAGATATGAGTTGGTTTGGTAATTTGGCTGTGGAGCTTGGTAGTTCGAGGGGGTATTTTGGTAAAGTAGAGCTGGGGTTTGGTACATTTGGGGAGGAGTTTGGTAATTCGTCTGAACATTGGCACAGTTAGGGGCGATTTTGGTAGTGATGAGATGCAGTTTGGTAAACTGGAAAGGGAGTTTGGTAGATAAGAGGGGGAGTTTGGTAGGTAGGAGGGGAAGTATTTTGATAACTGGGAGGAGGGAGTATTTTGGTAACTGGGGGGAGGGGTATTTTTATAACTGAGGGGATGGGTATTTTAGTAATCATCATGATCATAATAAGCCGGGTACGATCTCTGTGAAGGTCGAGAACGACCTTGGTATGATGATAATTTCCTTGGGGTCTTCTTCCCCTCATAAGAGATAGAAGATACATCTTCTCTTTTTCTTCTTCAACAAACCCGATGATCCGAAAGAGGCAGCAACATGGGCAATCTTCCCAGTTCTTAATCCATTTTCGATAGTCTCACCTACTTTTACTATCTCAGCAAACTTTGCTCCAACGAGCAACATAATTTTATCATAATATTCGAGCTCTTGAACCTGCACAAATACTTCAGCAATTTCCTTCTTAGACATAGAAGGTCGAACTTTAGCTACCTCCTTTCTCCATCTGTATGCAAATTCTCTGCAACTTTCATTTGATTTCTGCTTTATTTTTTCCAAGGAGTAGCGATCAGGAACGATCTCCACATTGTAAGCGAATCGTTCGATAAAATCCTTAGCCAGAGCATTTCAGCAAGGCCACTGTCTTGTTTCATGAGATGTAAACCATTCCAGAGCCTCTCTACTCAGACTTCAGCTAAAAAACCGCATTAGTAAAGCTTCATCTCTTTCCAACTCCCATGAGCTGGTCTCAGTAAGCCCTCAGGTGCGCTAAGGGGTTCCCAACTCCTCCAAAGATGTCGATTATTAGCATGTTGAACCCTTTCAAGAGATCCAAATTTAGATGAATGCATAAATCCTCATAACTCAAACCAACGACTTCAGGAATAGACTACAACTCTTTCATCGCCTTTCGGATCTCGTCCTTCTATCTAGCTTGGCGGCCTTTTCCTTTTACCTCCACTCTCTTTATCGCTCCTCATAATGGTCTAGCTCAGAACAATTGGCGTAAGGCTCATTGGGGACTGGATGTGGAAAGTGGCTTTTTGAGGTAGGGATGGAGCAATGGAGGGGCTCTGGGCATTTTAAAGGGTTGGTAGTTTTGAGGGAAAGTGTGTGGATTAGTATGATGATTTTGGTAGTGGACGGAAGTGTGCGGGTGGTTAACATTTTTGTTTTGAGGGGACGGACAAGCTTGAAGGCTGGCATTTTGAGGAGGAGGTGGATCTTGGGGGTTGGTACTTTGAGGAGGATGTGGTGTCTGGTAAGAGACGGAGGTATAATGGGGATTTTGGGTGGTTAGATCGATGATTGAGGGATTCTGAGCAGGAATGTTGGGTGGGTTTTGAGCTTGTTTTGCGTTTGAAGGAGGCAAGTAAAGTGGAGGCTTTCCGTCTGCTGGAGCATTGGAAGCAAAAACCAGGTTAGACAGATCTTGCCTTTTCTGTATTTCGACCCTCATCTCGGTGATCTTTGCATCAACTGCATAATTAGTTCATTTTGATCAGCAATGAAGGGCTAAGCCACGACAACATCGGTAAGTCCAATCTCTTCGCTGTTGTCACCCTTTACTAGTAAAGGCTCCTATTGGGAGAAACATAGATTGTTGAGCGAGCGATCCAGCCTCTAGCCCTTCAATGATGGATTTGACTTACTACGTTTCCCTTCTATGAGTTTTGATCGGGAAAGGAATCTTTAGGAGACTTAGATCTTGTAAAATAAGGGTGTACAACTAGCTTATCAACACAAATCAGTTCTAATTACCTGTAGAAGAAAACAACCCAAAGGCAAATCTGTTAGTTTTGATTCTGGACAAATAATGCAAAATATCACATAGAGGGCATATAAACACATAAGAGTTGCTTCGTTTGAGAACATATTAACCCACGAATAATGGGGACTGATTTTTTGAACAAGCAGGACTTGGCTCGTTTTATTTTGAGGCTGGTGACTCAAAAAGGTTAAATTGAGTTGAGCTAAGGTCTTCTTGCTGCATCTCTCGGCATCTATTGATGTGAATTCAATGTTTCCTTGTAGAATGAAAGGGGGGAAAAGAAAATTTTAAAAAGATAGGGGATGGGCCTTGAAAGGCTGCCTACGTGTCTCCCAAGGAGAATTCATGCCCAACGTAGTTCGAGTACAAAAGGAAATTCTCATTTTCATTTTTTTGAAAATTACAAGAAAAGTAAAAAAATCATACAATAAAGCTCCTAAAAGATAGGTAGTGCCTTCATCAAAGCTTCTTCTTTTGACTTCTACATTAATCACGGGGCTAAACTCAACTTGAATCTTTCCCATGTTGATGAGGGATTCCACGTCATAGCGAAACCTGAGGCACCTCCACATGTTGTGATCTATGGCATTATGATAAAGGCAGGGTTTCAGATTTCAATCCCAATGTGATCGATCGCTTCGTCATCCTTTTCTGATAGAGGCCAAGACCTCTTTTGAACCAACTGACTGTAGATATCCAACAACGTTTTCTTAAAAGGCATGAAGTAGTGACAAAAAACAAAGTGTGCTCAGTGACCGGCATACTGGGCTCCGGTTGGTCACAGGAAAGGACTGTGTTCTCACCCCATATATACGGGATCTTCCCAATGTTGATCAGGTTGCGGATTACTACCTTAAGATCCACATTCTTCTATAGTGTGTCCTCTTTGGTTCAGGTGGTAGGCACACATCTTTTGAGAGCTTTCATGCCCAAACCCAAAAGTGGTTCCTTCGAGAGGCTTCAGCATGCGTGAGGCCTTAATGTGCTCATAAATAAGAGCACACAACACGAATCTTACCCTCACGCTATGTGTCCGCTCATAAGCTAGGAGAGTGATCTTTTTGTCTCCTCCTTTCAGATGTCCCAGGAAGGGAGGCATATAAATGATTTCCTCATCCGTCTCTTCTTCAGTAGCTCTACAGTGAGTGTCTTTGGGACCACTATTAGCTTCTTGATTGAAGAAAAAGCATTTTCCGCATATCTTCTGGAGCCTCATGGCTATATCATTGTTGAAAACATCATGTTCCTTCCACATAGTAATCGTCTCCTCGTTCATGATAACATTTCTTGCCATATTAGCCGCTAACTCCGCGTCTAATGCTGCACTTTTGGCTTGCAGCTGCGGTGGACAGTCCTTCTTCAATTCTTCTTTCTCCCATCTCTTGAATCTCTTGTTTGAATCGGCACAGTTTAATCCTTAAATTCTCCTCGGTCATCTTCACTTCGACATTCTTGCCTTTTTCCATCTTAGCAACAATTTTACCTTTCCTGAGATGATAGAGTAATGTCTTAGGACTTGGAAGTAAGATTTTATTTTTGACTGAGAAACTCAAGACTTAGGAAATTTTGGTTGGACCTTTTGGTAGTGACTTATATTTGGCATTGTAGAGATTTTTTCAGAAATTTTTTGACAAGGAGTGGGCTAAAAATATCCTCATTCAAAGCAATGTACCACATAAACAGTTAAAGCACATAATTAAACAGACAAATATCACATCCTAGACATACATGTGACCCTTTTGTGCCAAGGGTAGGCCTAGCGAATTGAAGGATGTATATGTCTTTTTAAGCCAATTCATTATCCCCAAAAAATTTCATTAATATCATTCAAAAATGTTCGACAAACATAAAATTAGGGAAAAGAGTTCGGAAAGTAAATTACAAAACAAAGTACAAATAAAGCAATCCCACGCAGGGGATGATGACAAACTTCAGGCCCGTCCTGATCCTTCACCAAGTCTGGTCCTCTTGGCAATGTTGACCTCTTCCCATATGGCATATCTATTCTCCCACAAGTGATCTCTTGCTAACCGAGCCCCTTTTTGATGTCCGAACCTCTCAACCAACTGAATCTGATGTTCCATGCTATTATCTAATTCTGATATACATTGCCTTGCCCTTCGTAGCTCTTGCTCCAACTAGCTATGACCCTGGCGTCTTCTGTATGTCGGCGCTAATGATCCAACTCATTATTATCATACTTCTCTTGGAGTCGATGAAGTCAGATTTGATGTTTGGCCCTAATATCTACAATCATATGAGGAACGTTTGGGCCAGGCTCGATGGTTCCAATGAGACTCTTCTTTAACCTTTCCTTGTAATCCTTAGAACATTCAGGACGAAACCTATTTGGCACCGGTTCACCCAATACCCTTCGAGTTTTCCATAATTGAAGCATCTTTTTAGTAAAACGACTTCGCCATTTTCATGATCCGACACAAATCTTGTCATGTCTTTGATTTGAGGATGCTTTTGTTTCCCTTCTAGTTGTCTAAGTACTCGAGAAGGAGCATATGGCCGAGTTTCTCTCAACCCAGAAAATATCAAGTAAGGGGACTTTCCACTTCGGATCACCATTTGTTTTGTTACTACCAAGCATTGGATCGACCATTGCACATTTTCCTCTCTCAAACCTTGAAGTCTCGGGTACCAAAATTCTTGGCCTCCAGTGTTGTTGAAATGACTGTGTTGCACCCACCAATCATGACTTCCGAGTTTGTTCGGTCTTTCCAAGGGATTTGGTTCTTTCGAATTATGAGCTTTAATCAAATGTCTCATCATCCACTATTGAAGTATTAGGTTGCATTCTTGAAAAAAATGTGTGTCGCTTTTATATCTATTTAATGCCCTGTAAACGTCAGCAAAAATCATAGGAGCCAAATTATAGTAGTTTCTTGCAGACCTGTAGCCTACTCTATTAAAAATAGAGTGAGCGACCATTACTACACTTGGATGGATATATAGTGTAGTTTGGTCCTTGGGGAAATACCATCATCCCGAGAAAGCATATTGAAAAAGCAAGGGGACATGTTTCCTTCTATTTTTCTTCCGAGACAAACTCTTCTTTGAACTTCTCATAAGCTCTTGCACGTCCAAATCAATAATACAACTTTCGAAGTAAAATATTTGACCTAGAAAGTCTGTCTATCCACTCGGCTTTGACAAGTGATAGATTTTCTTTAATTTTGGTAAAATCCCATATTTTTGGAAATTGAAGATCAGTATCGGGTTGGTGTTTCCTCTTGTTGCACATGCTGACACTTTCATAACTTGCAAGAACTTTATCGATAGTCAGAGTCAACTCTACTTCCCCTAACCGAAATATCATGTTATCGCTGTCCCAAAATTTCACCATTTTTCCAATCAAGTCGGGATAAGCCACCATTTTCATTAATGACGGGAGATGGCCTATGTGTTTTTGAACTTTCTTCTTGTCTTCCACGTTCATGAACTTCCGCCAAACTTGGAGGTAAGGATGGGGTATGGTCACCATTCGGGCCCTTAACGGCTCACATGTCGGCTTCATCCTACAAGAAAAACAGACAACGGTAAGGTAACCCCCACTTGACAATTGATTTGTTTTAAAAGACATATACATCCTTCAATTAAACATATAAGCATAATTGTCGTTTTATTAGCAAATAGGCCAAATAGACACAGAGTGGGTTTCTAATGGGTCCAACACGCCTTGGATGTTGGGTCAAACTTAGTTCAAAATGCTCTAATTCGAGATTTGGGTTTCGCTCTACACTAGTTAACTAAGAGTGACTTTTGAAAGACCGAAAACCCAAGCAGACAACTTACGCTGGAACTCACGACAATCATTGGACACATGACGTATCAATAAATTCCCGATCATTCCAAAAAAGGGTCGAGTATAAAAAGTTTGGCTGCAATTATACAGAAACCATTCTTAATATACTATACATACAATAGAATATGCCATGAAATGAAATGAAAATTATAAATATTTAAACACATTTAGCACAAATAACAATTCAATAATAGCAATTAATTAGATAGTCAAATCTTTTGGATAGAACTTAATTACATCCCCAACAGAGTTGTCATTTCTGTTTTACTCGTATATAATAAAATAAAAGGAAAATGACTAAGTTTTTGAAAAATTGATTAAACCTATAATTTAAGATAAATCAAATTTCCAAAAGATCAGAGTCACTACTTAATTTTTAGTAGAAATCAAGAAAAAAAGCTACGGTTTTCAAAAGACTTAAACTGATAAAATCAATTGAAAAAGGGATTGAGTTCAATGTACATTTCGAGAAGGTGTTACCCCTTCGAAATGTCCGCTAACTTGCGGTTGACCGGTGATTTGACTAAAAATGACTTTGACTAATTTTTAAAAAATTAATCAAGTAAAAAGAAGGGATAAGGGTCTGAAAAATACCTTAACTTTGGTCGAATTTGCTGTTGCGATACTAAACTTTTATGAGGACCTATTACCTTCCTAGACTATTTAAATATATATATTTTTCCATGTACTAAAAAAAACTTTAAATGAGGACATGGGCAAATATATACCTTTAAAATACACTATTAAATAGTTTAGACGATATTAAATATTTAATACCTTATGAAAGTTTAGTATCGCAACACCTCTCAGACTAAAAAGAACTCATTTATTTATTTTTATTACATTTTTAATTATCTTAAGGAGGAATGAACCAAAGGGGATTTTTTTTAAAAGGGGAATAATTTAAGTGACGAGATGAATAATAAAATAAAGCTAAGTATGAAATATAAAAAATAAATATTTTTATCTTGAATATGAAAGAGAAATGACCACCTTTGGAAAATTAATTAAGTTAAACCATAATCCAAATAAAATGTTAGTCAACTACAATATCAAATAAATAGGAGCAAAGGAAATGAATATTGAACTTGGGGGCAAAGGCCCAAATTCCAAATCTTGATAACTTGTCCTATTCTAATAATGGGTTTAGGCCCATCATTAATCGAACTTCAATCATTTTTTTTATTTCTCATTGGGCTTCGGCCCATTTTTGTACCACCAGACCTGCTGAAAATTATTAAGGCTTTTGGGCCTATTTCTTTTGAAAAGTATGTGTATACATTCTAAGTATACTACTGTATACAACTAGTATCCAATCAACTTTGGGCTCTCCAAAACCTGTAGTTTTATTTGAACTTAGTCTTTCTGCATTTCCAAACCTACGTATCACCAGTTTGAACCTGTATGTCGTATCGCCGACTGTATACCAGTGTATGCAACAGGTGTATGAAGCTATTTTTCAGCTTTCCAAAATTTGTTAATTTAATTCCAGCCCCTATACTACATGTGACCTGTTCATCGGCTATCTTGGATTCAATAATAGAAATGTTGGGCTTGTTAGGCCCAACCCGCGGACGTAAGGGGAGAGATAGAGTCCAAGAGGACTCGGGAAGGTTCATAGTCAAAAGAAGAAAAGGGGAAAATCAACACATAAATCAAAATGGGCCAAATGAAACATAACTCGATTGAAATAGAAGCTAATCAAGAAGTTCGAAAAGTAAAATGCAACCAAAACTCAATTATTAAACCAACTGACAAACAATTTGTTTTAGGAAAGATACAAATGCACAAAGTTTAACAAATGACAAGAAACAACAAGCAAAATTTAATATTTAATAGAACCATACCTATTTTTGAACAATAAAATCAGGGGTCATTCATAGGGAAAGAAAACAAAAAGAGATCATGCTGTGTATCAAGAAATGCGGTAATATGTATGGACATAAAGGTTAAAACCACACTAGATTCGAAATTAAAATAAAAGTAAAGATAGTAGTAGTAAGAAAACAAAGGGGAATTTAGATGTGCAATATAACATTTAGATGGGGAGGGCTGAAACAAGATTTTTTACTAGGTGATCATTGAATGAGCTTAAATGATGAAGAGACAAGAGTGAACACAAGCACACAATGACTGAATCAAAATTTGAATATGCATAACAGTGAGATAGTCTATCAAAACAGTACTAGATGTAAAGAAAATCCAAACCAAGTATGCTGAGAAACAGTTAAAACTCAAACCAAATGGGGAGGGAAAGCTAACAAAATTATGAACAAAAAAATACGCTGGATCATAATAAGATCGAACTGTGACGCATCAAAACTAACTAGCTGATCTTCATAAGCACAATAAGATAAACATAAGAAAATGAAATAGAAATCAGAAGCTCCCACATTTAAAGAGTCCTAACCAAAACAAAAGAAACTAACAACAGACCAAACGGAAGGAAAGAAACATCAAATATGCCTATCCACACTTCAGCGCCAAAAACTCTTTCACCATTTTAGGGAAGACACATTTTTTTGAAATTTTATCCCCATTTTGAAAGAGGAAAGGGAAGATGGATGCTCCAGATCGATTCCATTGTCCTGGACGAGCAACGTGGAGTGATCTCACAATAGGAGGATGATTCCGCGTGTTTTTATTGCTGCTACGATATAGAGACGTTGGAGAAGAAACAAAAATCGCAGTGTACTATTCTGCGTACTGATGCTTTTCTGTCTATCTGCGTGTAAGCGCCGTGTATTGGAATCGATCGGGATTGAATTTCTGCGTGGTTTTCTTTGTGAACATTGGGACAACATATTTTGTTGATGTGAACGCTCTGGAAATCACTTCTGATTCTCTTTCATGGTTTAAAAGATGGGCCTCCTAGAGAAGCTGAATTAGAAAGAAAAAATTAGAATTGGTTGGGTCTAGAGTAAAAGAGTGGGCTGTGTTAGAAATCAAGGCATTGGGTCAATTGGGAATTGATTTTTGGCCTAAAATTTGTTTGAGAGAAATTTAAGTTATTGGAGGATTTGACTAAAATCTTAATTAGATTAATCATTGATTTAGCCAAACGGATTTACGATGTAATCAATGAATTAATTTCTAAAAGATTCAGCTAGAATTTAAATAGGATGAATTAATATAGTTAATTTAGGAGCTTCTCATCTTAACAAAATAAAATAATTAATTCAACTATAAACCAATTGATTTTTAAAATTAACCATAATTTAAACTAAACTAATTTTAATAGAATATTTAAAATAAAATCTTTTTGAGATGATTTTCAAATATTTATGAAACATACCGATTATATCTATAAAACTATATGAGATATATTTACTATTTATGAATTATGAAAAATCGACTAAGATCACTTAAAATTACTTTGAAAAGCATTTGAATATTACAAAACTTATTATTCTAAATTGTTTGGGAATTAATAAGCTCGTGAATTAATTCCCATCGGGGAGGGTCAAAATTGGGTGTCAACATGTACCATGCATGGTACCTGAGCCAATCAATAGTATCTTGTACCAGGCGTGGTGGCTGACCAACAAATAGTATTCGTACAAGGGGTGGTACATGAGCCAACCGAATGATATCCCATACCAGACATAGTTTCAGAGCCAATCAAATAATGTCTATACCAGGTGTGGTACCTGAGCTAATCGATAATACGAACCAGGCGTGGTACCTGAGGAAATCAAGAGATATCTTAAACTAGGTGATGAGTCGAGGTTTTAGACTAATTTAGGGCTTAATATTCAGAGTTTTAGTGTCCTCAATGCCTATTTTATGCTCTAAACTGATGTTAAAATGCTAATTTGTGGTAATGAAGAAAAAAAAGCAAGGGAAGGAAATTGCCGGGCAAAAATGAGTGAAAAAGCTAAAGAAAAGCAAGGTTGATGCTCGCCAAAGCCACTCGACAAATCGCTGAGTGGCTCTTAAGCTCGCCAAAAGTCACAGCAGGCAGCCCTTGGACAAAGCCAACTTGGTGATGAGAATGGTGTTTTGGCAAAGTTCCAAATGGATCGTCGATGTTAGTTTCGATCACCTAAAGTCACAGAAGGGAAGTGGTGAAAAGCTAAGCCAAGAAGGCGATGGAAAGGAGAACTCGGTGCATCACCGACCTAGTTGGCGAAACTCGACTTCTTTCACCGAGTGGCTCCGAAGTTAAAAATCTAGGAATGTATAAATGCAATTTTCAAAAGAAGAAAAAGGAGTTCTGGAGATTTTGGAGAGTTTTGAAGTTTTTGGAAAGATCCTACATTGTCCAGTTCTGGGTTTTTGATCCCTAACATTGTTCTTTTAGTTTTTGAGTAGAGAATTAGGGTTTAAATTTATTTTGAAGACTTATGGATTGTTGCCCAAGCTGATTGAAAACATAGTTGGTAACTATTTCTTGGTCTTCATTATGTTTGTCTAAAACCCCTATTCTTGGGGGTGTGGTCGTGTGATTTAATGTTCCAATTAGCTTATGGGTGTTAGTATTCACTGATTTTATTGTTGATTTGAAGTGGGTTCAATTAATAGTTGAGTTTTAATTGATGAATTGTAGTTGCAAATGCAGTTCTAGTTTAGCATTCAAAGCTTGCTTGGGAAAGAGGTTTTCGAATTAAAGCTATTAATTGATGATTTTAATGATTGGGTTATTGTGGACATAGCTTGAGAAAGTGAGTCTAAATTCAATCCTACGAATCTAGCTTGAAAGGGTAGATTGATTGAGGTTTTGGGTTGTTTATATTTGTTGGGTTTGTCGAGGTTCGAGAAAACTCACTTGATTCGTAATAGTTGATTGAGATATAGCTATAACACTTAAAGTTTAGCCTACCCACTAAGATTCAACAATTGTTAGTAAGTAATAATCACCCATTTAGCTAAATTGGCGTTCAATTGATCACACTTCTAAGGACCCCTCTCTATTTGATTACTCTCATGTTTTCATAGTTGTTAATTGCTCATTCTAACTCCCCCCCCCCCACAATTGACATTCGTTGTCAAACCCCTCCCATTTACTTTAATTGTTTCGAAAATGTTTTCTCCTACAATTGATTAGCACACTCCTTTCACTTTGTAATTGAATTCTTTACTTTATCACTCCATTTAGGATCGACCCCAAATCTTAGTTGGGTTTATACTTGATTGCGACTACCTACACTTAGAATCGGATGAAGTGTAGTTGAGCTATAAAAAATGGCGTTATTGTCGGGGAGTGGTGTTTAGAATTCTTTTAGTGAAGTTTAGTTGTGAAATAATCTTGTTGTAGTTGAATCAACTTATTTTTGTTTTTCGCTGGCTGCTCTTAAACAAGTGATGAGATGAGTGTTAACGGGAGCAATGCTTGCCAACTTGGACACAATGATGATATCGGTAACTTGCACGATGTCAATGAAGACTAGTTGGGAAGTGCGGGTGCTATTCGATTACCTTCAGTTATGGGTAATTCGGTATTTCATGTGACTAGCACTATGTTCCAAGTGTTGCAAATGAAGGGTTTATTTGGATGTCTAGCTACTGACGATCCTCATGACCACATCCGAAACTTTGTAAATGTGTGTGGGCCATTATCTTTCAAGAACATCACTCAAGAGTCAGTCCAACTTTGTTTGTTCCCTTTTTCTCTGATGGGGGAGGCAACAAAGTGGTTAGCCAACCTACCAAGGGACTCAATTACTTCTTGGGAGGAGTTCACTGATGCGCTCTATGTAAGATTTTTCCCTCCCTCGAAGATGATGGCACTGAGAGATAATATTCAGAACTTTAAACGATTGGATGGTGAACCAATTCATGAGACATGGTTGAGGTTTCAGAAGTTGCTGCTCCAATGTCTGACTCATGAACTCCCGAACAATGTGTTGTTACAACACTTCTACCGGAGTCTAGATTCAGTCAACAAAGGTGTGGCTGACCAACTCGTTCAAAGAGGAATCATGCAACAACCGTTTGAAATAGCATCTGGGATGACAAAGATTAACCATACTTGGTACACTAGTATAATGACCCTTCAGGTCATTTTTAAATTACACTAGGGAAGATCAGTCAGTGTCTCATTTGAACTTCAGGATGACAAAGGAACAAATGAAAAGAAAAATACCAAGAGCGAGATGAAAACATGGCCAAAATGATGACCCAAATGGACTTATTATCAAAACATGTCATGGGAAGTGGTATTAAGGCTATGAATGCAATTGGATTTAGTGGAGTAAATGGCAGCGGCTGGAAATTCCAGATTTTGATGCACACTTTCATTTTGAGTCCTATGTACAATGAAGAAGTACATTTCAGAAACGCGAGGGAGGCTTTGTTTGAGGTAAGGCAAATTAGGGAGGATTTTTTTGAATTTTGAAATGTGAGATCCAAGGCCGTTTTGAGTCATTCTTAAGGCTAACTTGAAACAAGGTTGGAATAATCTGTTTGGGTTGAAAGGGTCTCGTTTTTCCGTAAATTGGTAATCAAGGGGCTGTCCATTTTAATTGTTGTGGCTGATTTCTTTGTGTTTTAGGCATCTGTTTATGCTAAAATTTTGGGGTATTAGTTTAGTAAGGTATTTGGGACGTTTCCACGGATTCGATTTTGAGATTCCAATTGTGGGCCCCACAATCCCGTTTTAGACCCGATTTTGGGTCCGTCTCTGAAAAATACAATTTTAGTGTCAATATATTCATAATGATGAGGTGATTAACCTTTTATTAGTGGAGGTAGGCTATGGCTTTCTCTTGTGAGATTGAGCATGTTTAGGCATTTGTTTATTGATTTGCTTGAGTATGGAGGGATTCGGGTGTTGAGCATGCTAAATTTCTATAGTTCCTGCCTTAGACCTTATTTCGGGAAAGTGTTGGATTATGACAGCATGTCTCTTGATATTATTGAATATTCATATCTTGTGATGTATATGATAATATTGATTTGAAGTATGTTTGGCCTTAGTCTAGGCTTAGACTAGTGTTGCCATAGACTTGCGAGATTTCGGATGTCGTTGGGCGTAGAACTTTTCCGACGCCGTTTGGACGATCAGCTCCTTGTAGATCGATATAGCAGACTTGAGTCCGATAGTCGGTAACTCGGCTTATGACCTTGTATCCATAATGCCCCCTTTTCTGTTAGCTACGGCACCCGGTTAGAGTCCGTGGTGGACTTACTTATGTCCGAGGCTTAGCTAGCATCCTGGTTCGAGTCCGTGGTCCAGCTTACCCCGTGATCTGCTTTTAGCACCCGTACCCGGTTAGAGTCCGTGGTCCAGCCCACCCGTGCCCGACCTTTGGCTACGCCACCCGGTTCGAGTCCGTGGTCCAGTCCATATAGGTTGACTCATTAGCTATAGTACCCGGTTTGAGTCCGTGGTCAGCTTGCACGTGGTGTATTCCCAATTCCTCACTAAAGCTTCATTAGTCTTGATTATTCTTATCTCGTAGGTTGAGGTTTTGGAGGTTGGAGAGATTCCGATTAAAGTTCGAGACGTAATGAGATCCTGGAATATGATTGGGAACGGTTCAGTTAAAAGTCCGGAAATTAGTAATATTGTGATACACCTTCTAGCTCCATTATTTTACTTTATCTGCCGATGCATCTGTCGGGCTTATGGGAGTCCGTGCAGGTGGTTTCTTTTATTGTGCACGAGCATACCCGTCGGGTTTATGGGAGCCCGGCGGAGTTAGTTAGATTACTTGTCTTTGTTGCCTGTACGCTCGTGTACATACCCCCATTTACTACTCTTTTGCACTTGATGTGACCCTTTATTTGCATTTCAGTTTCACTTTTGCTTATCCCGCTCGCCGGCCTATGATGCCCTACCGGGTACCGTTGTTTTGGTACTCATGCTACGCCCGCATCTATTTTGTGATGCGGGTCCGAGCACTAGTAGCCGGCGTTGATCGAGCTTGAGTAGACTTATCCGGAGACGGGGGTGAGCACACGGCGTTTTGTACTATTTCAGTCTCCATCTCGTATATATAGACTTGTCTCTTTCCTTTCGAGACAGTCCGGTCTCGTTGTCTAGTTTTGGGACTTGTACTCATTTTGTAGTAGCTCAGATCGGTGACTTCCCGGGTTCGGGAGGATCTTTATTTGTATATATGTTTTGGGTTGGTTCCGCCTGTTTATATTGTTATTTTCCTACTTTTGTTTGATTTCTACCCTCAGACCCATTACTTGTTGTTCCGGGTTACGGGTTGGCTTACCTGCTGGTGGGTTATAGTAGGTGCCATCATGACTTGATAAATCTGGTCGTGACAAATTGGTATTAGAGCCCCAGGTTCGTCGGTCTCACTTGTACAGAGCTAATGTCTAGTAGAGTCCTGCAGATCGGTACGGAGACGTCCGTTACTTATCTTCGGGAGGCTACAGGATGTCTTTAGGAATGTGTCGCTTTTGTATCACTGTCGTGCATTGTGTGTCTTATCGGTTTCTGAAAATCTTACTTGTATCACTCTTTTATAGGGATGGCTTGCACGCGTGGTAGGGCCCCAGCTAGGGGTAGAGGCCGACCTCGAGGTCGTGCGTAACTACAAGCACCAGCCCAGACCGAGAGCAAACTCCGGAGGCGGTGATAGAGCCACCCGCGGCTCCAAAGACAAGCGGCCGATGGGCCCGAGACCAGCCCAGCCACCGCCCGAGCTCGTGGCAGCTCTAGATATCCAGGCGATGCTCGCATGCATACTAGCCGCCATTGGGGGTATACAACGGGCCCCAGCTCTAGCCGTTCCGATCTGCGGGGCAGGCACACACCCGGTACCGGTTGTTGCGGCTAGCGGCACCGGTTGTTCGGCCTAACGATTTGG
Organism: Solanum commersonii; assembly: GCA_029007595.1. NCBI lineage: Eukaryota > Viridiplantae > Streptophyta > Magnoliopsida > Solanales > Solanaceae > Solanum > Solanum commersonii. Next base: position 2,622,685 of record JAJTWQ010000077.1, read on the forward strand.
AGGCGTCATGCCACTACCGGAGCGAGGAAGATGCTCTGGGGTTCCTTAGACTCTCCCCGCCGAGGATTTCGGGGACAGTGGGGGAGGATGCCTACGAGTTTCTAGTTACTTGCCGCGAGCGGCTATAGACTTTGGGTTTAGTGGAGTCGAGAGGAGCAGAGACTTTCACCGCGTACCCGCTTAGACGGTCCCGCCAGGTGGTGGCGTACATACTTAGAGACCAGCCCGAGTTTGGGTCTCCACCTGGTCACATGGACTGAGTTTTCAGAGGCTTTCTTGGCTCGATTTATTCCCAGGGAGCATCGAGAGATCGGCTCGTAGATCGGTTGCTCGGTTAGAGCGGGGGCTCCATGACAAGATATGAGTATGAGGCCCGATTCCACGAGCTCTCCAGGCATGCCGCCATGATATTACCTACGAGGAGGAGAGGGTTCGTTGTTTTGTTCGAGGTTTGAGACTACGGTTGCGGATTGAGACTCGGTCTTTAGTCTCGGCCGGGCCGCTCATTTCTCGGATGTAGTGGACCATGCCCGCACTATCGAGCAGCTCCGTCGCGAGGCCCAAGGGGCGGCGGCAAGAGAGCTAGACGGGAGGATAGCCATGATAGGCGCCGTTTGCACCCGAGAGTCTTATGATAGATCTAAGCGAGGTTTCAGTCGGGTCGAGTCTAGTAGCCCCTTCCGGGCTTCTCTCCGAGGCATCGGAGGGTGATCAGAACCGCCATATGGGTTTTAGTGCCGTCTTAGTCGGGGCCGAGATAGTTCACGAGATGGGTTCTTCGGCCGGGGTAGCCGACCTCCAGCTCTTAGTCGACAGTGGGTGTTATGAGTGTGGGAGTTAGATCATTGGGCCCGCGAGTGTCCCCATCGCAGTTAGCCTTACCCGCTCCACGGGCGGCTAGGCATGCGCCGGCTTCTCCGGCTAGAGGCGAGAGGCCGGGGGACGGGACCGTAGGGTGGTCACCGGGGTATACGGGGTGGTCCCTAAGGAGGCAGATTAGGGGCGAGAGACGATGCACGAGGGTAGGGAGTCCAGCCCACTTTTTATGCGGCTCCGGCTAGAGCAGATGTTGAGACCTCGGACGATGTGATCACAGGTACAGTGTTATTATTCCATCAGCCCGCATCCGCCTTATTTGATCCAGGCTCTACTTATTCCTATATATCTGTTTATTGTGTTCCTCGATTGAGTATGATCCCAGAGCTATTGGTTGAGCCGTTGCGTGTTTCAACCCCGGTAGGTGATTCTTTAGTAGTGGATCAGGTATTTAGATCCTGTGTGGTGACTATTCAGAGGCGAGACACTAGGGTTGATCTTATTTTGCTTGATATGGTGGATTTTGATTTGATTTTGGGTATGAATTGGTTATCCTCCCACCATGCAGTCTTGGATTGCTACGCTAAGACCGTTACTTTAGCCATGCCTGGTATTTCACCAGTGGTGTGGCAGGGCTGTAGTCGCACGCCGCCGGGGGTGATATCTTTTGTTCGGGCCCCCAGGTTGATGGCTAGCGGGTGTTTGGCTTATTTGGCTTACGTTAGAGATGTTAGTAAGGAGGGTCCTACCGTTGATTCAGTACCTATTGTTCGAGAGTTTACAGATGTGTTTCCTGCCGATCTGCCTGGTCTCCCTCCTGATCGTGACATTGACTTTTCTATTGAAGTAGAGTCGGGCATTAAGCCCATTTCTATACCACCGTACCGTATGGCCCCCGTAAAGCTCAAGGAGCTCAGTGTTCAGATTCAGGATCTCTTAGATAAGGGATTCATTCGGCCTAGTGTATCGGGTGCCCCACCCTCTTCGTAAAGAAGAAGGACGGTACTATGCGATCGTGTGTATTGACTACAGGCAGCTGAACAAGGTGATGGTGAAGAACCGTTACTCCATGCCTCGTATTGATGATTTATTTGATCAGCTTCAGGGTGCCGCCGTATTTTCTAAGATTGATTTGAGGTCCGGGTACCATCAGCTGAGGATTAGGCCAGCGGACATCCCTAAGACCGCAGTTAGGACTCGTTATGGCCACTATGAGTTCCTTGTGATGTCTTTTGGGTTGACTAACGCCCCTGTCGCGTTCATGGACTTGTTTTGTTGAGGGATTTTCTACTATAGCAGCGCCTTGACTCAGTTGACTCGCCAGGATGTTCCATTTGTGTGGTCGGAGGAGTGTGAGAGGAGCTTTCTGAGGCTTAAGGAGTTGCTTACCACCGCTCCTATATTGACTCTTCCAGTTGAGGGCGAGGGGTTTACTGTTTATTGTGACGCATCCGGCATTGGTTTGGGTTGTGTACTGATGCAGCAGGGCCGCGTTATTGCTTATGCGTCGAGGCAGCTTAAGTCGCACGAGCGCAACTACCCCACTCATGACTTAGAGTTGGCGGGGGGGTTTTTGCGCTTAAGATTTGGAGGCATTACCCGTATGGAGTTCGATGCGAGATCTATACCGATCACAGGAGCCTTCAAGACATTATGAGCCGGAGAGATCTTAATTCGAGACAGTGTCGTTGGATTGAGCTCCTGAAGGACTACGACCTCTCTATTCTCTACCATCCGGGCAAGGCAAATGTAGTAGCGGATGCCTTGAGTCGGAAGGCAGTGAGTATGGGTAGTCTAGCTTTTCTTTCTACTACGGAGCGACCATTAGCTTTGGACATCCAGTCCTTAGCTAACCGGATGGTACGGCTTGATATCTCGATTCCCGGTGTGTACTAGCTATGTGGATGCTCGTCATCTCTCGCTGGATCCGATTCGCGTCGTCAGTTTGAGGATGAGGACTTAGTGGCACTTCGAGATCGAGTTTTGGGAGGTAACACTGGCCTGGCTACCTTAGATTTAGATAGGGTCTTAAGATTTGGTGATCGACTTTGTGTTCCAAGAGTTGGGGGTTTGATTCAGATGATTCTTACCGAGGCCCATAATTCCAAATATTCTATTCATCCGGGCACATCTAAGATGTATCGGGACTTGAGACTGACAGACTACTGGTGGAGCGGCATGAGGAGAGATATTGCGGATTATGTATCGCGTTGCTTGAGTTGTCAGCAGGTTAAGGCCGAGCATTTGAGGCTTGGTGGTGAGCTTCAGAGATTACCCATTCCTGAGTGGAAATGGGAGAGGATCACCATGGACTTCGTTGTAGGATTACCTCGCACTTCCCGTGGTCTTGATAGTATTTGGGTCATCGTAGATCGATTGACCAAGTCAGCACACTTTATTCCTGTCCATACTTCCTACAGTGCTGAGAGGTTAGCCCGTATCTACATTCGAGAGGTGGTTCGTCTTCATGGTGTGCCTGTTTCCATCATCTCAGATCGGGGCCCACAGTTCACATCTAGCTTCTGAAGGACCTTCCAGATGAGTTGGGTACCCGTGTTGACCTTAGCAAAGCTTTCCACCCGCAGATTGATGGTCGGAGCGGACGATTCAGGTTCTTGAGGACATGTTGCGAGCTTGTGTTATGGATTTTGGGGTCAAGTGGGACCGCATTTGCCCTTGCGAGTTTGCGTATAACAACAGCTACCACTCGAGTATTCAGATGGCCCCATTCGAGGCCTTATATGGTAGGCGTTGTCGCTCTCCAATTGGTTGGTTTGTGTCTACAGAGCCCAGGCCGCGCGGTACAGACTTGATGCGAGAGGCTTTAGATCATGTGAGGGTGATTCAAGATAGGCTCAGGACAGCCCAGAGTAGACATCAGAGTTATGCAGACCGTAGACGTCGACCGTTGAAATTTGCTGTTGGTGATAGAGTATTCCTCCGTGTGTCGCCCATGAAGGGTATAATGAGATTTGGGAGGTGGGGCAAGCTTACCCCCAGGTATATAGTTCCTTTTGAGATATTGAGGACAGTTGGGGAGGTCGCATATGAGTTAGCTTTGCCCCCAACCTTTTCAGCTATTCACCCAGTTTTTCATGTTTCGATGTTGCGCCGGTATGTTCCAGATGAGTCCCATGTGATTCAGTATGATGCAGTTGACTTGGATGACAGTTTGAGATACATTGAGGAGCCAGTTGCTATTTTGGCCAGAGATGTCAGACGGTTGCGTTCCAGAGCCATCCCTGTGGTTAAGGTCCATTGGAGACATCGTCCAGTTAAGGAGGCTACCTGGGAGATCGAGCATGAGATGCGGGCACAGTTCCCCGGCTTATTTAAGCATTCAGGTACTTCTTAACTCTTACTTTCGCGGACAAAAGTTCTTTTAGTAGTGGATATTGTAATGACCCTTCAGGTCATTTTTAAATTAAAGAATTCTTTCCCTCGTATAGAGCATTCCTGTAGCGACCCCAAGTCATTTATGACTTGCTGGCACTGACTGTTCGGTCGCCTGGTCGTTCGTTTGGGTTTTTAGGCCCGTTTCCCGTTTTGGAGATTCTTATAACTTGAAAAGTTGACTTTGGTCAACATTCTTGGGAGTCGTGCTCAGATGAAAATCGACGACAGGTAGGTTAGCTTCGGAAGATCGATTTTGGTCTAGAACGACCCTTCGTTTGAGGCTTTAGATGGCGGTTGTAGAATTTGGCTCAAACGATACTGGGTGTGGGACCCACTTTTCATCAAAGGAATCTCCAAATGGAAATTCCGCCATCACCGTTGAGTCCGAAATATCGTTTTCAATTAGATTCCATATATGGTTTGTATTTTTCCGATTCCGAACGAGTCCGGAACATCGAAATTTAAGTTTGGAGGGTTGTAGAATTTTGACGCGGCGGTGACGTGGCAGAGCCACGCGACGCCACGTGGCAGCGGCTGGAAATTCCAAATTTTAGGACGAGTTCGTCCAAGTTTTTCCCTCAACTTCAACATCAGATTGCTCCTTCATTTTGAGTCCAAATTAGGTGCTTCAAGAGGCTAACTTCAAGAGAATTTCGTGGGGAATCTAGCGGTGATTCAGAAATGCGAGGGGAGGCTTTGTTTGAGGTAAGGAATCGAATTTAGCCACTGCTAGGATGATTTTCGGATTGAATTGTTGTTGAATTTTGAAATGTGAGATCTTGATCATCTTAGGTCCGTTTTGAGTCATTCTTAAGGATAACTTGTAGAGTTTTTCGCAAGGATTGTCGTGGTATTTGGGTTGAAAGGGTCTCGTTTTTCCGAAATTGGTAATCAAGGGCTGCCCATTTTAATTGTTGTGGCTGATTTGTTGTGTTTTAGGCATCCGTTTGTGCTAAAATTTTGGGGGTATTAGTTTAGTAAGGTATTTGGGACGAGATTCGATTTTGAGATTCCAATTGTGGGCCCCACAATCCCGTTTTAGACCCGATTTTGGGTCCGTCTCTGAAAAATACAATTTTAGTGTCAATATATTCGTAATGATGAGGTGATTAACCTTTTGTTAGTGGAGAAGCGTTCGGAGACCGTTCGGAGGGGAAAAGATCCGGTACCGTGAGTTGGAGCACGTGTGGTCGGCTTTCAGGTAGGCTATGGCTTTCTCTTGTGAGATTGAGCATGTTTAGGCATTTGTTTATTGATTTGCTTGAGTATGGAGGGATTCGGGTGTTGAGCATGCTAAATTTCTATAGTTCCTGCCTTAGACCTTATTTCGGGAAAGTGTTGGATTATGACAAAGATGTCTCTTGATATTATTGAATATCCATATCTTGTGGTGTATATGATAATATTGATTTGAAGTATGTTTGGCCTTAGTCTAGGCTTAGACTAGTGTTGCCATAGACTTGCGAGATTTCGGATGTTGTTGGGCAGTAGAACTTTTTCCGACGCCGTTTCGGACGATCAGCTCCTTGTAGACTGATATAGCAGACTTGAGTCTGATAGTCGGTAACTCAGCTTATGACCTTGTATCCATAATGCCCTGTTTTTCTGTTAGCTACAGTACCCGGTTAGAGTCCGTGGTCTAGCTTACTTATGTCCAGGCTTAGCTACGTGCCTTGGTTCGAGTCTCGTGGTCCAGCTTACACCGTGATCTGGTTTTGGCTACAGTACCCGGTTAGAGTCCGTGGTCCAGCCCACCCGTGCCCGACCTTTGGCTACAACACCCGGTTCGAGTCCGTGGTCCAGTCCATATAGGTTGACTCATTAGCTATAGTACCCGGTTCGAGTCCGTGGTCCAGCTTGCACGTGGTGTATTCCCAATTCCTCACTAAAGCTTCGTTAGTCTTGATTATTCTTATCTGTAGGTTGAGGTTTTGGAGGTTGGAGAGATTCCGATTAAAGTCCGAGACGTAATGAGATCCTGGAATATGATTGGGAACGGTTCAGTTAAAAGTCCGGAAATTGGTAATATTGTGATACACCTTCTAGCTCCATTGTTTTACTTTATCTGCCGATGCATCTGCCGGGCTTATGGGAGTTCGTGCAGGTGGTTTCTTTTATTGTGCACGAGCGTACCCGTCGAGTTTATAGGAGCCCGGCGGAGTTAGTTAGATTACTTGTCTTTGTTGCCTGTACGCTCGTGTACATACCCCCATTTACTACTCTTTGCACTTGATGTGACCCTTTATTTGCATTTCAGTTCACTTTTGCTTATCTTGCTCGGTCGGCCTATGATGCCTACTGGGTACCTGTTGTTTTGGTACTCATGCTACGCTCCGCATCTATTTTGCGATGCAGGTCCGAGCACTAGTAGCCAGCGTTGATCGAGCTTGGAGTAGACTTATCCGGAGACGGGGGTGAGCACACGGCATTTTGTACTATTTCAGTCTCCATCTGTATATATAGACTTGTCTCTTTCCTTTCGAGGCAGTCCAGTGTCTGTTGTCTAGTTTTGGGACTTGTACTCATTTTGTAGTAGCTCTGTACTGGTGACTTCCAGGTTCTGGGAGGGATCTTTATTTGTATATATGTTTTGGGTTGGTTCCACCTGTTTATATTGTTATTTTCCTACTTTTGTTTGATTTCTACCCTCAGACCCATTACTTGTTGTTCCGGGTTACGGGTTGGCTTACCTGCTGGTGGGTTATAGTAGGTGCCATCATGACTTGATAAATCGGGTCGTGACAACTAGGGAAGATCAAGTGTCTCATTTGAACTTCAGGATGACAAAGGAACAAATAGAAAAATACCAAGAGTGGGATGAAAAAATAGCCAAGATGATGACCCAAATGGATCTATTATCAAAACATGTCATGGGAAGTGGTATTAAGGCTATGAATGCAATTGGATTTAGTGGAGTAAATACTGATGATGCACACTTTGAAGCTATGTACAATGAAGAAGTACATTTTCTGGCAAATTAGGGAGGATTTTTCTACCCAAACTATCCAAGGCCAGGCGAGAAACAAGGTTGGAATAGAGAGAGTGATGACAGTTGGAGAGATCGAGATAGGGAATGGCGTGACTGTGGTACAAATTAGAGCGAGAGGGACAGTGACAAAGAACGATATGTACCACCCATGAGCGTCAAAAGACAAAAGAGCAAATGATTGATCCTGAAAATTTCCGTACCGAAGATATGCTTGCACACATTTTCAACAAAGTGGAAGGATCAGACAAAGTACAGGAAATGAAAGATGACGTCTCATCTCTAAATCAGACAGTTACATTACATTCGATATTGATTAAGCAGTTGGAAACACAAATGGGTCAAATCTTGACTCATTTGAACCCAATACCAAAAGGTGGATTACCGAGTGATACCATGGTTAATTCAAAGAACGAAGCTTAAAAACGTGTCTTCGTCGTGCCATAATGTTAAATAAGGTGCTTCTTGGGAGGCAACTCAAGTTTTTAGTTATTAATGTTGTTGTTTAAATAACGGGAGTCGATGTGCAGGTTGAAAATTTGAAATTTTAGGAAAAGAGGCAATTAGGCGAGCTTAGGTACCGTTCGACGACTCACCAAACAGGTTGGTGAGCCCGATCTAGACCACCGTTTTAACCAACTGGAAGGTTGGATTTCTGTGAAATTCGGCTGGCAAAAATCACTATTCGATGCATCACTGAATGGTCAGCAACATAAGTTGATATCGTTAACTGAGGCGCGAACTGAAGGGTCAAAAGGGATCTTAACCATTTTCAATTCAAATTTCCCTTTCTTTTCATATTTTCCAACTTTTACACTCTTGCAATCCATTTATCAGTTTTTGCTTGCTGCTTTTGTGTGGGGATCAATTACTCGGGGGGATTTTTGCACTTTTGCTTTTGAATTTTCTTGCATAGCATTTTTATCTACTTTTGAGGTTGGTGTCGCGAACTCGGCTTAAATATTTAGTTTGTGATGCATGTTTGAATATTGTTGAATTGATTGCTTAATCTTGTGTAATTAGTTGATGTTAAGTAAGTCTACTATCGTATAATGTATGTGTGTTTTTTAGCCTATAATTGTTTTATTATGTGCTTTGAATGATTGAAATCCTAGGTGTATGTTGTTTGTATGTTGGGTCTGGTGTGGGTAAAGTTTGAGTAACCTGAATTGTACCAATCAACTGATTTTGCGCAATGAGAGAGTGGGTGATGTCATTCTTAAGGGCAAAAGACATCGATTGGCCAATTTTGGACAAATCAGGGAAGTCTGAGTATCCCGAAGTCATTATTGATATGAGTCTTAGTTTAATTGCATAGAATAGGTGTTAAATTTCATTATCGTGGGCTATAGGTTGAAAATTGAAGATCGGGGTCAGAAACTGGCACGAGAGACTAGTCAGCGAGCTTAGTCAAGCTCGCTGAATGGCTCGACGGTATGCTAAGTGACCCCTTGATCGCCTTTTTGTTTTGCATTTTTCATGAATTATTTATGTAACATTCAGTGATATACCTAAGCTCGTCGAGTTCACTTTGTGACTCATCAAAGGTCGTTCTCATTGCACTTCGTCAGCCCCAATTTTGAGAAAATATTCTATAACTTTTGGTGAGCTACTTTTAGTTTGCCGAATGAGTTCAATGAATTGTCGAAAGGCCTTGAACATCGCCGACTTGTATTGATTTCTATGAAGTTTGATTCTGGAACATTCGGCAAGCCCGACATAGATTGTTGAACTAGTCGGTGAGTTTTTCTATAGAATTTTCAACTGTGATTTTTGTTGACCCGGTTCTAACGTATTTCTTTGTCTTGTGTTATTTTACAAATATAAACAGACCCAAGGATCCTGGTAGAAATCCGCCACGCCGAAAGCGAGCACGGGGTATAGTCATTAATGAGGGTGCTGCTCCCTCCTGAGCCACAACGCCAAACTTCCTCCGAATGGGGGAAAGGACACAACCAAGGGGAAGGGACTTGCTGAGCCAAGTCTAGTAGAGACGAGCTCCGATTATGGGCATCTATGCAACCTACCTCACCACATAAGAGTCTGACAGTGAGGGCAACTTGGGGTCTAGATCGCCAGTCACCATATCTGAGCGGGAGAATGATCAGACGTTGCAAAAAAGGTGAGTTGAGTTGCGCTCTAAAGCTCTACATGATCTGGTCAGAATACCGGTGACTCCTACACCTCCTCCACCCCCAGCACAGATGGTTGAGCAGGTGCCTCTAGTGCCACCAATACAAGCACTTCCTACTCGGTCGTTGAACAAACTAAAGTCTGTTGGGTTGAGGACTATGTTAGAGGAGAAAAAGTTGTCTATAGATGGAGTGGTGGGCAGGTACCTGGAAGTGTGGAACGCCATCAAGTTCCACAAGTTTGATATCTTTACACGGCCCCGAGGTGTTTACATAATTTCCTCAGTTCGAGAGTTTTATGTTTAGTATGGGAAGTTGGTGCCAAGGGGAAAAAGAAGGCCAACTCGTTTGCACCGGTTGATCATGTAGTGGTGTGCGGTAGAAAGGTTAAATGTAGTAGCACCGATATTAATGAGGTGTTGGGATACACTATGAATGTCATCCACATTTTGTTAGATCAGATACAAAAGAAGACCTTGGATGATTTACAGGGATGTTGTCTCCTCTGCTCTCCGACATCACACCGCCATGGATCGAGCCAGAAGTTCAGATAGAGAAGAAGGACTTGAATGTAGCTTCCTGGTATTGGTTCGAATTTATTAGCAACACATTGATGCTTTCATAAAACGAGTCCATACTCCAGCATCCTAAGGCGTCTTTATTGGGATGCATCATTGATCGAGATAGTCTGAATCTCTGGTTAATTATTGAGCCAGAGATGGCCATGAAGGCCAAGCAGAGTCAAACCTCACTTCTATTCCTAGTGTTACTCACAAAGCTGTGCTAGCGTGCCCTAATGCCATTTGTAAAAAAGATGGATGTGGAAGTGACTCCTACTTCTTCTACTGACATTCGAAGGATCAAGGTAGAGTGCACTAGAGACGAGTCTTAGAGGAGGAGAGTTGCACCGATGGACACTTTCCCTATTGTTGACGTGGAGATGCTACAGACAGACACAACCCCTCTTACTTAGGCCGGTGAGCCTTCAGGTACCCCTAGCACTTCTACTACTATCCCTTTTACTTTTGTTGCTGCTACTACTTCTAGTGATGTTGCTTCCCGACCCCATTGACCCAGGCTATGATGTTCAAGATGGGCTATCTGGCCTAATCTGCTGATGTATGTGCCTCTCGGGTAGCAGTTGATGTCCCTGGTATGATTGAGAGGGCCATTGTTGCTGCCTTAACTCCTATCCAAGCTGAGTTGAGAGAGAAACAAGAGCTGATCACCGCACATGGCTTGGTATTAAATGCCCTCACTGTGAGAGTGAAGGCATGTGAGTAGAATCGGATAATGTGACAACTTTGAGAGCCAATGTTACTAGCCTTAGACGTGATGTGGATGAGTTTAAATCCACGGATTTGTATATGTTTTTCGGTATGGTGGACCTTTCTAAGGTCCCGAGTACAAAGTTGCCAGCTATTTTTGAGATCCATCCAGCTACTACGATCGGAGATGTTGTCGTGGCTGATGAGAATGCCGAGTCTGATGCTCTTGAGACTGATGAGGAAGAGCTTGGTACACGAGATACAGAGGTATACGATGACCTGGAAGACCTAGAGGGCGCGATGGTGCAGACAACTATGGAGGCTTCTCTTCGGGATACATCGACGATGGGCTCTAGTGGAGCGAAGGATAGAGCTTAGCTGGGCACTACTGCCCAGATTGAGAGAGTCCCAGATGTGCAAAGTTCACATCAAGCCTGATAGGAGGATCTTGACTCTCTTTTAGTTTTTATTTTGAGACTATTTATTTCTTTTGCATTGAGAACAATGGTTAGCCTTGTTTGACGGGGTGAGGTATCTTCATACCTGCCTCTTTTAGGTTGTTTTTGTGAATGGTTGAGTTTTGATAGCTTGTGAATGTTTACTTTTTGTGACTACCGATTTTTAGTGTTTAATGTGAATGCATTGGTTTTGATCAAAATTAAAAATTTCACTTCTTAATGTTTTTGAATGTGGCTGTTCTCTTGCATATTTGATAGTCGGTTGTGATCAATACTAATGACTTGAATAATGATCTTGATTGAACGATATGTGTGTGTAATTCCAATGAGGCAATTTTGTGTTGGATAAGTCATGTATGAACTCTTAGCATCTCATTGTGACTAGCCGATTGTTGAAATGAATGTTGTGATGATCGTTGCACGCGAGCTTAAATTGTAGAATCTTGATTAATGATTGTGTTGAATGCCATGGGTGGTGAGGTTGTCTTGAAATATATTCTTGGTAATACCTAAAACGTGCCCTGTTAGTCTAATTGAGTAATGTAGGCAATTTAAAGAAATGATCTTAGGCACAAATCTTGGAGAGTGAACCAAATTGTCATTATACCTCTTTGTGATCGCCTTGTGAGAGTGTGAACCTAGCTTGGCACCATTTGAGCCTATCCTTTTTCTTTGGATGAAACTTGAGCACATTTGACTTCTTTCCTTCCCACCTAAACTCTTCATGAAGCATTGGTTCTTTTGAATAGCTAACTTAGGCCAAAAGCCTAAGTTGGGGGTGTGGTGAAAAAGCAGGAAAATCAAGAAGTTTGTAAATTTTTTTTACCCTTGATGGATTGTGTTGAAAAAGATGGAATCCCCCATATAAAAAAAGAGAGAATTTTTGAAGAAGAAGATTGAAAAAGAAAAAAGATGTTGCAATAAAGTTTGTGTAATGGATAAAAGAAATGGGGTATCCAATGAATCATGCTTAAAAGAACATAGGGTGGATGGTGAAAATAAAAAAAAGTGAAAGAAAAGGTGAAATGTGAAATATAGGCCATGCTTCATGAAGGTAGAAGTCACTAAGCCAAAATGACCATACCTTTACCCTCAGCCCCATTACAAGCCTTGAAAGATCTTTGTCATCTTGATTGAGCTTAATGTCATGTTGATTGAAAAATACGGGCAAGCGTATGGGTAGAATCATGAATGTGTTTATCTTTGGGAGTATGAGAGTTTCTTTTTTTTCCTTAATTCTGAAATTTTGATTAGCTTTGTGTGAGCATGGAATCATCCTTGATGTGAGGGCATTCAAATACTCTTGTTGAGCTTGAATTTGCACTTAAAGCAAGCATTGTGAGCTCAATTTCTATTTGATATGGCTAGTCACAGTTTGAAACTTATAGTGCACAATTGAACATTGCATGGGTAGATTGAACCTCATGTGCATTCATGTTGAGTCTTGAGTAGCACTATTTGTAGGCAACTCTGTTGAACTGATTGATCTTGTGTTTTACTTGAGGACAAGCAAAAGTTTAAGTTGAGGGTGTTGATGAGTCGGGGATTTCGACTTATTTAAGGTTTAATATTAAGAGTTTTAGTGTTATCAATGCCTATTTTATGCTCTAAACTGATGTTAAAATGCTAATTTGCAGCAATGAAGGCAAAAGAGCAAGGCAAGGACATTACCGAGCAAAAAGGAGCAAAAAAGCTGAAGAAAAGCAAGGCTGATGCTTGCCAAAGCCAGCTCGGCAAATCCCCGAGTGGCTTTTTATCTTGCCAAAAGTCATAGCAGGCCGTCCCTTGGACAAAGCCAAATCAGCGAGGAGAATGGTGTTTCGGCGAAGCGCTGAACGAATCGGCGATGTAGGTTGAGATCGCCTAAAGTCACAGAAGGGAAGTGGTGAAAAGCTAAGCCAAGAAGGCGATGGAAAAGAGCACTCGGCACGTCTCTAACTTGGTCGGTGGAGCCCGACTTATTCCAAGTGCCTCCGAAGTTGAAAATCTGGGAACGTATAAATGTAATTTTCAAAAGAATAAAAAAGAGTTCTGGAGTTTTTGGAGAGTTCTAAAGTTCTTGGAAAGTTCCTACATTGTCCAGTTCTGGGGTTTTTATCCCTAACATTGTTCTTTGAGTTTTTAAGTAGAGATTTAGGGTTTAAATTTATTTTGAAGACTTGTGAATTGTTGCCCAAGCTAATGGAAAACATAGTTGGTGACGATTTCTTGCTCTTTATTATGTGTGGTTAAAACCCCCATTCTTGGGGGTGTGATCAAATCATCTTATGGGTGTTAGTATTTACTGATTTTATTGTTCATTTGAAGTGGGTTCAATTAATAGCTGAGTTTTAATTGATGATTGTAGTGATTAGGTTATTGTGGACTTATCTTGAGAAAGTGGATCTGAATTCAATCCTACGAATCTAGCTTGAAAGAGTAGATTCATTGAGGTTTTAAGTTGTTTATATTTGTTGGGCTTGTCGAGGTTCGAGAGAACTCGCTTGATTCGTAATAGTTGATTGAGAAATAGCTATTACACTTAAATCCTAGCCTACCCACTAAGATTCAACAATTCTTAGTAAGTAGTAATCACCCATTTAGCTAAATTGGCGTTAAATTGATTACACTCCCAAGGACCCCTCTCTATTTGATTACTCCCGTGTTTTCATAGTTGCTAATTGCTCACTCTAATCCCTCCAATTGACATTAGTTGTCAAACCCCTGCCATTTACTTTAATTGTTTCGAAAATGTTTACCCCTACAATCGATTAGCACACTCCTTTCACTTCGTATTTGAATTATTTACTTTATCTCTCCTTGTGGGATCGACCCCATCTCTTAGTTGGGTTTATACTTAATTGAGACCACCTACACTTAGAATCGGATGAAGTGTAGTTGAGCATTATCACTAGGCGTGCTACTTGATCTAACCAATAATCACCCAAACATAATCACAATCACACTTGTAAATACTAGTAAACAAACACCTTTACTACATGAGACTATCAACAATTCATCATTTTAGATTCAACCTTTATGATTTCCCCAACATACACTGTACATGTTTTACTATAAAGACAATTAACATACATACATACATAACATTGGAAAACAAAAAACCTTTACCTACACTCTAACGAATCTTTCTAGAAATTTTCCCTGATTATAACCTGACTACCATAAGGCATTGCCCCTAGGATAACACCCAATAATATTCGTAATATCAACATCAACAATTCAATTGCCTTACCACCCTAAACCACCCATTCATCCACCCAAACTCCATTCCCGAAGGCCTAAGCTTGCAAACTCCAGACAATCCATAAGATATTATGCAAGTAAAGACTTGTATAACTACTTAGCTAAGCCTATCCTACCTGGATGCCAAGAAAGTACTAAAATTTTCTGAACACGAGCTTTTGACTCCACAGGGACAAATCTTGACAGATGTAGATTAGAAATATGTCGGTTGGACCCTCCTTATGCCACAATCCCTCCCCTTCATTTTCCCAAACTTGGAGAATTTTTTGAGGTTTTTTAAGTGTAACCCTCATCTATTTTTTACCATAGAAGAGAAGGAAATATAAAAGGATTTGCATTTATGACTTTTTACCCCACTACCCCCACTATAGAGGTTGTCACACTGCCATGGTGGGATGACTTCAGCCCAGTCAATTTCCAAATTCTAAAACTTTGTCATGTCGCCCCAAATTTTAAACTGATAGTTTATTTCAAAAATATATAAGTATCTTGCCACGACCCAAAGTACCCTAGGTGTGACATGAAGAATAGGACTCGAGATTCCCTAAACAAGCCACTTGACATGAGCAATGACATAAAATAATGATATACAAAATGAAATCAACCATAAATCTAAAGAAGCCTAAATCATAATTTCTCAATACAAGAGAATCTTTAATACAAAACATAAAATGCGTAAGCTATACTAAGTCTGACATAATCCTTTGCTACATAGATGTGGTTAGGATAATTTCTTGAACCACGAATAAGTCTGAAACTGAAATGAAACGAAAGAAATAAACTGATAAAAGGTGATCCAACCCTCGAACCATGAGAACTCACCACTAGCAAGCACTGCTGAAAGATCCAATCTAGTCACGATCGGATGGAGAAGCATTAGACTCTGTATTATAAAACAATATAGGCCCAATATGCATCAATACTTTGAATGTGTCGAATATGGGGAACATGCATAAATATATAAGCATAAATCAGATAAGTTTGAAAACATAGTATTAAATGACCAAGTAAAACAATACAAAATTTTGATAAGCTAGTATCATAAATTGTGAGAAATAAGTCAATGCAAAGCTATATGAAATCACGTTGTAAGTTTGAAGCATTTCATTAGTCTGTGGGAGAGACCATTAACCAACATATAATCATGGGAGCTATCCATGGATTTCAATGTATTACCCCATCGAAGAGGGCCCTAAATATCTTGCCATGACACAAAGGATCATTACTTCGAGACTTGGGTACTCGCCACTAGTCCCTCTCAAGATCAAAAGTATTTGGAGATTGGGTACTCGCCTCTACTCCCCTTAAGTTCATGAACACTAGGCCTATCCTACGATGGCACATAGTTTATGGGACATGGGTAATTCCCGCTAGCCACTCAGTGATAAGTAGAACTCCCCATAGAATTAATACATTATACTTAAGAGTACCTCCTTTCATTATCATGACTTCATAACTTGTTCATAGAGACACTAATCTAAGCATCACAACCATGATCATCTTTCGTATACGAATACTTCAATCGGAAGCAACCTAGTTTATCAAAAGCATGTTGACACTTTATTCGAAAGTATCCTTTAAGTCTTAATCATAAGCATTCATGCCATCAAAACTTGATTTCCTAATCAATCATACATACAAGCATGGGTTCGTGAAAAGCATATTATATTCATAAATTTCTCAATTCAATGTCGCATGCATAATCCCAAAGAATAATTCATGATCACAATATAATCACATAATATGGGTTCATGTGGAATTCATCAAAATAAGTAATAAAACTCAATTCATGTGTCACGACCCAAGCCTAGGGCCTAGACGTGACATGGCGAATGGAGAACCCGAAGGAACCCCAAACAAGCCTCTCAAACTTGTCATCACACTTTATCGGTCGCGGAAGTATATTCAACATTAAATAACGGGAAATAGGGACTAAGGGCAACCATTTCAAAATAACATCATAGAATAAGAGTCAAGCTCATTTACAAAATACTTGTCCAACGTACACCTCTACAAACATAGATAGGACGGGGGCCATGACATATTACCGGCTCCCCTCATAGTCAAAATACAATGGCAAGCTAAAGTCTCAAAACATAAGAGTAAGAAACATAACGTAGCCCTCGAATAATTGAGGACTCACCAACAATCTCGGATAAGCACCGTACTAGCCATGTGAATGGAGAGAAGGATCAAGATTAGCTCCGGTCCCTACATGGTGACATCATGTAGGCAAAATATGCGTTGGTACTTTGGAATGTACTAAGTATGCGGGGTCGGACACCCTGGTGGCAAGGTATAAACCCCTCACATGGTTGATGTTGGTCACACCCCAAGCATTCTAGGTGGCGAGATATAAACCTCTCACATGGTTGATGTTGGTCACACCCCAAACATCCTAGGTGGCGAGATATAAACCTCTCACATGGTTGATGTTGGTCACACCCCAAGCATCCTAGGTGGCGAGATATAAACCTCTCACATGGTTGATGTTGGTCACACCCCAAGCATCCTAGGTGGCGAGATATAAACCTCTCACATGGTTGTCCGGTTCTTTTCCCCCGGACCGGGCATGGTCATGCAACACTTTATATAGGAATTACACCTTAGGCTCTAATGCAATCTCATGTATGGAATGAACATATACATAAGCTTAGTTTGTCATCAACACATTTCTGGAATGCCATACATCTCATAACTGAAGCCCTAAAGCATCAATTCATCAATTCTCCATAATTGGACATTTTGTCAAACACCTTGAAGGCATGTAATGGGATCAAAGAGCATGGAAAATAGGGTAGTAATTATGCAGCCAAACCAGTGAACAACCTACAACAACACATTTTAACACCCACAAGACCACATGAAAAATCTCCATATCCATTTCGAATTTAGATTCAAGTTCTAGAGTCACAACATGCTCAAAACAATCACTCTTCATGTTTAAAATTCACTTGTGCAGGAAATTTATACAAAGAACAAGACTAATTTATGAACCATGAATTAAACCATGAATTAGTGAGTAGAATAGAGACTAGGCACTATGGCTGGAAGGACCCATGAGTTCAACACCACATACCTTGAGTTTTTATGAAGGCCTTGAGAGTGTCTTCAATGGAAGCTTGGAACTTGGGAGCAAGAGTCTCATCAATCTTGATGAAGGTTTTGAATTAGGGTTCTTGAGAGAACTTTGAGAGAAAATGAGTCTAAGTATGAGAGAGGTGTTTTGCGAAATGTTTTAGAGATGGGAATTGAGTTAATGTTATATAAGAAATAACATATGCCCTTTGGAAAAAAAACGGAACAACACTTAGAAAAAAAAAAGTGAGGCGGGTGAACAGTAACTTTGGGTACTGGAAATTACATTTTCTGCCCGGACAGGTTTTACGAAAATGGGCATAACTTCTTTGTCCGAACTCCGAATGAGGTGAAACGAAGTGCGTTGGGTAGCTAACTCAAAGGGCTTTCCATGGATATATTATATGCACCAAAATTATTTGTGTGCTAGGAGATATGACCCTCCAAAGTAAACCCTCGAAAAAGACTTCACTTGGAAATTTCGGATTTCGATACGGTTGCTCTAAAATTTGGGTGAGACCCATTTCCCACTCAATTTGACCCCCTAAACAAGAATATGAAGTCGGATTTTCAAAAAACGAAATGGATTTTTAGATATAGCTAAAACAAGCTTCCGGTAACTTCCGAAGCACACTTTTAAGAACTTTTTGGGTCGTTTCAATATCTCCCCCTTGGGAACATTCATCCCCGAATGTGGAAGAGATGTACAAGGCAAGACTTAGTAAGAACATATCAGCTCTAACATGAATGCAAAAATTTTATTTAAACATTACTTCAAGATTTCAAAACTTAGTGTAAAGTATCCATAAAACATATATGCACATGAATGATTTAGGGGCTGAAATGTAAGACTCAATGGAGTACAAAGGACTTGATTTAATACCTTTGGCTTGAGTGGAGTTGAATAAATAAGGATAACGTCTTTGCATGTCCGCTTCGGCCTCCCAAGTAGCACTCTCCACTTGTTGATTTCTCCAAAGCACCTTAACGGAGGCCACTTCTTTGTTCCTCAACCTCTTAACTTGTCTATCTAAGATCTGAACCGGAACTTCTTCATACGTCAAATTATCTTCTACAACACCCATAACCTTAAGAGGTACAATAGCGTTAGGATCACCAACACATTTCCTCAACATCGATACATGGAATACCGGATGAACTAATTCCATCTCCTTGGGCAACCCCAACTCATAGGCTACTTTACCAACCCTTCTTATTACCTCGTAAGGATCGACATACCTAGGACTTAACTTCCCCTTCTTACCAAAACGAACCACACCTTTCATTGGAGAAACTTTCAAATAAACCCAATCACCCACTTTGAATTCAAGATCCCTTCTCCTCACATCGGCATAAGACTTTTGACGACTTTGGGCTGTTTTCAACATCTCCCTAATCATCCTTACCTTCTCAAGAGCATCCATGACCAGATTCGGACCCAACAAGGCCACCTCTCCAACTTCAAACCACCCAACCGGTGACCTACACCGTCTACCATAAAGTGCCTCAAAAGGAGTCATACCGATACTAGAATGATAACTATTGTTGTATGCAAACTCAATCAAAGGAAGATGATCATCCCAACTACCTTTCAACTCCAAGACACAAGCTCTAAGCATATCCTCCAAGGTTTGAATTGTTCTTTCGGCCTGGCCATCCGTTTGAGGGTGGAAGGCCGTGCTAAGCTTTTACCTTTGTACCAAGACCCCTTTGGAAAGATTTCCAAAAGTGAGAAGTGAATTGGGCACCACGATCCGAGATGATAGACAAGGGAATCCCATGCAACCTTACCAATTCATGAATGTACAACTTGGCATACTCTTCAGCCCCGTAAGTAGTTTTAACCGGTAGGAAATGTGCCGACTTTGTCATCCGATCAACCACCACCCAAACCGAATTAAAACCTCTTCTAGTCTTAGGCAAGCCCACTACAAAATCTATGTTGATTTCTTCCCACTTCCAAGTAGGTATCTTAATGTCTTGAGTTAGGCCACCCGGCCTTTGATGTTCGGCCTTGACTTGTTGACAACTATGGCAACCCGAAACAAATTTTGCAATGTCCTTCTTCATACCGCCCCACCAATACACATCCCTCAAGTCTTTATACATCTTTGTTGACCAGGATGAATAGAATAAAAAGAATTATGAGCCTCATCAAGGATTCTTTCCCTCACACCATCCACACAAGGAACACATAATCTACCTTGGTACCTAAGGGCACCATCTCCCCTTGGGAGAAAACCTCCACCTTACCACTACTCATCGAAGCCTTTAATTCCACCAAAGAAGGATCAAGATCTTGCTTGGCTATCACCTCATCAACCAAGGAAGACCTTGAACCATCAACAACAACTACTCCTCCACTATCCACCCCTTCTAACCTAACTCCTAATTTGGCCAACCGATAGACCTCCTTAGCCAACTCTTTACTACCTTCATCCATATGAGCCAAGCTACCCATGGACACTCTACTTAATGCATCTGCCACCACATTAGCTTTCCCCGAATGATAGTGAACACTCATATCATAATCCTTAAGGAACTCTAACCACCTCCTTTGTCTCAAGTTAAGATCTTTTTGCGTGAACACATATTGGAGACTCTTATGGTCGGTGAAGATATCAACATGCACCCCATACAAATAGTGACGCAAAATCTTCAAAGCAAAAATCACGGCGGCCAATTCAAGATCATGGGTTGGGTAATTCTTTTCATGAACCTTAAGTTGCCTAGAAGCATAGGCTATAACCTTACCACTTTGCATCAACACACAACCCAAACCAATACGGGAAGCATCACAATAAACAACAAAACCTTCTAACCCATTCGGAAGTGACAAAATAGGAGCGGACACAAGCCTTTCTTTCAAAGTTTGGAAGATTTCCTCACACTCATCCGACCACACAAATTTAGCCTTCTTTTCTGTCAACTTAGTCATAGGAGAAGCAAGAGAAGAAAACCCTTCCACAAATCTCCTATAATAACCCGCTAAACCCAAGAAACTCCTTATATCCGACGGGGTCAAAGGTCTAGGCCACCTCCTCATAACATCGGTCTTCTTAGGATCCACCTTAATACCATCCCCCGACACTACATGGCCTAAGAAAGCAACTTCCTTCAACCAAAACTCACACTTTTCATATTTAGCGTACAACTTCTCTTCCCTCAATCTTTGAGTACAACCCTCAAGTGACCCATGTGCTCTTCCTCACCCCGAGAATAGATCAAGATGTCATCTATAAACACCACCACAAAAGAATCAAGGTAGGGTTTGAAAACCCTATTCATCAAATCCATAAAGATAGCCGGAGCATTAGTCAACCCGAAAGACATCACCACAAACTCATAGTGCCCATACCTAGTACGAAAGGCCATCTTAGGAATATCACACTCCCTCACCTTCACTTGATAATACCCGGACCGAAGATCAATCTTAGAGAAGTGACTAGCCCCATGCAATTGGTCAAATAAATCGTCAATCCTTGGAAGAGGATACCTATTCTTGACGGTGATCCTATTAAGTTGTCGATAATCAATACACATTCTAAGAGACCCATCTTTCTTCTTCACAAACAAAATCGGAGCACCCCATAGAGAATGACTAGGTCTAATAAACCCCTTCTCTAACAAATCTTTTAATTGCTCTTTCAACTCCGCCGGGGCCATACGGTAAGGGGGAATAGAAATAGGTTGAGTATCGGGAAGGAGGTCTATACCAAAACCTATCTCCCTTTCGGGAGGGACACCGGAAGGTCTTTTGGGAAGACATCTAGAAACTCATTAATGACCGGAATAGACTCAATAGGAGGGACTTTAGACTCCACATCATTGACTCTCACAATATGGTACAAGCACCCTTTGGAAATCAACCTATGGGCTTTAATGCAAGAAATGAATTTCCCCTTCACCACAACATCCCGACTCTCCCACTCAAGGACGGGTTCGTTAGGAAATCGGAACTTGACTTTACGAGTCCTACAATCAATAGAAGCATAATATGCATGCAACCAATCCATCCCAAGAATAACATCAAAATCCACCATATTCAACTCAACAAGATCATAAGGCAACAACTTATTCAATATGCAAACCGGACAATTTCTATACACTTTTCTAGCAACAATAGAGACACCAATGGGAGTAAATACTTCATATGACTCATGCAATAATTCCAACTCAACGTGAAATTTTCTAGCAACTAAGGGGGTAACAAAGGAAAGGGTGGCACCCGGATCAATCAAAGTATAAACATCAAGATCAAAGATTTGCAACATACCGGTCACCACATCGGGAGTCTCATTAACACCTTGTCTACCATGCAAAGCATAAAATCGACTGTGCCTTGGGGCACCACTTTGAGAAGCACCTCTACCCAAAGGAGTAGTGTTAGCATTTCGGACCTTGTTGCGGATTTTGGAACACTCAAACCTCTTGTGACCCATTTCTCCACATTCAAAGCAAGCACCCGAACCCTTTATGCAAGGGCCACCATGCTTCCTCCCACACTTAGGGCACACATCCATAGAACCCACTTCACCTCCTCCTTGAGGTCTAGGAACATTGATAGCAAATCCTCGGTTGACATGAGGATTTCCTCGGCCTTGATGAAATCTAGCACCCTTAGGGAACCTATTCTCCAATCGGGCCCTCTTGGCCTCGTGCCCCCTTCTCTTTCTCAATTTCTCCTCCTCCATTTACTCGGCATAAGTCATCAACCGAGACAAGTCCATATCTCCAATGAGCATAGCGGACCGACACTCCTCACTAACCAAGTCGGATACACCCATCACAAATTTGTTCATCCTCGACCTAGAGTCGGCCACCAAGTGAGGTGCATACTTGGAGAGTTGGACAAATTTGAGGGCATACTCCCTCACACTCATAGCTCCTTGCTTCAAGTTCATGAACTCCACCAACTTTGCCTCCCTAAGCTCAAGAGGGAAGAACCTATTAAGGAAAGCAAGTTTAAACTCCTCCCACAACACCACATAGCCATTACCTTTCTCACCCTTCCATTGATCAAACTAAATTTGAGCAACCCCCTTGAGTTGGTAGGCCGCCAACTCCGCCTTCTCACAAGCACCAACACCCATAATGATCAAGATTTTGCATACCTCATCGATGAACTCTTGCGGATCCTCATCCATCTTTGAACCATGGAAGACTAGAGGGTTCATCCTCATGAAATCTCTCACCCTTTCCCCCGGGGTGGTAGCTCGAGGAGCTTGGGCTCCTTGTTGCACTTGGTTAGATACCACTTGTGCAAGCATGGTGAGTGCATCACGGAGCTCACCATTGGTGGGTGGCTCTTCCGGTGATCAGGCCCGTCTTCCCCTCATGTTTGGCATGATGATCTAGCAATCCAAAGAACAAGCGTTAGGGAGGAATCACCATATTACACTCTAAGCACGACATAGAACATAAAGAAGGGAAACCTTTCCTAAAACGTTTTGTAGCCTCCCATTCATAGTTGTGGCGCGCTTCACAACCATGATTAGGACTCTACTCAATGCGGTGTGTTTGACTCCGAGGATTTAACAACCTAGTGCTCTGATACTAAGCTTGTCACGACCCAAGCCTAGGGCCTAGACGTGACATGGCGAATGGGGAACCCGAAGGAACCCCAAACAAGCCTCTCAAGCTTGTCATCACACTTCATCGGTCGCGGAAGTATATTCAACATTAAATAACGGGAAATAGGGACTAAGGGCAACCATTTCAAAATAACATCATAGAATAAGAGTCAAGCTCATTTTACAAAATACTTGTCCAACGTACACCTCTACATACATAGATAGGACGGGGCCATGACATATTACCGGCTCCCCTCATAGTCAAAATACAATGGCAAGCTAAAGTCTCAAAACATAAGAGTAAGAAACATAACGTAGCCCTCGAATCATTGAGGACTCACCAACAATCTCGGATAAGCACCGTACAAGCTACGTGAATGGAGAGAAGGATCAAGATTAGCTCCGGTCCCTACATGGTGACATCATGTAGGCAAAATATGTGTTGGTACTTTGGAATGTACTAAGTATGCGGGGTGCAATGCAACAATAGACAAGGACGCAATCAAAATGCAAGAGATAGTTCCATAGGCATAATAAATGATAATATGAGGACGCATGATAAAAGTGAAGTCAAAACATGTTTAAGTAAAACTATACTAATAGTAGATATCATATGTGTGTGCATAATCCGACCAATCTGTAACCCCAACTTAGGATGGGAGATGTCGTTCACACCCGGACACCCTGGTGGCAAGGTATAAACCCCTCACATGGTTGATGTTGGTCACACCTCAAGCATCCTAAGTGGCGAGATATAAACCTCTCACATGGTTGATGTTGGTCACACCCCAAATATCCTAGGTGGAGAGATATAAACCTCTCACATGGTTGATGTTGGTCACACCCCAAGCATCCTAGGTGGCGAGATATAAACCTCTCACATGGTTGATGTTGGTCACACCCCAAGCATCCTAGGTGGCGAGATATAAACCTCTCACATGGTTGTCCGGTTCTTTTCCCCGGACCGGGCATGGTCATGCAACACTTTATATAGAAATTTCACCTTAGGCTCTAATGCAATCTCATGTATGGAATGAACATATACATAAGCTTAGTTTGTCATCAACACATTTCTGGAATGCCATACATCTCATAACTCAAGCCCTAAAGCATCAATTCATCAATTCTCAATAATTGGACATTTTGTCAAACACCTTGAAGGCATGTAATGGGATCAAAGAGCATGGAAAATAGGGTAGTAATTATGCAGCCAAACCAAGTGAACAACCTACAACAACACATTTTAACACCCACAAGACCACATGAAAAATCTCCATATCCATTCCGAATTTAGATTCAAGTTCTAGAGTCACAACATGCTCAAAACAATCACTCTTCATGTTTAAAATTCACTTGTGCAGGAAATTTATACAAGGAACAAGACTAATTTATGAACCATGAATTAAACCATGAATTAGTGAGTAGAATAGAGACTAGGCACTATGGCTGGAAGGACCCATGAGTTCAACACCACATACCTTGAGTTTTTATGAAGGCCTTGAGAGTGTCTTCAATGGAAGCTTGGAACTTGGGAGCAAGAGTCTCATCAATCTTAATGAAGGTTTTGGATTAGGGTTCTTGAGAGAACTTTGAGAGAAAATGAGTCTAAGTATGGGAGAGGTGTTTTGGGAAATGTTTTAGAGATGGGAATTGAGTTAATGTTATATAGGAAATAACATATGCCCTTTGGAAAAAAAATGGAACAACACTTAGAAAAAAAAAAGTGAGGCGGGTGAACAGTAACTTTGGTTACTGGAAATTGCATTTTCTGCCCGTACAGGTTTACGAAAATGGGCATAACTTTTTTGTCCGAACTCCGAATGAGGTGAAACGAAGTGCGTTGGGTAGCTAACTCAAAGGTCTTTCCATGGATATATTATTTCCACCAAAATTATTTGTGTGCCAGGAGATATGACCCTCTAAAGTAGACCCTCGAAAAAGGCTTCACTTGGAAATTTTGGATTTCGATACGGTTGCTCTAAAATTTGGGTGAGACCCATTTTCCACTCAATTTGACCCCTTAAACAAGAATATGAAGTCGGATTTTTGAAAAACGAAATGGAGTTTTAGATATAGCTAAAACAAGCTTCCGGTAACTTCCGAAGCACACTTTTAAGAACTTTTTGGGTCGTTTCATCATGCATAATAAGATTATAATTATTAAATTTATATATACGCAATTGAACCCATTCAAAAACATGAAAAACCCTAGAATTTAGATTGAATTTATGAAGGAGTGTTGGAGAAATTCTTGGGACTTAATGGATTAAAGGGATCCATTGATGAACTTCCCACATACCTTGATAAGAATTTCCTAGAAATTTGAGGAATAATTCCTTGAAGATTTGAAGAATAACTTGAATGAAGGACCTGAAACCTTAACTTGAAGAAATACGAAAAAAAACATTTCTTGAAAATCTTAGGGCCAAGAATTAATATTTCTATTAATGAATCATAATTGTATGAAGGAATTTGATTTGGAAAGAATGAAATTTTTGGAGAAAGACTTAACTTGAAGAAGAATCTTGAAAAAAATATTTGAAAGAATCTTTCTTGAAAGTCTTATGCTTTGATTTTCCTTAGGGTTTGAGAGTGAAGAGAATGTGGGATTTAAGAGACCAAAATATGATTGTTTTGGGCCTTTCATGAGCCAAGAAAGTCGTTTAGGGTTTTCCTAAGGGTAAAAAGACAAAAAGGACCCTTTTTAGTATTTTTCTGTCGGCTAAATTGTCCTTACACTGTATCAGGTTAGTAAACTGATCACAATTGTCTACTCCAAACTCTAAATGAAGCAAACTTGGTGGCATTGGAAAGAATACTCAAATAACTTTAATTTGATAGGTTATGGGTCAAATAACTAGTCATATTATAAAAGATATGGTTGTTTGATGTTGACCCAAGTAGAATCTTATATCAAAAACTTAATTGGTAAGGAAACTTTCAACTCAACTTTGTGCTAGGGGATTCTTGTGACCTTAATTCATCTCTAAATTTATTCTCACACTAAAGAATTGACCTTAACACCTAAGCACAATTTAAGAATCACCCTATGCGACCTTATACGCTGATGAAAAATTATTTGGACCTTAGCTTAGAAATTTTGGGGTGTTACAAATCTGCACGAGCTGCCTTTGAGTAACGAACAAAAAAATTGGACACATTGTCCGTGATATCTCTCCTCACACAACTTCATCAATAATGCTGCCTTAAATCATGGTATATCTTTGTTGTGTCCGAATGAATAAAATATCTATAATCATGGGTCTCATGACAAATCAAATGTATCAAGTCTCCAATTCTAGGAACACAAATCGACCATCAAACCTTAGAACACCGTCAATATCTAAGGTGGCCTACACAATATCACTTCGCAAAACCTGATCTTAAATGGCTACCAAGGCATCATCCTCAAACTACCAACCACGAATCGTCCAAAATAGTGACGATTGAACTCAAACATAACCTTGAAGTCACCTAGAATTTGAAACATCAAGGAGAATCGTCCTATTGGCTAAAGATTGAATGCCCAAAACCAAAGGTCACTCCGAATATGAAAGCAAGTCTAGACTACTATACTCATTGCCTTTCGGCTCTAGGCCTCTGCTACCACATTCATCTTACCCGGATGATATACAATATAAAGGTCATAGTCTTTTAAGAGATCAATCCACCTACGCTGCCTGAGTTGAGGTATTTCTGGATCATGATTCACTACAAACTCATGTGATCAGTATAAATCTCACATTGGACCGCATATAGGTAATGCTTACAAATGTTAAGCGGAAAAACTACCACCGCCAACTTCATGAAATAAATCATAAATCAACAAGTTTATGTCAAAATTTGTTTGCCCAGAACATGAGGATCCTAATTATAAAAATTTTATAAAATATTGAGTCCAAATCGATAAAATCTCAATACCTCGCCATAAAATTCACAAATAAGGAAAGAAAACAAAATAAAGAAATTATGTGAGGATGCCAAAATAAGAATCATTACTAACCCCTATGTTAAACCGAGAAAAGAATGTTGTAAGAATCACTCCATTCCGAGCTCTAGAACTCCCAATATGCTTAAAATACCAAATACACACAGTCTGGAATCTTAAATACCTATGCAACAGAATTTACACCAGAAACCAACAACTCCGATTTCACTAAAAGAGCTATAACTTCCTCATACAATAGCGAAATTCCCCGATTCTTTTTCCTAAATGTTTTCAATAATGATATGAACCTACTAGTTCAATTGAAACTCAATTTCTTATTTGTTTGCTCAGTCACACACACACACACATACACACACACACATATATATATATATCTATTTATTTTTCTCGATAAAAAAATACTTCATATTTTGTGATAAAAGTCCAATCTTGACTTAGCAAAAATACACCAAACTTTACCTATCAGTCCTATAATTCATGCTCAAACCTTCAGAAGTTTTGAAATAATTTTAAAAATAATAACAAACTTTTTAGTTGACACAAATTGCTTAAACAACGCCAAAGCACCCAAAACTCATCCAAGACCTCCTAAACACAATCCAAATATGCTACTAGATTGAAAATGATATATCAAACTCAATAAAATCATAAAAATACCCAATCAAGTTCACCTTAACCAATGTTGACGAAATTTAACTTTAACTTAAGAATCTCCAAATTTCCAAATAATGGCATGAAACTCATCCAATAGTTTTAGAAACTGAACCAAACCTTCAACTAGACCAAATATCACCATTAAGACCTAGTAGAATCATCAAAACTCAAAAATGACCTTTCTAACCTCAAAAGTTGAGTACAATCAAATATTTGCCTTAACTTTTTCCGCATCTTGTCTAATGGCTGAAAATCAAAACCAAAAGCATTGGGACCCAAACCAAAAGAACTTTTGAAAATTCATTTCGAGACTCGAAACTCCAAATACTAACTAAAGTCAACCATTTCAATTTAAAAGCTTCCACAACTCCAAAACTTCCAAAAATCTCAACTTTACAATTCTGTTTCAAATCTAACCTCAAAAACTGATCAAACATGACTCAAGAAAACTATTAGGAGGGGTAAAATGATAATTTTTTTAGAAATTTCAAAAATGATCTTTGGGGTCATTACTGACCAAAGCCAATTGAAAATGTACCTGGCCTAGTACCTGTGCCAACCAAGAGATATCATGTACTAGACGTGGTACCTGAGCCAATCATTAGTATGTACGTGGTACCCAAGCCACCTGTTAGTATGTACTAGGCATGGTACTTGAGTCAATCAACAATCATACATTACAATCATAATAAATAAAATCACACTCGTTACACTAAAGTAAACACATTCATTGCATGAGATTAACAACAAACTAACTTTTTAGTTTATACTTCTCTCATATCCCTAACCATACATATACATGTAATACTAATTAAGGAGTTACAAAGAGCATATAACATAAATAGGAAACAAAAAAACCCTCACCTATACCAAACGACTCTTACTGGCAACTTTCCAGCTTGTAACTCGATTACCCTAGATTAATACTCCTAGAATAACACCAACAACAATCATAAGGTAAACATCACCAATCAAATACGTTACTATCCTAAACAAACATAAACACATTAATCCACCAAACTCTGTGGTCAAAGACTTATAAATGCAATCTCCTAATAATTATGAGGTATTATGTAATTAAACACATGTCTAACTACTCAGTTACAACTATCCTACCTAGGTTCCAAACAACAACCAAAGAAATATGAAAGAAGCTGAATGTGAATTGTACCCGGGATGCAAACAATTCTCGAAGCTTTCATTTGTTATGAAATTGCTCCACTTGAAAGTGTACAATCAGTGGAGCAACAAGTCATTTAATATGTTGTTAGAGTTACTACGAGATGCATTTCCTAATGGCGAGACACTTCCTAAGTCGCATTATGATGCTAAAAACATGCTACAAGGTTTGGGATTAGGATACATTTTGATTCATGCTTGTAAATATGATTGTGTGCTTTATTGGGGTGAATTTAAAGATAGACAAGAATGTCCACAATGTGGTACTTCAAGGTGGAAAATTGAAAAGGGAAAGGGTAAAAAGAATCCTCATAAAGTCTTACGATATTTTCCCTTAAAGCCGAAACTTCAAAGATTATTTATGTCAAAAAAAACAAGCACTGACATGAGGTGGCATAAAGAAACATATCTTGATGAGACAAATGTGTTAAGACATCCAGTTGATTCTGAAGCTTGGAAAGAGTTTGATAAGAATCATGCGTGGTTTGCATAAGAACCACGTAATATTAGACTTGGCCTCGCGACTGATGGTTTCAACCCATTTGGGAATATGAGCACAAACTATAGCATGTGGCCTGTAATTTTATTTCCTTATAATCTTCCTCCATGGAAATGCTTTACTGATCCATTTATGATGATGTCACTACTTATTCCTGGTCCTCAAGCACCTGGAAAGGATATTGATGTTTACTTGCGGCCTTTGGTTGATGAATTGAAAGAGTTATGGAGTGATGGTGTAGAGACATTTGATGCTTCCACAGGGGAGTGCTTCAAGATGTATGCTGCTATTTTATGGACCATAAATGACTTTCCAGTTTATGGTAAGTGTTTATATTTCTTATTGTTCAATATGTCTAAATCATCTCCAGCCTAAAAATTCTTCATATCAAGCTATAACGGCTCTCCTGATCTTTGTCGTTCCTTTATAATATAGAGAACGCAATTACTTTATCATATTTCATAGAAATGTAAGGAGTAATGAGAGGATAACTCTTCAGTTTTTTTATCAACCCAAATAAGTAAGCCTCACCTCAACTAATTTAAGTAGTTGGGTTGACAAACTTTGATTGTTTCCTATTTATTCATTAGCATTTGGACATATTTTTGTTCCCATTATTTATATGTTTCTAATCTAGGATACTCTTCTTGTTTAAGAAGAGCTATGAACATAAATTTAATAACAGGGAAACACACAACTGTAATAGCTAACATATATTATTTCTTTTGTATTAGCTAATCTATCTGGATGGAGTACTAAAGGATACATGGAATGCCCTACTTGCAATAAGGATGCACTGTCACAAAAGGTAAGAAGTAAAATTTGTTACATGGGTCACCGTCGGTATCTTAAACCTAGCCACGCATGGAGAAGAAGCATGAAGTTTGATGGGAAGGTAGAAAAAAGATTGAATCCAAAAGAGCTCTCAGGATATGATGTCTTACAACAATTGGATCTACTCAGTACTTATAGACTAGGAAAACACTCAAATAATTAAAAAAAAAAACCTCTTCCTATAGAATTGAATTAGGTGAGGAAAAGTATTTTCTTTGAGTTACCTTACTAGAAGAGCTTGAAGTTGCGGCTTAATTTAGATATCATGCACATAGAAAAGAACATTTGTGAGAGTATTTTGGGGACATTACTAAATATTGATAAGAAAGCTAAAGACACAGAGAAAGCAAGAGAAGATCTGAAGGATATGAACATAAGAAAGGAACTATGGTTGCAACGTGATGATTCTAGTTATACAATGTCATCTGCTTGTTATAACATGTCAGAAAAAGAGAAAAGAGAATTTGGGGAATTCTTGAAATGTGTTTAATTTCCTGACAGTTATGCTTCAAATATCTCAAGGTGTGTAAGTGCAGATGTGTTAAGTTAGCTAAACTCAAAAGTCATGATTATCATGTTTTGCTACAACGATTGCTACCTATAGCTATTCGTGGATTTGGAAATAAAGATGTCTCTTTTGCATTGATTGAGTTAGGTCATTTCTTTCAACAGTTGTGCTATAAGACATTGAAACGAGATGACTTAGAACAACTTGAAAGGGATATAGTTATTATATTATGTAAGGTTGAGATGATATTTCCACTTGCTTTTTGTTTTATATTATGGTACATTTGGATGTAAATTTACCACGAGAAGCTATGTGTGGGGGACCAGTACAGTATCGTTGAATGTACAAAATTGAGAGATTTTTGTGTAAGCTTAAGCGTTATGTGTGAAACAAGGCGCGACCAGAAGGTTCTATTGAAAAAGGTTATATTATTGATGAATGTTTGACATTTTGCTCTATGTATCTTACTAATATTGAGACTAGATTTAATTGTGAAGATCGAAATGCTGATGGATCTAGCAACAAAGAGGAACATGTTCTGGACATATTGTTTGAAAGTGTTAGACCATTTAAAGGAGAATATGATGCAATATCAAAGAAAGATTTTGATATGGCTCAGTGGTATGTCTTAAATAATTGTGAAGAAGCAGAGCCTTTTCTACAGTAAGTTTTCCTATTTATCTATATTGGTTTTCTGTTATTTTAAATTACTCATAAATTCATTTTTCCTATGTAGGGAACACAAAAATGAGTTGTTAAACCAAGATGTTGTGAATATAGAAGAGAAACATAGAGAACATTTTTATTTATGGTTCAAAGGGAAAGTAAGTGATTTTTAAAATGACAATCGTGTTGTGTTTAAGTTTAACTTTTTCTTCTTTACTAATTGAATGTAAAAAAATTTCATCGTAGATTATGCATTTGTGTAATAAGGAGAATTCAATGTCTATCAAGAAGTTATATCCTTTGGCAATGGGACTTGATGCTCAAGGAAGGAGATATCCAGGTTGTATTGTTAATGGTGTTAGATACCATATTCAAAGTCGTGATAAATTACGTAAAAGTCAAAATAGTGGCATAGTTGTTGAAGGCTATCATGAAAATGAAGTGATTGACTTTTATGGTATTATAGTTGACATTATTGAGTTAGAGTATATAGAAGGCAATCGAGTTGTTCTATTTAAATGCAAGTGGTTTGATCTTCGTAAAAAAACTGGGTTGCAGAAAGGTAAAAATTTTACCAGTATAAATGTAAATAGATTTTGGTATGAACATGATTCTTTTGTACTAGCTACTCAAGAAAAGCAAGTATTTTAAATTTGTGATCCGAAATTAGGAAAAATTGGCGAATTGTGCAAAAATTTCAAGATATACATATATATGATGTGCTAGAGATGCAAAATTCAAAGGTGAAAAGTGATGAATTACACACTACTATTGAAGTGTATCAAGACGTGTCAATGGAAAGTAACATGATAGATGTTTCTGTTGAGGATATGCCGATCCAATTACATAGAGATGATGTTGATTCAATTACCTTGGATTCAAGCGCATTTGAATTGAAGGTTCAAACAAAACATGAAGTTGGTTACAATACCAAAGATTCTGACCTAGAGGACGACACTATAATTGAGTACATAAGTGATCTTGATAGAACTGAAGGCACTAAAAGTATTGATAAAGATGAAGATAATGACACAGATGATGAAGATGACATTGATTTTGTGATGTAACTTCATAACTGTAGGGGCTTACCTTTCATTGACTACGACTAGTGCGTCCCTCCTTCTTCTTCCAGGTATGTATTCTATTATTCTTGTTCCTCATCATCATCATCATCATCATCTTCTTCTTCTTCTTCTTCCTCGCTAGAGTCTGGCTAAAAAAAATAATTTCAAACTTTTGCTCGCACTCATTTGATTGTTTCCTCTGTTTCATTAGACTTCTATTGGAGTTTTCTTTATTTTTTAAATTTTGGGTATGGTCTGGATTGTTTGCTTTCATTAAGTGTTTTCTTATTTAATACATTAATTTAATTTGGATTGCATTGGATTGTCCTATGGAGGATGTTCCTCTATCTACATAAATCAGATATTGCATTGGATTGTCCTATGGAGGATGTTCCTCTATCTACATAAATGAAGTCACATTTGTGATCTCTAAGAATACCACCAGCCCCAATCTTTCCTGGGTTCTCCAAAGCGCTCCCATGAGTATTTAATTTAACAATGGATGGAAGAGGTTTAAACCAGTTAACTTGAATGATCCTCATGTCATGTTTACAACTTTCAACTAGAGAAATCATATCATTCCTAGACTCTAGGATCAACATTACAATTGGTGGGCTTTTAAGAATTTATTTCTGAATTCATACCTACCTGCAGGTGTTGTGAATTTTGCTGCTTAGTATCCTTATGACTCTGAGGTGATCTAGGACTGTAAACATTAATACTATTGCCTTGATCAGTGTTGTACTGTTGTGTTTTTCTATCTGTTGATTCTGATGGTCTAAATTCATTTTTGTGGGCTTCTTGGCCTCTTAGTTTAGTAACAATAGAGTGAGGGATATTAGGAAGGGGATGTTTTAGGATCACAACTGATTTTTGTTTAGTTTGAGTGGGTTGTTTTTGTGCTGGATCAGTGGTCGCATTGTTGTTTTTTGTGCTCTTCTTTGCAAGTATGATATTGTTGGGTCTGAAGGTTTTGAAATTGCTGGAAATTTGGAGAGTAGTGTTGTTAGGGACATAAGGTTTACGAGTGGAGTTATTAGGCTCATTGGTATAATTTTGTTTGGTGTGTCATTCCTACTAGGACCCTACTGATGTTGTTCTATGACCATCTATTTACCCTTACCACCATCAACATCATGATCATCCTCTTTATTATTTAACATATTAGTACGACCAGAATTATAAACATTCTTAGTTAATTGACTATTAGAGGACCAAGTATTAGGACACTCACCTGTAGGATCCTCACATCGAATATGAGTGTGCATATCCAGACTATCATTTGCGATTTTCTCCAAATCGCCATCTCTAGAATTGGATATTGGCACGGTGGAATAACTTGATTCTTTGAGCATAGCTAGATTAAAGTGTGCTATTTCCTCTCTAATTGTTGGAGTCACTTGAATTGCACCAGAAATAACCTGAGAAATAATTTCTTGAATCCAACAACAGTGTTCATTTGGAATCGCTCCCCTGCTCTTCTTATTGTTATTCGATTTCTCATCTTTGTAGGACGAATTCGAGGAAGATTTTGTTGGATTGTCTTCACCTGTTTTGAGCTGCCTTCATGGTCTATGTCCAATGGTTGTAGATTTACTATCGGTGGCTCATATTCCATCTTGATAGTATATGTCTATTAAGAAATTCTAGAGAGAAAATTTAGAGAGGATTTTTTTTTTGACATTTTCTCTCTTGATACCCTAATAAATGTATTTCAAAAACCAAGAAACATACTTAATATTCTAGTCCATGAACTAACAAGTAAAATATTTGTCTTTTCAACATAGATTACTGAAGCTCAATAACATTAGTCATATCTAAATTTTCTGATGTGCGTATTTTAATGTTTGTGGTAACAGGTGGTTGATACAACAGACAATGGACTGATTGAAGTTCTACTCTTCAGTTGCAGCCACATTTTTCCATCCTGAACTATCTGATGTCTACATGTCATGTCTCGAGAATGGTGTAGTCACATGCATCTCTTTTGTCAAGTGGCTGACATTGATTTTATTTTTGTCAAAAAATTGTTATACATGTTTGCAATGCACACAAACAATGTCAGTTTATGTGTGTCGTGAATATATACTATCTTACTAGTATTTCTTTTATTCATGGGTTGATGTTTCTACTTGAAACTTCAAGGGAATTTCGAACCCTCTAAATCACTAAGTCAACTTCTAAATTTAAAAGAATATTATCAATATATTGTGTATTTTTTTATCAAGTGGTCCTGGAGAACAGTGGTGGACCCAGGATTTTCGTTCAGGAGGTTCAAAAAATAAATGTATAAATGTGTAATTAAGCCAACAAAACAAAATTTCAAGGAAGTAGTAGTATATAATTTTAGTGTCGGACCCTTGAATTTATTTTGGGTTTAAAACCAAACTTTTAGCATGTTTTATAAAATAAAAAACTAAATAAAATGTAACGTGAAAAACGGAACGAAAACTTTAAAAAAAATTGAAACTAAAAGTAAAACGCTAACAGAGAGAATCGAACCCCTGACATGCAGCTTAATTTCAAGGAGACCTTCCACTAGGCTATCAATTTCTCTTTGTCATTGAGGGGGTTCAAAATATATATATTCACATAAATACAAAAAATTTACCTTATATATATCGTGTAATTTTTTACCGAGGGGGTTCAGGTGAACCCCCTCGAACCCATGTAGGTCCGCCTCTGCTGGTGAACTCTCTCACTACCCTATAGATCTACACTCGAGCGTAGCCAAATGTTATTTTTATATTTAAATTTAAAAAAATCGTGATAAATTGTTAAATTATTCTACTACAAAATTTAAATTGTCACTATTTAAACATTGTATATTTTGTGACAAAATTATGTTGTCACTAAGTCGCAGGTTAATTAGAGACAATAAAATAATCGTCACTAATTGCTTATATTATTAGAGACAAAAACTAAGGTCACTATTAAATATATAATTTTGTGGCTAAAAGATTACAACATTCAACTACGAACTCTATTTTGTCGCTATTGCAACAACTTATATTTTGTGACGAAATTTTTTCGTGCCCAAAATTGTAACTAACTTTATGACAAATAACATTTTGTCACAAATTGGATACATTATTAGCGACAAAATAATGTGTCATTGATGAATTAAAATTTGTCATTAGTTGTACTTAATAAATGGCGCCAAATTATTTTTTGTTGGAAAATTTTACTGGACAAAACTTTGCTACGAAATTGTACGTTTCATCACAAAAAGTATGTTGCACATACATTTAATTATGAAATGTATTTTTTGTCACAAAAGGTGAATAATTAGTGATGAATTTTATATCGTAACTAATAATTTCATAGCTAAATATCACATATGCTGTAGTGGATACTTCTGACTACATTTGTGAAGCTTTAGCTTGTTCTCGGTCTAAAATAATAACACTAGGACAAAATAAATCAAAATTGGCCTTAATATTCCTAGATTATAACTTAATTCCAAAACCAAGCCAATCTCATGATTTTCCTACCCAATCCAGGGTTTTCCCACCATTAATTTACCTAGAACTACCAATGTCATGGTTACACAAGTGAATTATGGTATATAAATGAAGAACACATCTTTACAACAACCAAGGGTCTTATACCCCAAAATCCTCATTAACCTAGATTGTGCTTGCCTTAGGATGAAGTCATACCCTCCCTTATGGTTACCAATAATTCCACTAAGGCCAAATAATCAAAGTATCAAGTTAGGGACATATTTACTTTCCTTTACGAAGGATTCCAATGGAAAACTAATGAAATTTGCCTTAGGTCGCTCTTGATCTTCCCAAAATGCACTTGTAACATAATAAGAAGTTTTGGGGAATTTTCTACATTAACTGCGACTAACCTCGCTATAGCGGCCATACACTATTGTAACGGGCCCACAACAGCCTCATATTGACCCATAGCGGGAATTAATTTCCACTGCTATAGTTGTGTGTCACCCTCTATAGCGGCTTGCATGGGACATAACCACGTATATCCTCCCAAATTAGCCTATTTTGCAACACACCTTCAAACTTTGACGTATCAAACCAACCCTTCACGCAAAGTTGAATATTGCAATTTCTTCTCACCTGAATTCACTTCTGCAAAGTCGTATGGACTACTTAACGTCTCCGCTACAAGAAAAAAAATCTCTACTTAGACGTTTCATCCAATCCTTTCCCCAGATTACCATGACTTCCTGTTGCTCAGATTTTGTGTGAGACTAGACTAGCCTAAAATTTTAAACTTACTATTTCAGAAGTGTTCTCACCTGATTTCTTTTTAAAATAATTCATCCTTAAAGATTGAAGGGTTTGTTACAAGAGGTACCAATTTACCCATCATTCTTCCTTGAATGTTCCAACAAGAAAAAATGAGATAAATCCAGATGAAGGTAGTACTTGAATCCTAAAAAAAATTGAGGGTACTTGTCCTGCATGACCATCTCGGTTTCTCAAGTTTCTTCTTAAAAAAGAAGATGTTTCCATTGAACTTTTACCAATCAGATCTCCTTAGTTCCAAATTGAAACAAACTTCCCTAAAGTGTTAGGAAGACCCACCACGAATGTATGACTATCCTTTCCCACTTCCACTCACGAATGAGCATCCTGTGAAACAATTCTACTGGCCTTTGATGCTCATATTTCACCTACTTCCAATTATGATACTTGGACACATATTTGTCTATGTCCCTCTTTATTCCAGGCCACCAAAAAAGTTGCCTTAGGTACCGGTCCTTTCTAGTTTCACCCGGATGAAATGAATACTGTGAACCATATGATTCTGTCAACACATTCAGAACTAAATTATCGACCCGAGGGACAAAAATAGGCCCTCTAAAATTGAGCACCCCACACATGTCAAGTGTGGCATTCAAAGTCTCACTTTATTCCACCATTTACGTAGAACAAACATATGATAAAGTCTTAGGGATATGTAATGACCTTTAGGTCATTTTCTCTGTTGTCATGAGCTTTTGGCATTTAGAGTTTTCAATAGATACTCCAAGTCATTTATGACTTGTTGGGACTTATATGATGATAATCGTGATTTTCATTTAGTTTTAGTACAAGTTTCTATAATATGGAGCTTATGGAGTTAAGATACCTTTCTTCGGTCAAAACTTTAGGTAAACAACCTCAGAATTCAATTGTGATAGTTTTGTTATCTCCGAAATATCGACTTTTGGGGTAGAAAACCTATGGTTTGGATCCAAAGGACTTCGAACTCATTTTGAGCTATCTTGTGGTTTCAGATAAAATGGGGCTTCGGTTCTGGGACACACTTTTCATCGAGACAACCTATGTTGGAATTTTCAATAGTTTAGTTGAGTCCAAAATTCAATTTCTGATCGGCTAGAATTTTTTGTTTACGTTGGTTGGACCCTAATTGAGTTATGAAGGTCTATTTGAGACTTTGGATTTTAATCCCAAATAGTTAATGCATGAACTGCTTGTGCATATGTTCCCGCAGAGGAAGGCTTGATTTGATGGATCCACTCTAGTAGAGAGCTAGAGGATCTAGTGGAAGTTGATGACATAAGTTGGCCTCACTCATGTGGATCTTGATCGCTTCAACAGTCTTATGCCTACAGAGTTGGGGGTTTGCTCTTGAGAAGTTGACAGGTCTTGTTGATCTTCACGCCCCGAGCCTACACCCTAGATGTAGCCAGCACTTGAGAAGCATTGCTGGCCTCCAAGCAAACCCTTGGCCTGACTGACTACTTAGTAGAATACTTACTTAAGTGATAATAGGCTTAAAAGAATAATCTAGTACATTTGAACTCAAAGTAAATACTCAATTCCAACTGTTTGTAAAATACTCAATAACATAAGTATAATAGTTTGCAAAAATTATCTTAAGGAAAAGTAAATACTGAGAGACTCGTTAACTCTATCTATCTATGAATCCTCTTTTAGTCAAGACGGATGTCTAAACAAGACCCATGACATCTCAAGAACAATAACTAGAAAATAAATGTGAAGTCCTCTGGAATGAAAGCTGACTAGAAAATAAATGTGAAGTCCTCTGGAATGTAAAGAGGCTCACCCAAGCTATCTGAAGTGCAAAGTGATTTCAACGATGTGCTTGTTGATGATCCTGAATACCTGTACCCGCATCATAAAAGATGCAGGTTGACATGCATCAATACATTGAATGTAAGAGTATGTAATAAAACTAAATGGATAAACAATTGAACTGATAATGCTGAAAGAATACTTACCTTAACTCAACTCAATACCAAGCAATAATAAGAGATGACAATATTTAAAGCCTCATAAATAAAATATTTTAACTCAAGGATGTATATAAAAATACAATAAATTTCTCTTTACTCTTATTTTGGACAATCTCTAGCTGGCAACTATTAGGACCCAAAGTTCACCTTAGACGTGGCATAATGTATAAGACCCCTAAAGGCCTTAGACAATCCACTTAGCATACATCATACAAGATAATATAATTGTATATCAAAGAGTTTGACAAAAGTAGCGGAAGTCTAACACAAGTCTCAAATCCATCTAATACATAATAAGAAAAGTGATTGGGACATATCTCATACATCACATAAAAAGTCTGAAACTTGAATTACATAAAGCTATAAAAGTGACATCGTACTCGAAGTATGAGGACTCGCCAAGTCTTAAAATCTCTAATGCAATCAACTAGCCACGAACAGAAGGAGAAGAGTCGTCAAGCCTTACATTACTAAAACAAATGTAGGCACAAGTATGCATTAGTATGTGGAATGTACTAAGTAAGAGGGAAATGTAATAAAACATGAGACGTGATCATAAATGGACATAATTGAAAACATGGAATGCATGACCAAGTTAAAAAATAATAAAATCATTTAAGAAGATTCAAAAATCATGAACATGATTAATGCATATTTAAATCATAAAAGGGAGCTTCATAAAACATTATTAAATAACCTAGTTCGTTTTATGGGAAGTCTATCATTAGCCAACATATAGACCATGCAAGATATAATATGGAATCTAGTGTCTGCCCACACCGAAAAGGGTGTCCTCACTTACCAAGGTAAGAACCATGAACTTCTAGCTTACGTGGATCCACTAGCTAGTGTCTATCTAAGACAATCATCCTATAGAGGCAGGGACATGGGTATTCGCCACTAGTCCACTCATTGTTAAGCATAAATCCCACAAAATAGTCATTAAATTGTCTTATAATTATAGGACATGATCAATCACCACTTCTCTTATCATCCATGGAGGGGAACATCAAGTAGCCAATCCAAGGTAGAAACATCATAGGGTATCTCCTTGGACCATGTGTGAGAAAACCTTTTACCATCCATGATCTTTTCCTAATAGCTTTTTAAAGCTCATATATATATATATATATATATATATATATATATATATATATATATATATATATATATCTTCATCTATAGACTTACATAAATCATACACATTGAATTCATAAAAATGCATTCATAGACCAAAGCTTCTTCATAGATTCAGGTAAGTTAGGGTTCATAGTCAAAATTCAAAGAATAATGCATTGGTTCACATGGAATTAGTTGAAAATAATGTAATTAAGTCCAAATGATAAAAAATGAGGTCATAATAAAGCCATTGATACCATACAAATAGAACCCATGAGGAATTGAATGAAAACTTAATCAATTTTGGAAAAATTGAATTGGAGAACGGAAGAAACTTTTGGGACCCAATTGAACCCATTGATAAAGTCCCTACATGCCTTGATTGAAGCCCTAAGCAATGATGAAGAAATGAGACTTGAACTTGAAACCCTTAACTTCTTCTTCAATCTTTAGAGAAAGAAATATTGGGGAAGAACTTTGATCAACTTTTGAGAATTTTGAAACGGCATAGTTTAGGAACTAATCAGTTAGGGAAAACACCAAAAATCCCTTAAAAATAACTGTCAAGCCCTCACCAACAAACCCGACCTACGTTTTGTAGGTCCTACTATAGATCGTCCTTGTCGACTGTAGGTGGGGTTTGGGGACTTGAATTTGGACCTTCAGACGATGGTACCCATGTACAATCCATATGCCCACTTGCAGATCGTACATAGCAACCGTAGGCCCCAACTTTGTCCCTCAAAATTTCACTAAGTCTGAGTCACCTAGAGACATATCTACAACTCGTATATTGAATGACGAACCGTCTTGGTGAACCGTAAAAAGGGTACTAGAAATTGACCTTTGAAAAATATCTACCCCACCAACTACGGTATCAACCTACGGCCCATAAAAGCACCTACAGTCCGTAGGTGGG
The DNA here is from genome assembly GCA_029007595.1 of Solanum commersonii. Lineage (NCBI taxonomy): Eukaryota > Viridiplantae > Streptophyta > Magnoliopsida > Solanales > Solanaceae > Solanum > Solanum commersonii. The sequence goes on from JAJTWQ010000077.1 coordinate 2,663,264, forward strand.
GACCGTAGACACAGACACCAGCTAAGAAAGTTCTGTATTTTTCCTTCTTTTCAAATCTGAGGTGTTACAATATCTCCCCCATGGGAAAATTCTCCCTTGAATGAAACTCAAACTAGCATGAAAAAAGTAGGAGAGAAACTAACAACCCAATATTAATGCAACTTCATCACAATGCACATAACCAAAGAGGAACTTGGACTCCAAGATAAAACATATTCAAACCATTAGTTCATAAGACAAACATGCAAGATCATACTCAATGCACAAAATCATGAAACAATTGATCAAGCTAAATCATTTCTTCGAAAAAATCAAATTTTCAGCATGCATGAGGAAACATGGGAATGACTAAAATGCAAGAATCCAAAAGAGTGAACATGAGGGTCTAATGCCTCAAATAGACCCGAAGATAAAGGAAAGAGATAGGGATACTAAGACATCACACCATATTCTACCTTTCACATACCAAACCAAAGCAAGGAACCTTCCAACAATTTAAATAGTTCCACACATACCAACCATGAACCACACTATCTTCCCCTTGGGAGTAAACCTCTCCAGTCTTTTCAAATCCATCTCCTTCAACCCAAACATAGTACCAAAGTTTTAAAAACCATAGAACCATTGATACAAGTAAGAACTTAAGGAATTTCCATAAAGATATCAAGATCGACTTCAGACACAATAACCATACATGGAGCAATACCATAGACAACGAAACACCCAATATCGAGTAATGCATAACTACAATCTAAAAGACCATAATTTACCATTATTTGCATTCGGGGAACCCTCATGATCTTGTTGAGTTTGATCTTGCCAACCATCCTTTCGCTTAGCAGTAAGAAGTGGGCAATCTTTTATCTTGTGACCACTGTTTCCACACTCAAAGCATGCATTTGAACTCGCTAGACACTTACCCCTATGTCTTTTTCCATATTCCCGACACTTGGGTACTATTTTCTCACTAGAACCATTATATTGAGAATGATTACCTCTATTGGACCTTCAATGTGGGAAATCACCATTATCCCTTCTTGCTCTCTTTGAATCCCTAGTTTTCTTCTTAAGTTTTTTCTCTTCTATTTTTTGTGCACAAACCATCAAATGAGAGAGATCCATCTTTTTAACAAGCATGGAAGTTAGGCATTCTTTGACCACCAAGTCGGAAGCACCTGACACAAACTTACTCATCCTTGCTCTTGGATCTGCATCCATAGTTGGAGCGTATTTGGACAATTGCGTGTATTTCAAAGCATAATCCTTCACACTCATATTCCATTGACGATGGTTAATGAACTCAAGTACCTCTCTCATCTCAAGGGAAAAGAACATATCAAGAAAAATAACCTTATATTTATCCCAATCAATATGACCCACATCTATTACCCTCTCTTTCTTCCATTGGTCAAAGTAGACTTTAGCAAAGCCCTTAAGTTGATAAGCGGCCAATTTTGCCTTTTCCACCAAAGTGATACCCATAATTACCTCTATCTTACAGACATTATCAATTAACTCTTGATGATCTTCCTCAACTTTAAACCCATGAAATTTTAGAGGGTTCATCTTAGTAAAGTTTCTCACCCTTGTTGCAGCCGTACCAATCCTCAGGTTCACGGGAGCCACAACCTCTCTATTTGCTTAAGCCGTCATAGCTTGGGCCAATGCATGGAATGTGGATCAAAACTCATCATTAGTCACTTGCTCAGCCAAAAGGTCGACTGACACTTCAGGAACCTTGGGCTCCATATTTTCACGAACATTCCAATTCGTTATCATGGGATTCCTTTGTGGAGGCAGATTTTGTAAAGCATAAACAGGGGTTAGGATATAAGGACCTTTACAGAGGTAAACTCTGTGGCACGACTTTAGAGTAACAAAATAAGTTGAGTTTCCTAAACATCTTATAGTTTGTTATTCATAAATGTGGCACGCTTCAAACTCATGAACAATATTCTACTCGACGTGGCTTATGAGACATCCTAGGACCCTTCTAAACCTTGTACTCTGAATACCAAGTTTGTCACGGAATGGTCTACCAATCATGGAAATTTCCATCGTCCATAGGTTCAGTCATAGAACACCAACTGCCTGACATAGTCTCACTAAAACAAACATAACATTTTACCTTGAACTTGAAATGAGGCAAACTTGGTGGAGTTGAAAAGAGGAATTGTAGAACTTTAGTTTGATAGGTCATGGACCACCTAATTCATCATGCGCTGAGAGATATGGTCATTTAAATTTGACCAAGTAAAATATTATATAAAAATTCAATCGGTAAGAAAACTTTCAACTCAATTACGTGCTAGGAGATTCTAGTGACTTTGATTGATTTCCAAAATATCATTCCATACTAAATAATTGACCTTAGAACTTAAGAACAATTAAGAATCACTCGGCATGACTTTATACATAAATGAAGAATTGTTTGGGTCTTAACTTAGAAATTTTTGGGGCGTAACAATATCTTCCCATTGGGATCATTCGACCACGAATGACGGTTAAACTGAGAATGGAAAAGAAAAAAGTTACTATCATTATCTCTCTTTACTTCTGACTTATCTTTTTACATAGGTGAAAGTGATTCATACTCAGAGTTTTGAAACTGGACTAGAGCACACTTGGCACAAACACTCAATAAGATTTCAAGATTACTGGTCATGGCATGAACCTTTTAAGCATCACAATAGGAGCATCAACTCTATCCCATCTATCATTACTCAACTACTATCATCAATATCATTATCAAAACTAGAAGGATCAGTGAGGGAGCTTAGAGTGAAAGATCATAAGCACGATTTTTTCAATACATCTAATATAAGAATATGCATGACATAACAATATTGTTTGCTTGTCATTGAGGGTGAATCATGAATTCACAAGACTGGGCATACTATGAGATACAAGTGCTTATCTGAATAGGTTCATATCACGAGGCTAATATTCACGACTTTATAGAGTAAGATTGAGATCAATGGGATAAAGTCTTTGCCCCTTATTCTGGGAACTGAGCATAGATGTGAATCTATTGAAGTGTATGAGCATATGCCATGAACACAATTCTAATATTAGAAACATTAATAGGTTGTTGTAATGATTGAACTTTGAGGAATATGAGATTATGAATGGATTGATATAAAACTATAACTCATTTTGAACACATCACTATTTGATTCTTAACACTTGACGGGTTTCTCATCTTATCATCTACCCCTTATGTTTGAAGCTTACACTCTAAAGCTATATATCTAATTCATCTTTTCTAAACTAGTCTATAATTGATTTAAACTTATACTCGTGAAATACTACTCTCATTGCTACTAAACTCTCCACGTGTAGGCATTAAGATTCCTTCTAAGGATTCTTATGAGAAACTAGTCTTAACTTCTTTTGGCTTCTATAGAAGACTTTTTTATACCTGCTACACACATTTACCTATTAAGTCATTTAATCTAATTCTTAATAGTCCGACTTCTCCTTATTATTCCACTAATATTGTCCTTCTAAGTTCATATCTAGATAACTGGAGGAAACTTGAACTATATTCGAAAGACTCTTCATTGACTATATATTATCTTTTCGATCAAACTCTTAAGGGTAATAAATAATGCTTAGATCAACCTATTCCACATTGTTAACTCAAATATACTATCTACAAACACATGAAAAGACATAAACTTAATTAAAACCTCTTCTAACTACATACGATCTCGGGTACACCTTTCAATGCTCTTGTTAATCTAATGGCTTAGCCATACATCATTTCTCTCATCTAAGGTTCAGAATACCACACTTGTACCACTCACATTCATTGCAAGCTAACATCATAATTCCTCACTTATTCTATGTCAAACATACCAGATCAATTCTCAAAACTAACATCATCGCCCTTGTGTTGCCATCTTTTTTTTTTATCACGATACTCATCTAAATTTCAAGCTTAGTGTCTAGTAATAAACACAGGCATCAATATAATTTCTCACATCTTATACTACTTACGACTACCAGATAAAATTAAGAAACACTCACCCCGCAAGACCTCATGAAAAGTAGTCAATATTTATCTCCTTGTCTACCTTTTTACATATTATCATCATGAGGATCTCCCTTCAAAATCATAGGTCTAACTTAGATCGATCACATCATTAATACTCTATCATTTTATTCAACACCTATACTTGGTCTTTGCTAATGCAGTGACACATTGACATAAACTCCTTTCTAGTTAAAGTATACTCTAACTCATCCTAACAAGTAACCATTCCTCTACCTTCTATCATAAAATCCAGACAAAAATATTTTTCCTTAGCCAACACATAAGAGAAAAACACCTCGCTAATGGCTTATTGGGTACATGATTGCAACTATACATTTTACTCAATAACTATCCCAATTTCTTAGGTTACTACATATCTAAATGCATACTTCTAACTCTAGGCACTTCTACTACTATTGCATATAACATCATAACTCATACTATATTTTCAGGTGAAAATATCCAAGCTCTAAAACATACTTTCCTCCTAAAGGGTATCTCTCGAAACAAGGTTTAGAGAAAAGAGTTTGAGAGTACACCTCACTTTTAACTCGAACATACAATTCATATGAATAAGAGTGCATTCTTTCGAATCCAAACACTTAAGCTCACTCACATGCTACTCTCAAGCCCCTCTACAGTTTCTTGAATTTTTGAAGATTTTATTTGAGAGAAAATCATTGATAAGGATCTGGGATTTTCTATTTCAACCACCTTGAGTATGAGGGGTAGTCAAATGGATTTGAGAAATGTACGAGTCTGATTACGTTTCTTATGCCACAGTTCTATTGCACAATTTAGAGTAAGAAAGAAGGAAAACTTTTTTTAAATATTTGTAGTCCCTTATTTATAGAAATGGGGACCTCACGACCATAAATAAGATCGTACTAACATAGCTTCATAGACACCCTAGGACAGTTGAACTCTATGCTTTGATACCAAGTTTCTCACGCCCCGAGCCTACACCCTACACATTTTTGACACTCGAGAACCATTGATGGGCCCCAAGAGAACCCTTAGCCTGGTTGACTACTTAGCAAAAGACTTAGTCATGTGATAATAGGCTTAAAAATAGAATCTAGCACATTGAACACAAAGTAAATACTCAACCTCAACGTTATAAAATACTCAATAAATAAGTATAATAGTTTGCAAAAATATCTCAAGGAAAAGTAAATTCTGAGAGACTCCTCAACTCTATCTATGAAGCCTCTATTATTCAAGATGGATGTCGAGACAAGACCCATGACATCTCAAGACCACTGACTAGAAAATAAATGTGAAGTCCTCCGGAATGCAATGACGCTCACCCATGCTATCTGAAGTGCAAAGTGATCTCAACGAAGTGTCTGTTGATGATCCTGAACACCTGTATATGTATCATAAAATATGAAGGTCGAATGACATCAATACATTGAATGTTCAGTATAATATAGCTGAATGGATAAATAATTTAACTGATAAGGTTGAAAGAACCCTTACCTCAACTCAACTCAATACAAAACAATAACAAGAGATGACAATATTTAAAGCTTCATAAATAAAGGATTATAACTCAAGGATGTATATAAAAATACAATAAAATACTCTTTGCTTTTATTTGGGAGATTATCTAGCCGACAACCATCACTATGTGTTACGTGATGATACATCGTCTCGCCGCACTGTTAGAACGGTCCTATACCTTGAAGTGGTATAGACTACCTCAACTAAGTGGATCCACTAAAGCTCTGCTCAAAAGAAATAAGGATTCATCTAAAAAGTGTGATCCTTTACCCATGTTGGTTACATGGTCTATGAGAATGTGAGTTGTCTGAACTCATTCACATATCGGTGCTCAATACTACTCCCAATAAATATATGTTTATGCTCAAATGTATAAAACATACTCTTTCTCAATTTGAGGTAATTGCTCAAAATATTCTCGTAAGAGAGGTTGCCGATATGAAATATCTCTGAACTTATTAACTCATGTAGAAATCAAAGTTTCTCTTTTCTTAATATAAAAATGATACATTTGGGAATACTTAGTTCCCTATACTCTTTCTCAAATTATGTATAAAACTCTTTTCGAAACTCATCTTTGCTTTCTCAAAAAACCAATTTAAGACAATTGTTTGGTTAAAAAGATTCTCAATAATAACTCAATAAATGCTCAAATACTAGGGCTCATGCTGAAAAATGGACATGAACAATTAATTCAAGAATCTCAATACAAGATATATATAACAACTCAATAATCGGGATTAGAATTTAGAAGTCAACAACAAATCTTATCTTAAGAATTTTCAAAACTAAGGATGTAACCATAGATTATCCTTTACTGATAGAAAGTAGATGTAGGGTGTGATGATGAACTCAGTCCATCACTATGATAGTCTTATGTGCTAGTTAGTTGAATGATATACTCAGTTGAAACACTCAAAAATGGCTTAGAATAGGGTTAAAAGCTTGGGAAAGGGTTAAAGTAACCTAGAACGTGTGCTGGAAGTTGCTGAAAAAAAATTGCAGCAAGCCTTCACAGAATGGTCTACCAATCGTGGAAATATCCACCGTCCGTAGGTCCAGTCGTAGAACATCAATTACCTCATAGGACTTCACTAAAACAGGGATAACTTCTTGCCCTAAACTCTAAATGAGAAAGATAAGGCGGTGTTGGGAAGAAGACTCGTAGACCTTTAGTTTGACAGGTCATGGGCCACCTAATTCTTTATGAGCTGAGATATATAGTCATTTGAAGTTGACCAAGAAAAATCTTATTTTAAAACTCAATCGGTAAGAAAGATTTCAACTCAACTTTGTGCTAGAAGATTCTAATGATCTTAATTGATATCCAAATTCAGTCTCACACTAAAGAATTGACATTAAAACCTAAGAACAATTAAGAATCACTCGGCACAACCTTATACATAAGTGAAAAATAGTTCAGCTCTTAACTTTAAAAAATTTTGGAGTGTAACAACTTGATTTTATAGAGTAACTATAACAAGAAAATATATAAACAAGAACCCCAAAATTTATCATCAAGTTACATGACAGTAACAATCTAGAAAACAAAATAACTATAATCCATCATATACTCCTAAAATCATCACCCTTAATCATTGGGGAATTATGGAGTAATCATTAGCCACCAAAAATTTGTCCTAAGTCCCAAAAAAATACCATAAGTTCTAGTTTTCACGTTTTGCACAAATTCAAATGTTCATTCTTTCTCTTTCCCAACCCAACACTATAGTAAGTTATATGACCCTATGTACATATATAAAATTAAAGGTTTGAGGTTTGGTTTACTCTTACCTGATTAACTCATGCTTTTTTCTTTCTTTTTTTGTTGCCGTGAGTTCTCTCTGCCATTTGAGTGTGAAAGCCGCAAGTTTCCTCTTTTTTTTTTCTTTTTTTTTTTTTTTAAAAATTATGCGTCAAATATTAATTCCCTAATAATTTAATTCATTTTACACATGGGCCAAGTGACATAGGGTATTAAATAAATTATGGATTTTTCTCATTAACCATCAACTATTTTTTTTAATTATTTAATAAATACCCGCCAACTAAATTACCATAGTTGAATGAATCGCTCAAAATTTTCGTTTAAAATTTATGGAAAGAGTCTTTTAAAAAAGGAGTTATAGTACTCAAAATGACCTAACGGGTTGTTACAAAAACAAGAGTAGGAATAAGAATATATGGAGTAAAGTGGGAATGACCTCTATGGAGGTCAAAATGCGAGAAATGGTGTTGAGATCATTTGGGCATGTAAAAAGAAGTGCAAATGCCCTAGTGAGAAGGTGCAAGAGGTTGGTAGTTGTCACAACCCAACCCATCGGGCCGTGAAGGCACCTACTCTAACACCTAGATAGGAGAATCCTCAAGCCCACTTAATCATATCATGCAAACAAACATAAACTAAACACCTTATCTCTATATTGGAATACTCACAATTTGTGAAACAAGTATCTTTTTAAAGAAAATACATTGATCCCTCCTTCGAGGAACTAGTCTAAATAGGTGCACGACCTACCGAGAGAATGTAGTATACAAGGAAAATAAGACGCAACTCCCACCAAGAGGAAAGAAGAGTAGAAGCTATCCGAGATCATCCTTGTCTTCGCCTATATGAAACGTTACTGAATCCTGCAACCAGACTATGTCAAGTAACATAGCAAGAGTAGTATTAATACACAAAACACATACTATTAGGTTACACCACCCCAAGTCTTTATCCACCCATTTTTATCATCCCTGGCATAATAATCATAAGTTGGCACACTTTAATCCTAGTTTCCTACCTCATTCCGCTGTCAAATCTACCACTTAACATTCGACACATTTGCCAATCTAAGGTTTCCCAAGCCTATTCGTTTATGCCACCCTAAGGCTTCTCAAGCCTACCAGTCATGCCACCCTCATATCAGATCATAACCTAATCATTCTATCACATATAGATTTTCTGAATATAAGACCACTACTAACTCTATTAACCAATCTACTATTCTCCCTCTAGCTTTCATACCAACACCCTAGCCCTTGACCCATTTTAGTAAACCACACGCAATACCTTACTGAACCATCTAAAACTGAACAATCATAACAAGTCCCAGTATTTAAACTATGCATCAGATCCCTGGTCATCAACATGACCTAGTAACCACTACTTAGCAAAACAGATAAGATACAATTATAATCATAAGTAAAATATAGCTTGGACTCCTAGTCCTCACATTGAGTTGATACACATAATAAACATGAACAACCTCAACATAACAAGCCATACCAGATTCATCACACCTTTCAAGTAATTCAAACCATCAAAGATCCCTAAAACATCATCCATAGTGTTTAACATGCAAACCTAGTCTACACAAGAACCATCACAACATTTAAACACAAGTCCGACCGCTCATGGACCAACATGCAATAATCACATTATGAAAAAAGTAAACCTGGTTCACTCATGAAACCAACATGTAGATCAGATTCTCTTATGGTATCCACACATAAACTATTAGTGTAGCCGCGTGGTACCCGAGCCAACCATTAGTAAATTTGTACCGACATGGTACCCGAGTCAATCAACAATTACAAACAACATGCACAATCACAATCACAATAAACAACCACACTTAAAGCCATTAATAAATTAAACATGTTAATTCATTGCATGAGATTATCAATATGAAGTCATTTCACATTCACCCTTTTATTTTCTGAACATGCATTACACAATCATTTCACATGAATCAATCAACATGAACACAACCTCCATAATCTCATGAATTAATAGTATTCTCGCTCATTTTGTTTCCCTTTATTACCACCAGTTCTAGAAATGGTTATAACACAACAATTTCACAACACTTAACCTTACAATTACCACCAAACCACACTAACCAGAAAACTCAAGCTTAACAATTAAGAACTAGAAAACAGCTTGTTAGTCATTGTCTTTCCCCTCGCCTTAATAGTAATAAACAACAACCTTCAACCATCTAAACTTCGTGCCCGAAGGCCTAGGAATGAAATCTCTCTTCAATCTATAAAATATCATGCAATTAGAAACAGATATAAAGTATTCAGTTAAGAAAACCTAGCCTACTTGGATGCTAAGCAACTGCTGCAGAAGTCTGATCATGAACTTTGACCCCTTTGTGAAGCTTTAACTTGTTCTTAGTCTAAAATAATAATATATTACAAAATCAATCACAAATAACCTAAATAATTCTAGATTATATCATAATCCCACACCCTAGGCCAACCTCATGATTTTCCCACCCAATCTAGGGCTTTCCCACCATTAATTCATCTAGGATTACCAACCTCATGGTTATACTAGTGCATTATGATAAATAAAATCAAGAATAACCTCTCTTAAGAACAGCCCAAGGTCTTACACACTAAAATTCTCATAAGACCAGATTTTCCCCACCTTAGGATGAATTCAAACCCTCTCTAAGGGCCACAAATATCTTCTCTAAGGCCTAATAATCGAACTACAAAAGTAGGGGATTGGATTGCTCATATTTACGAAAATTCTTGATGAAAATCTATTGAATTTGTCCTAGGTCACCCTGCCTCTTCTCCAAAACATTCCTGGACAATAATGGGCGAGGTCTCTATAGCAACTGGCCGACTACTTTGTTTCTTAATGATTAGTTCATCCGTAACGATGGGACGGGTCGTTGCAATAGTAATAGACCTAAGGAGAGATAGAGGTAGACCAATAAATAATTGGGGAGAGATACTTAACAAAACATGATTTAGCTCACCGAGGAAATGATCCTAAATAGGGAATATGAAGTTTGAGAATCAAAATAAAAGGTTAGCAGGTAGTCAAGTGATTTCTTTCTCTTACGGTTGGAGATCATTTTATTAGAGCACCTTATTTGATCCCTCTTCTTCTTATCAGTATTATCATTATTATTGTTCTACATTACCTTATTATTTCTGTTTTAGTATTACTATTAGTTTTTGTTACGTTGATTATCTAGTCTTTGTTACGTTGATTATCTTTTCTTTAATTGTTCCCACGGTTGATATTATTATTAGTCTCTCAATTCAAAAATGTTTTTTACAGTAACTTTTGTTTAAGTATCTTGAGTTTTTAATTTAAGAAAATTGAAAGATTGATGGTAAAGTCAATCATCGTACTAGTGCGGTGAGAATGAATTAGCTGGAAGCTTGTCTTATGAGTCTTTAATGAAAAAGGTACCATCAAAATTTAAAGGTGAGTACATATATAGTATAGAGCGAATTTGTTATATGGAGCGAAGTGTTGGTCAATCAAGAATTCTCATGTCCAGTAGATGTAAGTTATGGAAAATGATGTTGCTTGATGGATGTGTGGGCATACTTGAAGATATAAAATTTAAAAATGAGGATATTTGAGACAAGGTAGGAGTAACCTCCACCGTGGACAATATGAGAAAAACAAGTTGAGATGGTTTGAGCGTGTAAAGAGGAGATGTGTAGGTGCCTCATGCTAGTGAGGAGGTGCGAAAGGTTGAATATAGTGGGTACTATAGGAGATAGACCAAAGCAGCATTTGAGGGAGAGGTCATTAGACAGGAAATGATGTAGTTTCATGATCTTCCTAAGGACCTTAGATAGCAGGATATATGGTCATTAATTAGGGTAGAAGATTAGTAGGTATATGTATGTAAGTGTTGTCTTGATTTTTAATGGGATTAGGGTTAGTTATCATTTGGAGCACCGTGTATGTCATTGTATTAGCCTTATCCATGTAATTTATTGCTTTAGATGTATATTACTATTTTTTATTTATTATATTTTGATTGTACACTATTTTACTATTGTTAATGTTACTTTTCATTTTATTAATAATATGTACTGTTTTTCTTATTAGTAGTAATGTTTCTTCATTGTTATTTTTTCTTTTCATTACTATTTTGATTTGTTGAACTTGAGCTAAATGTCTGAACCTATCTCTCTACCTTCACAAGAGTAGGAATAAGATATGCGTACACTACCGTTTTTAATTCCCACTTAGAAAATTTCATTAGATATGTTATTATTTGTTGTAGTTCCCATTTATCTGGATCAAATTAAATGAATTTTACTTCATATTTTCAACTTTTTTTTTATATTGCTTTGATATGATAAAAACTTGCAACTCATAATAGTAACTTTTCATATAATTATACTTCGTTTCAATTTATTTGTCATATTTTGACTTGACATGGAGTTTAAGAAAGTAAAGAAGACTTTTGAATATTATGGTCTTAAATTAAAGATATTCAAATGTACCAAAATGTCATTTAATCTTGTGGTCTTAAGAATGCCATGTGAAAAGTTTGGATTAAAGGGTTGCTAAAAAATGAAAGAGATATCTTTTTAAACGAACTACAATAGAAAGTAAGACAAACAAATTGAAACAGAGGCAGTAGTATTTGAATTTAAGCATATTTAACCTTTAATTATTCAATACATGCAATTTGATACCTTTTCCTATAAATATTCGCAATTTCTTAGAATTATTAATCATTTTATTATCCATCTGTTATGTTAAACTGGTATTGTTACTCTATATTTGAGGGAAAGATACTTCTAAAAATAGTCAAAATATAACCCATTTTATACATAAAGGAATCAAAAGCATAAAATTATGAGATAAATTACACTCTAGTGCAACTAATAAAATGACTTGATGTAATTTAATTAAGGTTTTAAATGTTTACCTAAGTTGGCCCAAAGGAGGAACTTAAGGGTCCTAGAGGGCTGCCATGGAGTCACAAGCCCCTCTTGATCTCCAAAAGACCAAACTTAGAGACAAATGATAGATGTTGATGAGACAAATTTAATGCAATAAGAATCGTCTTGAAAGTTCATCCACAACTTCGAAAATTGCAAATTACTGACGTAATTATTGTAGCCAAAATCCCAAGAGCAAAGTGTCAACCATTTTAAAAATATTTTTCGATCAAATTCTATTGTGATTCTGTCACAACCCAACCCACCGGGTCGTGCGGGCACCCACTCTAACACCTAAGTAGGAGAACCCTCATATCCCAATAGTTAAACATGCAGAAAATTTAAAGAAAACAAAGATAAATATAATAATATGATTTTAAAATTAATATCCTTAGACACACTTTTAGTTAAAACTTATAAAGTAATTTAACAACTCCCAAGGATCTAGTCTAACCAGGTACAAGAGCTACTAAGAGTACAATTGGACAAGATAAATAAAAGACACAACTCCCACCATGCGGAAGGAAGAGTAGAAGCTGCTGGAGAATTTCTTCGTCTTCACCTAATGAAACATCACCAACCTGCATCCAGACTATGTCAAAAGACATAGCAAGAGTAGCATCAGTACAAACACACGTACTGGTAGGCAGCATCAGTCAACTCGACGCCCACCGCATAATATAAGAAACCAACTAGTAGGGTCATGCAATAAAACCACACGCTTCTCCACCCTTGCCCTTCCTTAAAAATACTTCCAATTTACACCCGTACTTTAATTACTAACCACCTTCTCAATCAGCTCATTTACCAAGTTCTTGATCATAGCCTAATCGTTCTAACACATTAGCAAATCCCCAATTACACCTACCAACATTCCAACTAACCACTCAGTTCGTACCCTTACTTCCTTGTCACATTACTCAACCATGGTCACATAGTACCCTACCTCAAACTTCCTTACCACTAAACCCAAACTCTTTTCCCAAGGTGAAGTCCACCTATGCATATTTCATCGCATACACTACCTCTACTTCCCACCATTACGACACACGAACAACTCTTACTATCCATCTCTCTCCCCCTGAACACTTTACCCTTCCACTATACCCAACAAGCTAAGTTCTCTTAACACACGAAACAATCAAATATATGCCAATACAACAATATACCCACTAAGTGCAACATATATAAGTCAACACCACCATATAATCACATGCATATATTGAATCTATATAATATCATCAACATATACGATTATGCAAATCATTGGTCCTCTCATGGAACCCAAACCCAAATAGTTAGCATACCAGAACGCGGTATCCGATCTAAGGTTTATGCCGAAATGTGGCAACTGATCCCATAATTATGCCGTAACGTGGCAACCAATCCAAGTTAGTTATGCCGGAACGTGGAAACCGATCCATTCATCACACCACAATCACAATCGCAAGTATATTCTCAAGATCATACAATTAAGTCATGATTCTAGTCATCCTTCATCCCTCTATCTCATATTCAACAAGTGTGATCAATAATGCAACATTCATATACATGCAAGTATCATAATAAAGCAAGAAAAACATACATCACACAATCACAGAATCACAACCATCACCTACAATGGATCTACTCATCACGCATATCATGCAACCCTAATTCGACCATACTCAGCCTTAATTCATCGTCTAAGGCTTCTTTTTAGGGTTTGAATCATAGATCATTCGGTGCACGAAGGCCTACGCATAAATCCTACCATCAATTTACATATATTACGCAGTAGATACAGATTTAAACTACTCAATTCATAAACCTAATCTACCTGGGCGCCAAGCAGCTGCACGGAGTTTTGGTCTTTGATTCTTGTTTTTGGAATTTTGTGACAGTGATCTTGACCAGAAATTCGCAATCCATCAACATCTTCACGCTAGAAATCTCTCTCTCCCTTCTTCTCAACCTTGCAGCAGGTTTTTGGGGGTTTCTAAGGTGTTTTACGAATAAATTAGGTATTTTAGAAAGAAGGAGAAAATAGGATTTTGCGTTATTTAAGTTCGGTCTCGCCTATCCTGCTCTGGTGCCAACTTACGCAGCCCTGGCACCGCCGCCCTAGCGGCATCTAGCCCGCTATGGTGGGACAATGGCCCAAATTTTCTTGGATTTTTGTTTCTCCTAAATAACGATGGTTCGGGTCGTTATAATAGATACCAATTTTCCCCTCATTCTTCCCTGAATGACTATGCATGGGACATCACATACCCCATTTCGATTTACTTTAAATTTAATACTTGGTCCACTATGGAATCACAACGAATGGTGCCTTTTCAGTTTATCGATGTAATAAAAGTACTATGCTCGAAGACTAAGTGAAGAATGCAGCAATACACAAAGAAACGAAAGCGTTTTTAAACTACACAGTTGGCCCGCCAGGGCGGGAGCCTTCCTGCTGAGGTAGGGCCGTTGTGGCGGGGATCTCCCACTGAGGCCGGAGATCAGGAAATAGTATAGGGGGAATGAGGAATGGTTTCCTCATTTCTCCCCTCTCTCCTCACAAAACTCTCCCAAACTCTCTCAATTCCCTAGTTTCGAACATCAAAATCCAAGTAATTTTCTCGTCTCTTACACTCTTTACTTCATTACTAGACTAATGATAATTGTTTGACGATTAACTGGTCGAGAATACACTGATAATGGGGTAGTTTTCTGAAAATAAACTAGGTTGCTTGATTTGCTAGAAAAACGTAGCATGGGTACTTCCCTACCTTAATTCATGCAATCCTAATTCGACCATACTCAGCCTTAATTCATCGTCTAAGGCTTCTTTCTAGGGTTTGAATCATGGATCACTCGGTGCATGAAGGCCTACGCACAAATCCTACCATCGATTTACATATATTACGCAGTAAGCACAGATTTAAACTACTCAATTCATAAACCTAGCCTACCTGGGCGCCAAGCAGCTGCATAGAGTTTTGGTCTTTGATTCTTGTTTCCGGAATTCGTGACGGTGATTTAAACTACTCAATTCACGCTATAAATCTCTCTCTCCCTTCTTCCCAAACTTACAGCAGCTTTTTGGGGGTTTCTTAGGTGTTTTACAACTAAATTAGGTATTTTAGGAAGAAGGAGAAAATAGGATTCACATTATTTAAGTTCTATCTCGCCTATCCCGCTCTGGTGCCAACTTACCCCGCCCTGGTGCCGCCGCCCTAGTGGCATCTGGCCCACTATGGCGGGACAATGACCCAGATTTTTCTGGATTTTAGTTTCTCCTAAATAACGACGATTCGGGTCGTTACAGATTCATGACATCTCACCTACTAGGTTGAAAGGTCATCAACAGATCTACCTCTTCACGAATTTTGAGAATATTTCATCTTATTGTTCGAGAGAAATCAAGTGATAAAGTTTGGCAAAATTACGTTTTGTATAATAGTGTATAAAATTGAATATTTATGTATACAAGTGTATAAATAACTCTTATAATTTTGTATAACATTATATTTTGGTGCATAATATTTTATATCAAGTTTTTAAACATATTTTGTAAAAAAGAAATATGAAAGTTTTGTATGTGTATACTATTATATACTAAATTGTGGTTTGGGCTAAAAATTTGTAATGTAAGTTGATAATTGTACCTTTATTTTATTTTTCTAATTATTTCAAGGTTAGATGCGTGAGTCATATATTATAGGATAAACTACCTTATTAGACACATATCACTACCATATATTCTAACCAGACCTCTACTTTCAAATAATTACATATATTACCATTTTTAATATTTTATACCATATATATTATTGAAGATACAATCAGATACCCACATCCCTTAAAACTAGGATTGATTAATTATCTTTACATTTGAACTCCATAATTATTATTTTAATAAGGCAAAAGGGTCTGGTGGACCCTTATACTTCACTGAGATTGTAAATTGGACCCTTCTTCTCCACAAAGTTTCAACTGGATACTTCAACTCAAACAAAATAGAAATTTTAAGCCCCTTTGATCATTAACCAGCTTTATGTGGTATAAATTTAGCTAAGTTGGAAAAATGGATGTTACACATGTGAAATAAGAGCGTGAATTGATTTAAAAAGTTACTAAAATTAAATAAAAAGTAAGAACAATTAACCTACCTTTAAAAAAAAGTAAAAAAGAAAAAGAAAACCCAATTTTCTTCAAACTCACCCACCCACCCTTTTTGGAAAATAGCAGATCCCCCACCTGCTATATCACTATTCTCTCTATTATCAATTAATTTTTTCTTGCAATCTCACTTTACCTCATTTTCAAATGAAAACTACACATTCATCAAAAATCCAACAACAAAACTAATTGGAAATGAAAGAAAAAAACTTCTCCAAATTGAAAGCTTAGATCAAAATTGAAGAAGGATTTTTGCTGCTACTAATTGTTTCTTTTTATTTATCTTTTTAGAAGTAAAACTTTTAAAAAACAAAGAACAAATTTTCATCTCTCTTTTAAATTGTAGATACAACTTTGAAATTTTCATATTTCTTAATCTTTTTTCTTTCAAGTTTGAGTTTTCTTTCAATTTCAAGATTTTTGGTGTCAAGTTTAGTATTAGGAGTAGTAGGATTTGAGTGCTTTCTTCTATTGATGTTAATATCAGTTTTGATGAAATTGTAAGATCAAATGGTGCTCTCATGGACTTTCTTTTGAGTTGGGGTTCTTGAGAACAAGGTGAAAATTCATTTTTAAAAGTATTTATTTGTTAGATAAAATAAATATATAAAAATAGCACTATTACCATTAAATTAATGAGATAGATATGTCGTGGCTTTTTTTTTTACATGGATACGATAAGTGTCATCCATGTTAGATCGAGTGAGGAACACGACTGACATAAGGGTTTAAACTTTCTATTTTGATAGAGTTGAAGTGTCTAGTTGAAACTTTGGAGAGTTGAAGGGTCAAGTTTACAATCCTAGTCAAGTATAAAGGTCCACCAAACCCTTTTCCCTTTTAATAATAATAATCACATATCTTTCTCTCTCATCACCCTCTCCAATCTCCAACACCATCAGTATCTCTCTTAACGCCATCAAAGTTAACATTGTGCAGAAAATCAACATAAGTCATAGCAACCTTATAAACTTTGTCCATAACCTATTTGAAAGAAAAACTGTGTGGCCTCACCAATACAACAACAAGTAACTATGTGATGGGGATCTAAGATACAATGGGAAAATGCATTAACTGAAGATAATCCAGCATTCAAGACTCATCAAGTTTCTTCACTACACAGAATATGAGTTGTTGTTACCCAAACTTACCCTTTTCACCAGAAGTGGATCCAAAATGGCCAGAATACTTGGTCCTAAGTTTAGCACGAAGTCCAATTACAAGCAGGAAAGCCATCTTACAAAGGTCTATCGAATCTAAGCGCAGCGAGCAACATCGACAAATCAAAAGATGAAGCAAACATTATTGCGGTGAGATGTCCTAACCAACCATGAATGCAATAAAAAA
Source organism: Solanum commersonii (assembly GCA_029007595.1). Taxonomy (NCBI): domain Eukaryota; kingdom Viridiplantae; phylum Streptophyta; class Magnoliopsida; order Solanales; family Solanaceae; genus Solanum; species Solanum commersonii. The sequence continues at coordinate 2,681,010 of JAJTWQ010000077.1, forward strand.
AGTTTTAATAAGCAGGGATATACACTGATATTATGATATAAAAAAAAAATAATCTATTATTATAATTGGAGAGACAAGCTTTATGTATAGTTTCAATATGCAAAATTGTAATCAACACAAGTGCATAACAATTAACTTACAACTTTCATTGCTTAACCTAACCTTATGAAAGTCATCTTGTAGGTACAATTGTACTACATGTCAACTATTGTAGGATCCTTTGCCGCGTTGGCTAAATCTGACAAGAACAATAATATATCGTATATATAAGCTATTTACAACAAAAGTATACAATAAATATAATAAAAATACTATTACCTTTTTTCAATTTGCTAGAGATTATAAAAATCTTCCTCAACACTTATAGGTTGTTGTAGTTTTTCACTTCGTAGACAATCTTGAAGACACACTAAAACTTGCACTAATTTAGGAGTCAATGAGCTCCTAAATAGATCGAAAAGACGTTCGCCAGTACTAAACGCATATTCAGATGCAACACTTGAAACTGGAATATCTAATAGTACATCACAAGTCATCTCAAAAAGAATTGGAAATCTAGCTGTGTTCATTTTCCACCAAAACATAATGTTAAATTCTTTGGTGTCATTATCAGTTTCTTCACATAAATATTTATCCAACTTCATTCTTGTCACGACTCAAAGTACACCCTAGACGTGATATGGTGTATAAGACTCCGTGAGACCCTACACAAGTCAGTTGACATACATATACACATAGTAATAGATCAAAGTAAAACATACACATTAATAAGAGAGTTTGACATTTAAAAGTAGAAGTATAACATAGTCTTGACAAGCCTTTCTACATCATCAAATGAAGTGGTCGGGATGTAACTCGTACACCACATACAACATCCGAAAACAAAAGACCTAAGGAAGCAATAAAGGTGATATCCTTCTCGAAGTATGAGGACTCACCAATTCTTCAAATCCTTAAGATGGTCAACTAGCCACAAACGGAGGGAGGTGAGTCAAAAGCCCTACATTAGTGAAATGATGTAGGCACAAATATACATTAGTGCATATGATGTAGTAAATATGAAGGACATGCATGAAACGTAAAACATTATCATAAGGGGAGATAATCAAAAACATGGAATTCATGACCAAGCTAAGCATAGTAACACATTTGAAGAGATGTCCTAAAAACATGAACTTGGTTAATGGATTTTGAAATTATAAGGAAACTTTATAAAACCTTGGCAGGAAAGGAGAGTGACGCCTTCGTAATCTGTACATGCGCCTTTGATACCCATGTTGCAGCCTCTTCCTCGGTGGAAATATACCCAGCAATCTATCCCATGAGGTGCTCCCTTGAACTCGGATCCTCCATCTCCGTGTCACTAGTCACTATATGGTGTTGGACTTCAAATAATCCTATTGAGTTTGGTGCCATGTATTCTGGGCTATGTAGCATCCTGTTGATCATGGTCTCAAAGATATCCATGGTTTGACCTCTCAATGAGACTGTATTTATTGGTCCCCAAGTGGTTGCAACTGGTTTTTGTGCCCTCTTTGTCGTTTCAGTATCTGCGGCAAAGTTCAAGTGGCCACATAAGAGACATAGAATTCTCTGGTAAGATGGTGTGTGAACTCTCCCAGCACGTTGTTAGTCCATTCAAACTGGTGCATTTGGAAGAGTCTATAAATTGTTGGGAATGCCTGGATATTTTCCCCGACCAATCTGGATTTCGGTATAATGGGTCGCTCGCCAAAACCTCCCGTCTTTGACACTATGCCATTCTTAAAGAAGTCTTATGACATGGGGACTGTCCACATCCGGCGAAAGCAGTCAATGATTTGTTGCCTCATTACTGGGTCAGACTCCCGTTGGTGGACATATTGTATCATCGGTGCCCTATCGCTATCATTATCATTCTCTTTTTGGGCCTCATTATCTTCCTCTGCTCCTGTATCGTCTTCTACACCTTTATCTCGTTGAGGTTCATTTGCACTCTCTTGATGACCGCTATCAGAGTCTTCACCACTTTTGAACTCGCTGCCTTCCTCTTCAAACTAGGAAGGAGTGTGTTGCACAATAGCTCATGATGTTCGTGACCTGGTAGCTCGAGGGGAGTGATCTTCGATTTAAGTATTTATTCGGACCTTCGAGCTACTAGATTCCCTCTCCATTTCACTCTGAGTTAGGGATGGATGTGGTGAAGCAAGCAGTGGTACAGTGTTTCGTCTTGGTCCCATTGTACTAAAAAGGAAACGGGCATGGCACCCGATCCAAATGAAAAACACAGATCACACATCACACATCACAATCACAATGAATAAAAACACACATGTACTCTAAAGTAAACACATTCAATGTATGATATTAACAACAAACTATCATTTCAATTTATACTTCTCTTACTTGACTAACCATGAATATATATGTAATACTAACAAAGAAGTTATCAAGAACATATAACATAAATGGGAAACCAAACAACCATCACCTATACCAAAAAGCTCTTCCTCGGCAATTTTCTAGCTTATAACCCAATTACCTAGAAATTAACACCCCTAGAATAACCCCTAACAACAATAAATACTTTACTATCCTAAACAACTATAAACACGCATTCATCCGCCCAGACTTTGTGCACTACTAAAAAATTGTCAAAAAATGACGGCCAAAAGGGACAGACTGCATCGCTTTTTTGGTCAAAATCGACGGAAAAGCGACGCAGTCACTTTCGTCGCTTTTTAGCTCGACGCTTTTCAAAAAGCGACGGACAACGTCGTTTTTCAAATAGCGACGGACTACATCGCTAAAAAAGCGACGAACTGCGTCGCTTTTAGAGACGGACTGCCTCGCTTTTAGAGACGGACTGCGTCTCTTTTAGCGACGGACTGAGTCGCTTTTTTACTATTATTTTTTTGAATTTTTTTTAAAAAGCGAAGGACTGCGTCGCTTTATTTTAATTTTCATTTTTTTTAAATTTCTAAAGGGCGACGCAGTTCGTCGCTTTTCTGGAAATTTTATTTTTAAAAGTCCAAAAAAGCGACGGACAAAATCACGTTGTCCATCACTTTTCTGGGTTTTTAAAAAAATGAAAACCCAAAAAATCGACAGACTAAACCACGCTGTCCGTCGCTTTTCTGCAATATTTTTTATAGCAGAAACTGGCAGTTTCTATTGGCCACCTACAAATGCAATTCAATTCAATTCTACACTATTCAGCCCAATCAAACACACACAATTATAAACAATCTAAACAATACATAAAACAACAAACTTAAAATAACAATCAAAAGTATCTAAATCATAAAGTAAAGACTTATAAAGTCTTTTAAAATTCATTTTAAAATTTTAAAAAGTTCATAAATGTCCAGAGATCTAACTATGGAGTGAGATCTACATAATCATCCTCATCACCCTCGTCGTCGGTGTCATCGGGAGCCAAAGTAGTAGGTCGATGAGCGAGGTTCATCACTTGTTCTTTGATTTGTTGAACAGTCTTACTCATGCTTTCTTGTTCAGATACTCTTCTCCGCTCCGACTCTACTAGTGCTGCTGTAAGTTTAGCTATTTGATCCGACATAGCAGCAATCTGAACACCATCAAGTGCCTCGGCTTGACGTGATGATCCAATACCTTCTAAGCCTGACTGGAGTCGTCTAACATCGTTTCGAGAGCCTAGACCATAGTATCTACCCTTGTATGTCCCCCCTACCACTTTTTCTTTCCAAATTTGGGTGGACAATTCAGGGGTCAATTGGACCGAACTATCTAGATCATCAGCGACATATTGATGAAAGTCATTATGCATATTAAATATAAAAATTGACATCAATGTATATACATATCATAAATATATTCACTATTAATATATATTACTCATATTAAATAACTTACAAAAGCTTGTTCGGCCCTTTCCTCCACCCACACATCCGGATCCGACTCATTTTCTTTCTTCCTGACATGAGTCCTCTTGAAAACCTCTGGTTCAATGGGAGTGCGTCCCAATTCTTATTCCTATAAATAAAAACTGAAATTTGTAACGATATATATGAATCAACTAATTATTTATTTAAAAGTTTGAATTAGAACTTACCATCTCTCGTGCAATTGTTCCAACCGTCTTTGCACCTCCGGTGTGCAACGAGCCACCTTAAGACTGCCTCTAGCCTTTTTGTCTTGATTTAATATTTCCTTAAACTTGTCTGTGTTCCAATACTGACTCAATTCATCAAAAACATGAGGCAACATCCAACCGGGACGTTCACCACTATCCCGAACTTTCTTTAGCCAGCTAAACAGTCTTGCAGATAACTTCCTCTCAAATGTGGTCCCAATGACCAAATTGTACCTCGACTCCCAAGTACACATAGTCTCAAAAAAAATTGAATAACGTTAATTAGGTAGATAGTAAAAAAAATAAAGTATACTAAACTTAACTAAAAAATATATACCTTAAAGTTATTAAGCATCACCTGGCGTATACTGTTTGGAATCTCGCTCCAGAATGCGGACTCCCTTCATATAGTGGACGACTAGATTCTTCTAATTGATAATAAAAGCGTCTTGCTTCTTCATTAGGAGCTTCATCAAAATATTATTCCAATTCCATCCCACCTTGAACCCCAAAAGCATCATTGACCATTTCATGAACCCTATCATGTTCAACCCTAACCTGTTCAACCCTAACATGTTCGACCCTAATTTGTCCATGTGGTGCAACCATATTATATACATCAACAGGCATCGAATTATAAATCATACCATCCAATCCATCACTTTCTCCATGATCAATCCATACAAAATATCTATGCTTAAATCCATTACGGTACAAATGAACCATAACTCTATTTGGTTTAAAAAAATTAAAGCACTTACATGCACTACAAGGACACCTAACCAATCCATTATTCTTGAAAATGTCAAAGTGTCATTGTATGTTCAATAAAATTTCTAACACCGTCAATAAACTCAGGTTTCAAATCAGCACCAGTTTCATAATGCATATTATACATCCACAAACGATGATCCATCTACAAAAATATAGATATTCAATTATATTATAAATAAAATTTAATAATAATTTTACTAGTAGTAGTCCTAAAACTAGTTTAGTATTGACAAAATCACATTATTTATTTTAACTTATTTAAATAACTTAACAACTTTTTAACTTGAACTAGTTTAGTTTTGACTTAATTCCAACAACTAAATCCATCAACAAAACCACGTTATTTAATTTAACTTATTTAAACAACTTTATAACTTTAACTAGTTTAGTATTGACTTAATTCAAACAACTAAATCCACCAATTAACTAAATCACATTATTTATTTTAATTTATTTAAACAACATAACAACTTTGACTAAATCCACCAATTTTGTCATCAATAGGATCAACTAGTGTTGGTACTTAAGCTTAACAAACACATTATTCCTAAACTAAAGCTTAATATCAACACTAGATAGATACAAATCGATCTAGCAAAAAATCAATTTTGTCATCAATAAGATCAACTAGTGTTGGTACTTATGCTTAAGAAACACATTATTCCTAAATTAAAGCTTAGTATCAACACTAGATGGACACAAATCGATCTTGCAAGAAAATCAATTTTGTCATCAATAGGATCAACTAGTGTTGATACTTATGCTTAACAAATATATTATTTCTAAATTAAAGCTAAGTGTCAACACTAGATGGACACAAATCGATCTTGCAAGAACATCAATTTTGTCATCAATAGGATCAACTAGTGTTGGTACTTATGCTTAATAAACAATCGATGGACACAAAAATATTATCACAAAATTAAAACTAAATATCAATACCATATGGACACAAACACATTATTGAAAAAAATTGTACTTGAACTATAGAAATTTAGAAGCACCAACCTTATCTCCTACTTTGATAAAAGAAGCAATATAGTCTTGTATCAACTTTTTTAGATGTTGAGCTTCCTCAGTTGCCTAGCACGAAAAGTTCTAAAATTAGTTAAAAGTAAACTTCAAATCCAAGAATATTAGTTTTATATATATATATATATATATATATATATATATATATATATATATATATATATATATATTCAAGTTTTAATAAGTTCAAGTTTTCAATTCAAGTTCACATCTAATTTCTAAAATTAATTAGTTATATATTCAAGCTAATTAGTTCTAAGTTCAAGTTCTAATTTTAAGTTCAAGTCTAAGTTCATGTTCTAAGTTCAAGTTCAAGTTCAAGTTCTAATTTCAAGTTCAAGTTCATGTTCTAAGTCCAAGTTCAAGTTCTAATTTCAAGTTCAAGTTCAAATTTTAATTTCAAGTTCAAGTTCAAATTCTAATTTCAAGTTCTAAGTTAAAGTTCAAATTCTAAGTTCAAGTTCTAATTTCAAGTTCAAATTCTAAATTCAAGTTCAAGTTCTAATTTCAAGTTCAAGTTCTAAGGTCAAGTTCAAGTTCTAAGTTCAAGTTCTAGTTCAAGTTCAAGTTTAATTTCTAAGTTCAAGTTCAAATTCTAAGTTCAAGTTCAAGTTCTAAGTTCAACTTCAAATTCTAAGTTCATGTTCTAAGTTCAAGTTCAAGTTCAAGTTCTAATTTCAAGTTCAAGTTCTAATTTCAAGTTCAAGTTCTAATTCTAAGTTCAAGTTCTAAGTTTAACTTCAAATTCTAAGTTCAAGTTCAAATTCTAAGTTCAAGTTCAAATTCGAAGTTCGAGTTCAAGTTTTAAATTCAAGTTCAAGTTCAAGTTCAAGTTCATGTTCTAAGTTCAAGTTCAAGTTCAAGTTCTAAGTTCAAGTTCAAGTTCAAGTTCTAATTTCAAGTTCAAGTTCAAGTTCAAGTTCAAGTTCAAGTTCTAAGTTCAAGTTCAAGTTCTAATTTCAAGTTCAAGTTCAAGTTCAAGTTCTAAGTTCAAGTTCAAGTTCTAAGTTCAAGTTCAAATTCTAAGTTCAAGTTAAAATTCTAAGTTCAAGTTCAAGTTCAATTCTAAGTTCAAGTTCAATTCTAAGTTCAGGTTCAAATTCTAAGTTAAAGTTCAAGTTGTAAGTTCAACTTCAAATTATAAGTTCATGTTCTAAGTTCAAGTTCAAGTTCTAATTTCAAGTTCAAGTTCTAAGCTCACGTTCAAATTCTAAGTTCAACTTCAAATTCTAAGTTCATGACATTCAAACATTCACATTCAAACATTCATCATCTACTCATAACACTTCAATTACAATTTCTAACTTCAAATTAACACTTTACTAAACTAGTCCTAAAATCAAATCCAAAAAAATCCCAATTCAACCTCAAATTAAATATTCTCAACTTTAAACTAGCCCTAAAATAAATAAAAAAATGTTAATTCTTCACCAACTAACAATGCCCAATTTTTTTTTAAAAACCCAAAAATAAAAATCTTCAATTATCTATACCTAACTAACAATAATCAAATCAAATTAACAATTGAATAACACAACCCAACAAACAAAAACAATAATATACTAACAAACAATCAATTATAATCACTAGAATTAAAGTTAAGCATCAATACTAGATGGACACAAACACAGTATTGAAAACAATTGTACTTGAACTTTAGAAATTTAGAAGCACCAACCTGATAAAAGAAGCAATATAGTCTTGTATCAACTTTTAGCACGAAAAGTTCTAAAATTAGTTAAATATAAACTTCAAATCTAAGAATATTAGTTTTATATATATATATATATATATTCAAGTTTTAATAAGTTCAAGTTTTCAATTCAAGTTCATATCTAATTTCAAAACTTAATTAGTTATATATTCAAGCTAATTAGTTCCAAGTTCAAGTTCTAATTTCAAGTTCAAGTCTAAGTTCAACTTCAAATTCTAAGTTCATGTTCTAAATTCAAGTTCAAGTTCTAATTTCAAATTCAAGTTCTAAGTTCAAGTTCAAATTCTAATATCAAGTTCAAGTTCTAAGTTCAAGTTCAAATTCTAATTTCAAGTTCAAGTTCTAATTCTAAGTTCAAGTTCTAATTTCAAGTTCAAGTTCAAGTTCTACGTTTAAGTTCAAGTTTTAAGTTCAAGTTTTAATTTCAAGTTCAAGTTCAAATTCTACGTTCAAGTTCTAATTTCAAGTTCAAGTTCTAAGTTTAAGTTCAAATTCTAAGTTCAAGTTCAAGTTCAAGTTCTAATTTCAAGTTCAAGTTCTAAGTTCAACTTCAAGTTCTAATTTCAAGTTCAAGTTCAAGTTCTAAGTTCAAGTTCAATTTCTAAATTCAAGTTCAAGTTCTAATTTCAAGTTGAAGTTCTAAGTTCATGTTCAAGTTCTAATTTCAAGTTCAAGTTCTAAGTTCAAGTTCAAGTTCTAATTTCAAGTTCAAGTTCTAAGTTCAAGTTCTACTTTCAAGTTCAAGTTCTAAGTTTAACTTCAAATTCTAAGTTCAAGTTCAAGTTCAAGTTCAAGTTCAAAGTTCAAGTTCAAGTTCTAAGTTCAACTTCAAATTCTAAGTTCATGGCATTCGAACATTCATCATCTAAATTCATGACATTCAAACATTCATCATCTACTCATAACACTTCAATTACTAATTTCTAACTTCATATTAACACTTTACTAACTAGTCCTAAAATCAAATCCAAAAAAATCTCAATTCAACCTCAAATTACATATCCTCAAGTTTAAACTAGTCCTAAAGTACAAAAATGCTAATTTTTCACTAACTAACATTGCCCAATTTAAAAATGCCCAATTTTTTTTAAAAAAAACCCTAAAATAAAAAATTTCAACTATCTATACCTAACTAACAATAATCAAATCAAATTAACAATTGAATAACACAACCCAACAAACAAAAATAATAATATACTAACAAACAATCAATTATAATCACTGCAATTAAAAAAAACTAAAATTTAACCCTGACCTTAACAAGGAGAGGCAGCAGCACTGTAGCGATGGGACCGGCGAAGGCGGACGGCGACAGAGAAGGGCAGACTTGGGAGAGGGTGCCGACCGGCACCGGCGTCGGCGACGGGGAAGGGCGGTGTTGGTGGCGAGTAGAGGATCAATATAGAGAGAAGGGAGAGAATAATAGTGAAGAGAGAGAGAGGAAAATAAGAAAATAGTGATCTATCTTTCAAATATTTAATAAAAAGCGACAGACAGCGTCTCTAAGTCCGTCGCTTTTTTTAAATATAGTTGACTATTATTTTGACCAAAAAAGCGACGGACTAAGAGACACTGTCCACCGCTTTTTAAAAATAGTTGACCATATATTTTTACCAATAAGCGATGGACATAAAGATGTCGTCTGTCGCCATAAATTATTTTGTTAATAAAATAAAATAAATTAAAAGTGACAGACAGCGTCGTTAATTTTTAATTTATATATAATTATTTTTAATAAAACGCTACATATATTAAATAAATAATTATTAATTATTTATATATTTGGCGCAAAAATCCACGAAAAAAAGCGACGAACTAAGAGATGCCGTCTGTCGCTTTTTATAAAATAATTTTAAAAATAATTATTTTTATTAAAAAGCGACGGACAGTGTGGCAAAATGCATTGCTTTTTGGAGCGACGCCGTCCGTCGCTTTTCAGTCCGTCATTTTTAAGCAGTTTTTTAGTTGTGGTGACTGAACACCTATACATGCAATCTAATGGTAATTTACAAGGTATTATGCAATTAAAGATATGTCTAACTACTCAATTAAGCCTAGCCTAGTTGGACGTTAAACAACTGTTGAAGAAATCTGAACACAAACTTCTGGCTCTGTTTATGAAGTTTTAGCTTGTTCTTGATCTAAAATAATAACATCAGTACAAAATTAATCACAATTGACTTAAATATTCCTGGATTATAGCTTAATTTCGAAGCTCAGGCCAACCTCATGACTTTCCAACCCAATCTAGGGTTTTTCCACCATTAATTCACTTAGAACTATCAATCTCCTGGTTACACTAGTGAATTGTGGTAAATAAATCAAGAACAACATCTTTACAACAACCCAAGGTCTTACACCCCAAAATCCTCATTAACCCAATTTTTTCCCACTTTAGATGAACCCAAATACTCCCCTAGGGATACAAATATGTCCACTTAGGCCTAGGAATCAAAGTATCAAGTTAATGGAGCAATTTACTTACTTTTACAAAGAATTCCAATGGAAAACTGATGAAATTCATTCTAGGTCGCCTTTGCTCTTACACAAAATTCACTTGTAAAATAATAAGAGGTTTTGGGGAATTTTCTGCATTAACTATGACTAACCTCGCTATAACAACCCTATATAGCAGTGTGTCACCTTCTATAGTGGCTTGCATGGGATAGAACCACATATAGCCTCCCAAATTAGCTTATTTTGCAACACACCTTCAAACCTTGACGTATTAAACCAACTCATCATTCATTTCAAGTTCAATATCGCGAGTTCTACTTACCCGAATTCACTTTTGAAAAGTCTTGCGAACTCCTTAACATTTTAGTTGTAAGAAAAATAAACTCTACTTAGATGTTTCACCCAATCTTTTTCGCAGATTTCTATAGACTTTCCCTTGCTCAGATTTTGTCTAAGAATTGCCTAGCCTGAAATTTTCAACTTACTATTCCAAAAGTATTCTCACCTGATTTTTTTTAAAAATAGTTCGCCCTTAACAACTGGAATGGTCGTTACAATAGATACCAATTTACCTGTCGTTCGTCCCTGAATGATCCAACAAGAAAAAGTGAGCTAAATTATGATGAATGTAGTGCCTAAATGCTCAAATAAGTGAGAGTACTTGTCCCACATGTCTTTCTTAGTTTCCCAAGTGTCTTCTTCAACCAGATGATGTTTCCATTGAACCTTTAGCGATATAATACCCTTAGTTCCAAATCAAAACATACTTTCCCAAAGTGTTAGGAAGACCCACCATGAAATCTATGCTTATCATTCCCCACTTCCACTCGGGAATAGGCATCCTTTGAAGCAATCCTTCAGGCCTTTGATGCTCATACTTCACGTGCTGCCAATTTTAATAGTTGGATATATATTCCGCTATGTCTCTCCTCATTCCAGGCCATCAAAGAAACATGAAACTAGGAGATATAAGTAGGACCCTAATCCTTCAAATCAAACTCCTCTATCACCTAAAGACTTCCCGAACTGTCCATGATATCAATCACTAGAATTACCTCACTGATTCCATTCTTGAACTTAAATCTATCAATTAACTGTGCCATTTGGACTGTCACCTTCACTAAAATTCTTACAACACCCTGGCCTTTGGCCCTTAATCAATTTAGTGGACCTCCCGCAAACTCCTACTCATCCTTCTTGACTTAACTCAACATATAGTCCAATATTTAATCAAGCACACCCATTAAGTAACCTTGACCACTCAAGGATCCCTAAAATATCATTTATGGTGTTTAGCCTGCAATTCTCGATCTACACAAGGACCATCCCACATTTAACTCACAAATATGGCCACTCATGGACCGATATATAATGAATACCAATTAAAAAATAACTCACAAAACCCACACACAGTGAACATTTAAGTATTTACTAGGCATGATATCCAAGTCAACCAATATAGAACATGTATCGACGTGGTACCTAAGCCAACCAATAGATTATACCAGGTGTGGCATCTTAGTCAATCAATAATATATATCATGCAAGGTACCTGAGTCAATCGATAATATATCAGGCGTGGTACTCAAGCCAATCGAGAGTACGTACCAGGCATGGTACCCAAGCCAACCTTGAGTTATTACCAGGCATGGTACATGGGCCACCCAAGAATCACAATATCGCACCACAATCACAACCACAATTAATATGTCTACACTAGTAAGACCACAAACAAATAAAACAAGTTCAATGGCATGAGATTGACAATACAATATCCTTTCGCCTTCATCCCTTTTTAACTTCATAATTAGGTATTGTACAAGCATTACTAATGAAATGGTTAGCATGCACACATAATGTAAATTGCAAAATAATTCAACCATCACCTACCTTAATTGGCCCACCTCAGATAATTTTTCTGCTACAAATCCGCTTAGTCACTGGTTACCATCCATAGGATAACACCTAGCTCACAGGACCAACATTACTAATCATGTACCTTACCACCCTAACCAATAATAATCAACACATTCAACCATCCAGACTCCTTGTTCGAAGGTCTAAGCATGAAATTTCCCATCAATCTACACATATCATGCATTTAGAGACAGATCTAACTACTCAATTAAGCCTAGCCTACCTAGACGCCAAGAAACTGCTAAAGAAACCTAAATGCGAACTTTTGGCTTTGTGGGGCCAAATCCTAATGGAAGTAGGCGTGAAATTCATGGATTCTAACCCCCACCACCACCACCCCGCCCCTGTTGAAATCTTTTTTTCTTCATTATTCCCAAGCTTGGAGAAACCTAGGAGGATTTTTGGAATAATCCCCATCTATGTATTTTCTAGGTTTTGGTCTCGTCAGCCCTGCTATAGCGGCCATCAAGCCACTACAACAACAGTGCCATTAGCGGGAATTTTCCTTCTATGGCAACTAACATTAGCTCGGATCAAATTCAAATTTTGAAATCTTTGTTGTGTCACCCCAATTTAAATTTGCAACATATTTTCAAAATAAATTGAGGTTACGCACAAGGTACCTTTTGAATAACAATAGAACATGCCGTTATAAATATAAAACTATACAAATTAGCTATTAAAAAAATTATATTCTTTATTTTAAAAAATATAAACTTAATTTTCTAAATAAAATGATAAATTTGATACATGCTTAATTTTTTTTCATCTTCTTCTTTCAAAATTACAAAGAGAGCAAGTAATTTTAATTTTCTATGTTTAAGAAAATATTTTAAGTATTTATTTATACTTGTGATGAGATTTTTTAAATATTATGATGCGAAAATGTTATGTTGAGGATGATACCACACAACAAATACCTTATAATAAATTGATCCAAACTGACATAATTCCAAGCAACATAATAAAAATTTTAAAAAACATAAAAACACTCATATAAGATATTGTAATAATTAAAATTGAAATGCATAATTCAATATATTACATCTTATGAAGTTTTTCTCTAAAAAGTTAACTCTTTGTAATATTGGGTTTGAGTGTACCCAAATTTATTTGGGGCATACTTGGAACGTGGAGGATGGTGTTGTGGATTTGGTCCTCCAGGAGCTGAACGCATGGATGCCTTCAAATTTTTGGAAGTTGTTAACTCTATCAAAGATCGATAAATCTCTTTGATTTTTAACGAATTGACAGAAATATTCTCATTCCTGATTGCCCCAACTTCTACTGATGTATTGAGAAGGAGAAGAACAACAACAAACATGAAGAAATGAAAGTTATTCATGATGAAACTGAAAATAATATGATTTTGCTTCAAATGTGTTGATTTTTGCTTTTTATGATTCATCTTTATATAGTGTTTCAAACTTTTTTTTTCATCTTAGTAGAGTAAATTGACATAGACTTTTTACCTAAAAAACATCAAATAGGATTAGTCATATTTAATGAAAACATTTATGTTATCTCAAATGTCATATACCATTTAATGCAAACATTTATTTGACTTATAATTGAGTAAGTCATCAAATACGTCATGATTTTAATATCTTTTAGATAAAACCGCTTTTGAAATATCCTAAGTATAAAACAACTTAAGAAAATACTTAGAAAAAAGAGTGATCACTTAATTTTTTAAAGAAATTAAGAAAACTTAATTTAAAAAGATCTTAATAGATAAACCTTTAATATTTTAGAGAAAATGGATAAGAGGTTCTTATCTATGTTTTAAGAAGGTATTAGCATTTAAAGTAATCACTAACGTGCAGTTATCCAACGATTTGAAAACTATTTAACTTTGGGAAAATGACTTTTGAAATAAATTAAGGCATTTAAAACTATTTAAAAAGAAATTAACTTTAAATACTTGAAATGATTCGGGAAGAGAGTAAACTTTATCAAAAATGACCAAGTAAGGAAAGGTAATCAAATAAAATCATTTAAAAGATTAAATTAACATGAAAGGTTCATCTTTAGGGAGATTTAATCAAATTAAACTAGACATTTGAAGTTAAGAGTTAATACAAGAATAAGAACAAGCAAATAACAATAATAAAGTAAAGAACAATTTCAAACTTGGGCCTTTTTGCCCAAATTCAAAGCTGTTGGGCTAGCAGGCCCAAACTTGTCCTAAATTCTAAATTAAAAGTTGCACCGATTGGCCCTTGCTTCGGCCCAAACTTCGCTTTGAAATCTGTCCATTTTAGTCCTCTTTTGGAGTGGTGTTACACTTGGGCTTTTCTAGCCCATTTTTTGTCCTTGTATCAAGTATACATCTCTTTAGATTAAAATATATCAAGTGTATATCAACATTATATATCAGTACATATTAACTGTATACAGCCTATTTTTCCCTATATCTCTGTATATAAGCTATATATAGATGTATACAACCCATTTTCAACCTTTAAACCATGTATATTAGCTTCCATTTTAACTGTGCATACTTATTTCCCATGAGATGAGATAGACTCGAAGAAAAAGACTTTTGGGCCTTTGTGGCCCATTAGGAAATGCAAAATAGAGTCCAGTGGACTGGGGGAGGGATTCATACGACAAAGAAAAATAGGAACCACATTAGTGCAAGGGAAAATTCAATAATTTGAGGGAAAAACACATTCAAAACGGGTTGTGGTGCAGTGGTGGGATTGTTTCACCCTTAACCAGAGATCTCGGGTTCAAGTCCTAGGTATGAAAAAAAATCTTGTTGGAAGTGCTCCCCGAATGAGCCCTGCAGTACGCGATCAAGATTTAGTCGTAGTTCTAATGTGGACTCCGAACACTGGGTGGGAAGCCAAAATAAAAAACTCAAACATAATCAACTCGCACCAAAAAATAAACTATGCTAAGTGTGGAAGTTCAGGTGGACATTTGTAATCATATGATCAACGCTCATGGTTTATCAATATTGGAAGCAACTTCACAAAGATTTAACAACTTAAATTTATTCATTCATAGAAATTTAATTAATTCAAGAGAAGTGCTAAGGATCAAACTCAAACTATTCATGGTAGGGTTGTTCAAAATCAAACCGAAAAAAAATTATTGGTTTATCAGTAATGCGTTATTGGTTTAGCAATTTTGATAACGGTTTTGATTTTTTTTGTCATCAGGTTATTGGTTCTTAACGGTTTGAGGTTTTTCTTAAAGGGTTAACCGATAATTCGATAGTAAATTAAATAATTATATTTATATCATTTTGTATATAAAGTCCTTGACTTAGAATTTGATTTCCTACTTTTATTTTTGGCTGTCTCAAACACACTTGGTTGCTCTACAATGTAAAAGTGTTTGATTTTGAGCAAGATGTAACTTATGAACTCATGTATGGTTCATTTGGTTTGTCACATTGTTTCTAAGTGATTTTCAATTTTTTTTGTTTGTCAAATCTTAACGGTTAAACCGATAACGATCAATAACCAATAAACCAATAATCGATAAGTCAATATCTTAATGATTCTATAACAGTTTAGCATCTCTACAAACCGATAACCAGTAAGTCAAACTGATAAACTTCAAAACCGAATCGAACCAACCGATACGCAACCTTTATTCATGGCATTCCAAAGGAAACACAAGTGAAAAACTATCTTGTGGTTCAAAATATCAAACATGTGAGATATTACTACGATACTAGAAACATTATCTAACAATTAAACCTACAAGTAAACTACATAGTAAAGCATATTAAAAACCAATAGCTAAAGAAAAAAGAGAAGGAAATTACCTCTGCCAATATGAATAATCAACTAAAACATTCAAATCATGTCAAGAACAACAGGCAGAATCCCATCCTTTACTGAAAATTATCAAACAAATAATCAACTAAAACAAAACAAGCAAAGCTGATACGAGAAAGAGGACTTAAGAGTAGCAAGCTTGCATACATTTTATGGAGCAGCGAAGCTGAGACGACCAAGTTGAAGATGATTTCACCTGTTAAGAATGAAATCTCCGACGAAAAGCTTCAAAATGAGACCCCGAGACTCAGAATTCTTAACTTAGTAACTATAGAAATCAATCTTTTTTATGAATCTATTTCTCTGTGTGTCTCTTCTGTCTCCAAACTCTCTAATAATTGAATGCCCAAATTTTTATTTTTTATTTTGGGGGGGGGGGGGGGGGGGGTCCAGATTTGAATTCAAATTTCTCTTGAGGACAAAGAATATGCTTCAAATTATTCCCAATCTTCAATAAATTTGGAAGGGATTGATGAGGAGAGACGTTTGATTCAAGGAGCATGAAATAGCAGAAGAAAAGTATACTCGATGAGACCTTTCGCTAGCCCAAAATCATTAACAAAGATCAAAAGATTTAACTAAAGAAGAGGAAGCTAGAAAGTTAAATAAGAATTTGGGAAGAAGAACTTTATAATGGAAGAAACTCTTTAATTGGATTTGTTTTTTTTGTGTTGGTTGCAAATGAATAAGGTCACCCTATTTATACTTGTGTGGAGATGGTTCTAGTTATTACAAGCTCTAGATTATTCTTTCATTTACTACAAAAATATCTCCAAGAAAGTTCTAGTGAACTTATCTTCTAGCAATTTCTCTAGAATATCTAGATAATTCTTCAAGTAAACTTCTCTAGAATATCTAGATATTTCTTTAAGATAATTTTATGTGTTTCTATACTATGAAATTCTAGAGAAATCTATGTCATTCAAAAAAATCATCTTTATCTTTTTTCACACTTTCCCCTAAAGTGATTTTTCAAAACTATTCTAATCTTCAACTTTTTTCACACTCCCCCCTAAAGTGATTTTTCAAAACTATTCCAATCTAGTCGCAGAAGAAATCAAATGAAGCTTTGGAAGTGACTTGGTGAAGATATCAACAATATTCTCCTGACTTTCGTACCTTCGAAGTATATATAGTTCCATCAAGAACTTTTTCTTGAATGAAATGATGTTCCAAATAAGGGGGAGGGGGGGGGGGGGGGGAGTCGGAGAACGGATAAGGGCTAGGACGAATTCCAAATTTGAATTCAAATTTCTCCTGAGGATAAAGAATATGCCTCAAATTATTTCCAATCTTCGATAAATTCATAAAATATTGATGAGGAGAGACGTCTAATTCGAGGAACATGAAGAGAATAGCAAACGAAAAGTATACTCGATGAGACCTTCTGCTAGCCCAAAATCATTAACTAAGATCGAAAGATTCAATTAAAGAAGAGGAAGCTAGAAAGTTAAAGGAAGAATTTGGAACGAAGAATTCTGTAATGGAAGAAGACTCTTTAATTGGATTGTTTTTAAAAAAAAAAAAAATTGGTTGGTTACAAATGAATAAGGCCTCCCATATTTATACTTGTGTGGGGATGGTTAAAGATATTACAAGCTTTAGATTTCTTTCATTTACTACAAAAATATCTTCTCTAGAATATCTACAAGAAAGTTCAAGTGAACTTATCTTCTAGCAATTTCTCTAGAATATCTAGATAATTCTTCAAGGCAACTTCTCTAGAATATCTAAATATTTCGTCAAGGTAATTTTCTATCTTTCTATACTTGGACATTCTAGAGAAATCTATGTTATTCAAAAAAATCATCTTTAATTTTTTTTCATACTCCCCCTTTAAGTGATTTTTCAAAACTATCCCAATCTGGTCGCGGAAGAACTAAAATGAAGCTTTTGGAAGTGACTTGGTGAAGATATCAACAATATTCTCCTGACTTCGTACCTCTGAAGTATATATAGTTCCATCAAGAACTTTTTCTTGAATGAAATGATGTTCCAAATTTGGGGGGTGGGGGAGTCGAAGAATGCATAAGGGCTAGGACAAATTCCCAATTTGAATTCAAATCTCTCCAGAGGATAAAGAATATGCTTCAAATTATTCCCAATCTTCAACAAATTCCGAACGAAATGATGAGGAGAGACATTTGATTTGAGGAGCATGAAGAGAATAGCAGAAGAAAAGTATAGTCGATAAGACCTTCTACTAGCCCAAGATTGTTAATTAAGATCGGAAGATTCAACTTAAGAAGAGAAAGCTAGAAAGTTAAAGGAAGAATTTGGAATGAAGAACTTTGTAATGGAAGAAGACTCTTTAATTGGATTTGTTTTTTTGGGGGGGTTGGTTACAAATGAATAAGTCCACCCCTATTTATACTTGTGTGGGGATGGTTCTAGATATTACAAACTCTAGATTATCTATAAGAAATCTAGTGAACTTATCTTCTAGCAATATCTGTAAAATATCTAGATATTTCTTCAAGGCAACTTCTCTAGAATATCTAGATATTTCTTCAAGATAATTTTCTATGTTTCTATACTAGGACATTCTAGAGAAATTTATGTCATTCAAGAAAATCATCTTTAACCTTTTTCACACTCCCCCTTAAAGTGATTTTTCAAAACTATCCCAATCTGGTCGCGAAAGAACTCAAATGAAGCTTTTGGAAGTGACTTGGTGAAGATGTCAACAATATTCTCTTGACTTCGTACCTCCGAATTATATATATAGTTCCATCAAGAACTTTTTCTCCAATGAAATGATGTTCCACCTCAATATGCTTAGTTTTTGCATGAAATATCGAATTGTTTGCGAGCTTGATGGAACAATGGTTGTCTCCAAAGATCATAGTTGGCTTTGATATAGATAGATGTGAATCTTCAGGAAGTCTTTGGAGCCATACACATTCTTGAGCAGTAAGAGTTGCTGCTTTATATTCCGCCTTTGTAGTTCACAAAGAAATTGAATCATGTTTCTTGCTGCACTAAGAAATCCATGTTCCGCCACAGAGAAAAATATAGCCTAATGTAGATCTTCTATTATCCATATTACCACCAAAATTTGCGTCAGTATACCCGATTAATACCAAGTCATTCTTTAAAAAATAGGTCATATCTGATGTTGAATTTATATACTTTAGAATCCTCTTTGCAGCTTCCATGTGTGGCTTTCTTGGTGACTACATAGATCTACTGACATATCCAACAAAAAAAGCATTTGGCCTTGTAATAGTCAAATACAAGAGACTTCAAACTAGAGTTCGAAAAGGCTTGGGATCTGCAAGAAGTGAGCCTTCTTCATGTGTTAACCTTGTGCTAGTCTTCAGAGGCGTAGAGCACATTTTGCTTTGTTTCACCCCAAAGTTGTCCACAAGCTTCTTGGAATACCCTTCTTAGGTAACAAAGATCCCTTTATTCGTGTTTGTTACCTCTAAGCCAAAAAAATGATGTAATTCTCCTAACTTCTTGATATCAATTCTTAGGGCAAGCTCTCCTTGAAGCCTTGCAACTTAATCATCATTTTTTCCTGTTATTATCATGTCATCCACGTACAAGAGAACAATCATATGCAAATTTCCTTTTTCTTAACAAACAAGCTAGGATCTGAATATGATGCTCGTGAAGCTTGCTTGAGTCCATAAAGTGTTTTTTTAAGTTTGCAAACATAATCAGGATGTAAGTTAGAAACATACGCAGGTGGTTGCTCCATATAAATATCTTTTTCAAGCTCTCCATATAAGAAAGCATTCTTCACGTCAAGTTGCCATAGTTTCCAACCATATGAGGTTGTCATGGCAAGTGCAACTCAAACTAAGATCATCTTAGCCACAAGACTGAAGGTTTCTTCGACTCTTCTCCATATTTGAGAAAAGCCTCGAGCAACCAATTTAGCTTTATATTTGTCTATGTTGAAATCTTCTCTTCTTTTAATTTTGTAAACCCATTTGCAAGAAAAGGGTTGTACATCTCTTGGTTGCGGCACAAGGCTCCAAGTTAGATTTTTTTTATTAGAGCCTTCATTTCATCATCCATGGCAAACTTCCACTCTTTGACTCCTTTAGCATCTTCAAAAAATGAAGGTTCTTCATCCTCAATTGGCTCTGTAAAGAAACAAGAATACGTAAACCTTATCTTCTTGTTGAGTTTCACATTGTTGAGTTTTCAAGCTCCCCATTTTGCTTAGCTCCTTAACATCTGTGTTACCTAGAGAAGCACTTATGATGGGCAAGTTTGACACTCCGGGGTTCAATATTTTAGAACCCTCTCATTTTGATGCAACTCCATAATACAAGGAGGTTTCATCAAATATGACATCCTCAGAAACAACAAAACAATGAGTTTTTAAATGCATGTACTTTCAAGTCTTTTTACTTTAATCATATCCAACAAAGATGCCTTTTTCTTGCCTTGAGATCTAAATTTGCTCCGTTGAGAATCAGGGATATGAACATAACAGATAGAGCCAAACACTCTTAGGTGTTTGATGTTAGGCTTTTCTCCAAACATTAATTCATAGGAAGACTTCATGTTGTTTGGAGAAAGTGGAATCTTGTTGATCACATAAGTTGCACATTTCATACCTTCAGCCCACAGGGCTCTAGGTGAATTTTTGGCATGAAGCCAACTTTCACATGTCTCTATTAAATGTCGATTCTTTCTTTTTGCCACTCCATTTTGTTGTGGCGCATCAGCACAAGTAAGTTCTCTTTTAATTCCATGTTGACAACAAAAAGAGAAAAATTCTTCAGAAGTGTACTCACCACCATTATCTGTTCTCAACCTCCTTTTTCTTGAGCCAAGCTCTCCTTCAACTGTTTCCTTGAATTCCATAAGCTTGTTGAAAACTTCAGACTTGTGCTTCACAAAATAAACCCATGTTAATCTAGTAAATCCATCAATAAAAATTAGCATATAAGAACAACCGGAGAATGAAGGAGTTCTTGTTCACCCCATCAAATCACTATGAATTAGCTCTAGTAAACCAATGCATCTTGACAAGTACCTATCAAATGAAAGACGATGTGCCTTTCCGCATTGATATCCATCACAAATTTCTACTCCACCAAAATTGCTTAAGTTAGGTAATCCTTTTGCTAGATTCAATTTTACTATTTTTAATTTTTCCATGTTAGGATACCCAAGTCTAGCATGATTGCTACTCATCTTCTCAATATATGAATTGGAGGCAGATAAAACATATAAACAATTAACTCTCTTACCGGTATGAATGACATCCTCCTTGAGCTCTTAGATATTTCGAAAGAACTTTACGTAATGTGGTCCAAATAGGAAATAAGTTCCTACATCTACAACATTTTCTACTGAAACTAGATTTTTCCTCATCCTTGGAACATGAAACACACTATTAGCAATGATTGAATCTTCCTTCTTCTTGTTGATGACAATTGTACCTTCAATCTCTATGTCATGAACCGTATTATATGTTGTTACAATGACGTCATGACCATTGTATTCATGGAAGTCAAAAAAATTTAACTTCATTTCCGGTGAGATGATGCTCGTATTCTGAATCCACAATATAGTCTCTTTCAAAATTAATAAAGGTCATTGCGTTTTCTGCTTGAGTCTCAGCTACAAAACACTTTCCCCGATCTTCTTCTTCTTCAGCAACTTTCAGGGTTTGAGACATATTGCTCTCCTTGGCTCGACAAAATATTTTAATGTGTCCAATTTTTCCACACCGATAACATTTGAGAAACTTATAGTTATTAGTAGACTATCCCTCCTTTTTTGAACCATTTTGGAATCGAGAGTGTGGACTATCTCTTACTACTTTTCTTTTAAATTTACTCATACAAGAGAATTTTCTTCCACTTTTTGGATTGATACCCCAACCATTTATTGGGTTAGTAGCTCTTGTGATGACAATAGATTCTCAAACTCCTCCCGAGATGGTTGTTGAGCCCATCCTTGAATCTATGTAACAAAGGGAATATATTCTGATTTCAAACTATGAATAATATTTCTTCTTATTCGTGCTTTAGAGATAGCCTCCTACGGATTCAATAGAAATATCTCAGAACATAAGTTCATAATATTCAAAAAATACTCGACTATAGAGAGATTACCTTGAGTGGTGTTAGCTAGTTTATTCTCCAATATCTATAGTCGAGCTTCATTCTTCTTGTTGAATAGATGATCGAGGGTCCTCCATATTTCATGAGCTAATTTACACCTTATAATATGATCAAATAAACTAGAGGAGCTTGACCTCTTCAGGAAAAAACTTTGTCTTAGCATTAACTTGCTTCCACTTCTTATATGTGTTACTATTCTCCGGTCCGTCAGCAAGAGGACTTATGTTATTCCCATTAACAACATCCCACAAATACTTGCCCACAAGGTATGATTCTGTACATATCTTCCATACCTTGTAATTGGACTGGCTCAACAACTCCATCTCCAATCCGTCAGCACGACCGTTAAAATCCATATACAGAAACCAAATGAATTTTCCACTAACACAATCTCAAAATTAAAAAAAAAATAGAAGCCAATGTGTGGCTATGGCTCTGATACCATGAAGAGAATAGCTCAAGATCGTTAACTAAGATTAGAAGATTCAAGTAAATAAGAGGAAGCTAGAAAGTTAAAGGAAGAATTTTGATAGAAGAACTTTGTAATGGAAGAAGACTCTTTAATTAGATTTGGTTTTGGTTACAAATGAATAAGGCCACCCCTATTTATACTTGTGTGGGGATGGTTCTAGATATTACAAGCTCTAGATTATTCTTTCATTTACTACAAAAATATCTTCTCTAGAATATCTATAAGAAAGTTCTAGTGAACTTATTTTCTAGCAATTTCTCTAGAATATCTAGTTATTAATTCAAGGCAACTTTTCTAGAATATCTAGATATTTCTTCAAGATTATTTTATAACTTTCTATACTAGTACATTCTAGAGAAATCTATGTCATTCAGAAAAATCATCTTTAACTATTTTCACAGAGCAGGGACACTCGAGTTAGGACACACGAGTAAGGAAATGCCTCTGGTCCAGGGGTGGAGAAGGCATATTGTTAGGGCATCATCCAAACCCCCTCTAGTGGAAAATATTACTATTTACACATAGTTAAAATTATTTTATATATATAAGATGTTGAACCCCTATGGCTTGAAAATCCTGTCTCCATCACTACCTCCATGTAGCCTATTCGAGGACAAGGCCGAGTTTCTAGAGCTAGAATTGTCGGAGATGAATGGGAAAGACGATGTAGTGGGTGTATTGACTTTAGAAGATTGGGATATTGAAATTTGGGACAGGCGTGGGAATTGGAATACTATAAGAGAATGATCTATTTTGGTCTCAAAAATTGGCTAGAGTTGGGGACTTGATCAATTGGTACTTCAAGTGGCTCATAGCTCTAGGTATTCTATTCACCTGAGCTCAGCTAAGATGTATAGAGAATTTAAGTAGTACTATTGGTCAAGCAACATAAAAAGAGATATAGCAGACTATGTCACTCAATGCTTGTGTTGTGAGCAAGTGAAGGCAAAGCACTCGAAGCCTAGTGGTGAAATTTAGAGGTTACCCATTCTTGAGTAGACTTGAGAGTGGACCACTATGTATTTCATAGTAGGTTTACTTAGTCATCTCATGGTGTTGATAATATTTGGGTCATTGTTGTCACGCTCCGAGGTTTGCCCCTTGACGTAAACACGGGACCTAGGATCACGAGTGACCCCAAGCTAACCCTAAGCTTGCATATCATAAGCATACTAGTAATAACTGAATAAAATGTAAACTATGTTGAAGCTTAAAACAATAGTTAACTGAAAGATAGGGAATGCCTAATACTGATCTAAATATAAAAGACTATGAGTTTAATGACAACTGAAAGATCAAACTCCAAGCTAAAACTGAATCTAACTATGTCTGAATAAAAGCCTCTAACTAACCAGAGATGTTGGGACATGCCCCCCGCTAACTCTAGTAAACCTGAAACAGAAAGACTGAAAGTAATAGAAAACATGTCTATCGTCCTTGAAGAATGAGGACTCACCACTGACACTGCTGAATTGGAGATCGGAGCCGATCTATGTGCGATCTAAATGATGAGGACATGATTCTACATCACGAGAAGATGTAGCGTAAAGTATGCGTCAGTACTTGAAAGGTACTAAGCATGTAGGATAGGATGAAGCTGAACAATAAACACATAACTGAATAAAGCATACTGAGCAATGATATAATCTGAACATGATGTGAATACTGAAATATACTGAAATGACCTGAACTGAATGCAATGATCAAGTACATAACATGCTGAAACTCAATACTAAAATGTAATTGGGAACCTGGTCAAATGCACTAGAATCTGACTGTGGGGGCTACTAATAATCGACATAAAACCACATGAGCTAAATGTGGAGTCCGATGTATACGCCCCATCGAGAGGACCCAATATACCTTGCCAAGGGTATAGAGGCATGACTGGCGTGATCATTAGATATGATGCCCACAGAGGGGACTTACAAATCTACGGGGGAATGTCGTTCTAGGACTATGAGGGTGACTAACCCCACTCCCAACTGAAAATATGTACAATACAACATAATCGAAACATAATGGATAGCTCACTGTTCTGACATGCTAACTGAAAATGCTACATTAATGTACTAATAATGAAACATTTGGAGACTGAGGCATGTATATCTTGTTTAAACTGACCCAGTAAGTGTAATTCATGAACTAAACGAATCTACACAACTAGAGTTCTAAATTTCATGCAAGGAACTAAGCAACAATGTTACAACAACATGAAAATTTGATTAGGGTTATTTTAATAACTAATTCACAATAATTTCTAACATTCAAGAAACCCTAGGTCTAGATAATATGAAGGGAATAAAAAATGTGACTGAATTCTAGGGACCTAATAGGTGAAAGGAACCTACTAGTGAAATCCCATATACCTGGTGATGAATTGACTAGGGTAAGTTCTGATTAAGT
This sequence comes from Solanum commersonii, assembly GCA_029007595.1. Classification (NCBI taxonomy): domain Eukaryota; kingdom Viridiplantae; phylum Streptophyta; class Magnoliopsida; order Solanales; family Solanaceae; genus Solanum; species Solanum commersonii. The sequence goes on from JAJTWQ010000077.1 coordinate 2,705,767, forward strand.
TACTAGGATAAAACTGACCAAAATGACGTAGTTTAGATGTTAAACGATATAGTTTAGGTGTCCAACGTATAGGGAAAAGACCAAATGACCCCTGACTTAAAAGTTGTCGGGGCCACCGACGGGCTTGATCGATGGACCGTGGACTGACCTACGGTCCATTTTGGTTATCCGTCATCTGGCGTCTGGGATTGGAAGTTGAGGGTCTGACCCACAGCCCTAGACCACGGATTGTGGTCTAACTTACGGTCGGTAAGTCCTGGCGTAAGTTGACCCTTGGCTAAATTGTTCTGGGGTTCTGAGGAGGGGGTTCCAGGTGGCTAGCCACGGACCCTACCTGTGGTCCGTGGGTCCCCCTACGGTCCGTAAATGGCACCTGCAACTTCTAAAAAATCTGTTGGTTGGTCTTTCTAGGATACGGGGTGTTACATTATCTCCCCCTTAGGAAAATTTGTCCTCGAATGAAGACTAAACTAGCTGAATATGGAGGAAAAGAGCTGCAATCCCTACTGGAATGGAATCGGAAGGAAAGAGATGAGGATACTTGGCCTTCATGGCTGCTTCTGCTTCCCAAGTAGCTCCCTCTACGAACTGACTCCTCCACAAAACCTTAACTAAAGCGACATCTTTGTTTCTCAACCTTTGAACCTGACGATCGAGAATTTCAACTGGCACCTCTTCATAAGTGAGACTATCCTTCACAACCACGATTTCTAATGGCACTATAGATGCTGGATCACCCACACATTTCTTCAACAACAAAATGTGAAAGACCGGATGGACGGCGGCTAGTTCTGCTGGCAGCTCTAACTCATAAGCCACTTTACCAATCCTTTTCAAGATCCTGTAAGGACCTACATACCTGGGACTGAGCTTCCCTTTCTTGCCAAATCTCATCACCCCCTTTATAGGTGACACTTTCAGGAAAACCCAATCATCAATCTCAAACTCTAAGTCCCTCATCCTCATATTTGCATAAGACTTCTAACGACTCTGAGCAGTCTTAAGTCTATCTCTGATGAGCTGAACTTTTTCCATAGCATCATGAACCGAATCTGGCCCTATCAAGACTATTTCACCTACTTCAAACCAACCAACTGGAGATCTACATCTACACCCATACAATGTTTCATAAGGGGCAATCTGAATACTAGAATGATAATTGTTATTGTAGGCAAACTATATAAGAGGAAGTTGATCATCCTAACTACCCTTGAAGTTGATCACGCAATCTCTCAACATGTCCTCTAAAGTCTGAATGGTACGATCTACTTGACCATCTGTTTGCAGATGAAATGATGTGCTAAGATTTACCGGGGTGCCAAGACCTTTCTGAAATGACTTCTAGAAATAAGATGTAAACTTAGGACATCTATCTGAAATTATGGACAAAGGAACCCATGCAACTTGACTATATAATGTAAAGCTTAACGTAGTCCTCCGCTGAATCTATAGTCTTAACAGCCAAAAAGTGAGCAGACTTAGTAACTTTGTCTACTATTACCCGAATGGAATCATGTTGCCTGGGAGTACGGGGTAAACCTGTAATTAAGTCCATGTTGATCACTTACCACTTTCATGTAGGAATGTTAATCTCTTGAGTCATACCTCTTGGTTTCTGATACTCTACCTTCACTTATTGACAATTAAGGCACTTAGCCACAAAATCTGCTATATCCCTTTTCATACCATTCCATCAAAAGACTTCTCGCAAATCACGATACATCTTCGTGGCACCAGAATGAATAGAATACCTGGAATTATGGGCTTCTAAGGATTTGTTGTCTCAACTCACCCACCTTAGGAACACACATAAATGACCCTGGTAGCGAAGCACGCCATCTCCCCCTTGGGAGAAAACCTCAACTTTATGTTGATGAATTGCACCCTTCAAATGAAGTAGTATAGGATCACTATTTTGCTTTTACTTAACCTCCGCTACCAATGAATATTCTGACCCATTTTGAACTGTCACACCGTCATCTAATATGTTCATAAGGCAAACTCCTAAGCGAGTAAGTCGGTGAACATCTTTTGCCAATTCCTTATTTTCTTCCTCAACATGTGCTACACTACCCATAAATAGTTTGTTAAGAGCATCAACTACTACATTGGCTTTACCAGGATGGTAAAGCACATTCATATCATAGTCCTTGAGGAATTCAAACCATCTCCTATGGCAAAGATATAACTCTTTCTAGGTGAAAACATACTAAAGGCTTTTATGGTTTGTGAACATATCTACGTTAACACCATACAAATAATGTCTCCAAATCTTTAGGGAAAACACTAAGGCTACAAGCTTAAGGTGATGAGTTGGATAGTCTTTCTCATGCACCTTAAGTTGTCTAGAAGCATAAGTTATAACCTTACCTAGCTGTATCAACACATAACCCAGGCCAACTCTGGATGCATCACAATAGATCACATAACCGTCTGAACCCTCCAGTAGAGTCAAAAAAAAAGTTGTAGTCAACCTAGTTTTCATTTCTGAAAAGCTCTTCTCACACTCATCTGACCACTCGAACTTGACCTTTTTCTGACTCAAATTAATCAGTGGAGAAGCTATGGATAAAAATCCTTCCACGAACCATCCGTAATAACCAGCCAAACCCAAGAAACTTTTGATGTCTATAGGAGAGATAGGTCTGGTCCATTGCTTCACTGCCTCTATTTTCTGAGAATCCACTTAGATCCCTTCGCTGGATGTTATATGCCTAAAAAAGTAACTGATTGTAACCAAAACTCACATTTGCTAAACTTAGCGAATAACTGGTGATCTTTGAGAGTTTGCAGGACAACCCTAAAATGAGTCACATGTTCTTCCTCATTCCTAGAGTAAATAAGGATATCATCAATAAAGACGATAACGAACAAGTCCAAATATTGCTTGAACACTCTATTGATCAAATATATGAAAGTTGCAGGAGCATTGGTTAGTCCAAATGACATAACTACAAATTCATAATAACCATATCGAGTTTTGAAGGCTGTTTTTGGGATGTCACTATCTCTGACTTTGAGCTGATGATAACCAGATCTAAGGTCTATCTTCAAAAAATGACTAGAACCCTATAGTTAGTCGAACAAGTCATCAATCCTGGGGATAGGGTACTTATTCTTAATTGTGACTTTGTTCAACTGTCGATAGTCAATACACATCCTGAGAGAATCATCTTTCTTTTTCACAAACAACATTGGTGCACCCCATGGGGAAATACTTGGTCTAATGAATCCCTTATCTAGAAGGTATTTCAACTACTCTTTCAATTTCTTAAGCTTGTCTGGAGCCATTCTGTAAGGAGGAGTAGAAATAGGGTGGGTATCTAGAAAGAGATCAATTTCGAAATCGATTTCCCTTTCAAGAGAAATTTCGAGAAGATCTTCTCGACACACTTATGGAAACTCATTTACTATAGGAACTGACTCAAGAGTTGGGGTTTCAGAGCTTGAATCCTTAACCCAAACTAGATGGTAGATATACTTTTTAGATATCATATTTTTGGCCTTAAGGTAAGAGATAAATCAACCCATAGACACTGACCTACTACCCTTCCATTCTAAGATTGGCTCGTCTGAAAATTGGAAACGAACGATTCTAGTTCTATAATCGACTGAGGCATAATAGGAATGTAATCAATCCATGCCTAGAATGATATCAAAGTCTACCATTTCTAACTCTACAAGATTTGATGAGGTGACTTTCTGAGAGACAGTGACAGGACAATTTCTATATACCCGTCTAGCTATAACTAGGTCACCAACTGGAGTAGAGACTGAGAAGGGCTCTAAAAGAGTTTCTGGACTGACACCAAAGTTTACTACTATATAAGGAGTTACAAAGGAAAGAGTATCCCCTGGATCTAACAGAGCATAAACATCTAAATGAAAGACTCGTAACATACCAGTGACCACATCAGGAGAATCTTCCTGGTTCTGGCGAGCCTGGAAAGCATACAACCTATTATGGCGTTGACCGCCACCTGTACCAGATGAAGCACCCTGCTGAGTTGGGCGACCTGCTAGTGCTGTTGGAGCTGTAGACTGAGCCCTACTATTGTTACCTCCTAGTCCATGTTTAGAAGAAGGGCAATCCCTCAACATGTGACCAGTCTGACCACATCCAAAACATCATTCCTTTCCAACAAGATCTTCTCCCAGATGGTACTTACCATACTTTGGACAAGTTGGGTAGGTTTTGGTACCTGAAACACTCCCCTGAGACTTAGAGCCTTATTCCCTACTTTTCTGATCCTGTCAAAACTTGGAGAATAAAGCATTAACTGATGAAGGTGCTGGAGTTGAAGATTTATGCTAAAACTATGAGCGATTTCCACCACCTAGTTTTTTCTGAGAGTACTCATAGTTGCCTATTCTAGCCTTTTTGTTGTCCTTAGCTAGTTCTCTAAGTTTATCTTCCTCAACCTGCTGAGCATGAGTCATAAGCCTAGAGATACTCATATCCTCTAACAACATAAAATTTCTGCACTCTATCTTCACCAAGTCAGATACCCCAAGTAGAAACTTACTCATTTGTGCCCTGGGATCGGTAACCATATGTGGAGCATACCTAGAGAGTTGGGTGAACTTAAGTTCGTACTCTTGGACTGACATAGAACCTTGTCTCAAATTCATAAATTCATGAGCCTTGTCCTCCCTCAACTCTCTTGAGAAGAACCTATCCAAAAAAGCTTTGGTAAAATACTCCCAAGTCATAGGAGCTGCATTCTCACCTCTATTTTCCTTCCATTGTGTGAACCATATGTGAGCCACATCCTTAAACTGGTAGGATGCCAACTCTACTTTATCATTTTCAGTCACTTACATCACTCCAAAGATTTCCTTGACCTCATCAATGAAGCTCTAAGGGTCCTCACCACCTTGCGACCCTAGAAACTTAGGCGGATTCATCCTAACAAAATTATGGACCCTAGCTGTCACTAATCCACCACTAGCATTTGTAGGAACTGGAACCTGCTAATTGTTCTGGTTGGCTACACTCTAGGACAAAAGTTGGATAACATTCTAAAACTCTGTATTTAAAACCTCATAGTTTGGGACTGGAGGAACTGTGTTAGCGTTGCGGGCATTCACATTCCTTGCATAAACTCTACGAAGAGGCATGATCTAAAATGCATAACGATGAGTTAGAAGGTAGATCATACCCAAACATGATACGAATAGCAAGAAAGTGAAGTTTTTCCTAAAACACTTCATATCCTCCCTCTCATTAGATGTGGTGCACTTTACACCCATGAAACTGACTCTAATTAGTGTGGCTTTACAGACATCCTAGGACACTTAAACCTAATGTTTTGATACCAAGCTTGTCACGCCCCGAGGCTACCCCTTGATGTAAATACGGGACCTAGGATAATGAGTGACCCCAAGCTAACCCTGAGCTGGCATATCATAAGCATACTGATAATAACTGAATAAAATTTAAACTATGCAAAAGCTTCAAACAATAGTTAACTAAAAGATGGGGAATACCCAATACTGATCTGAATATAAAAGACTATGAGTTTAATGACAATTGAAATATCAAACTCCAAGCTAAAAGTAAATCTAACTATGTCTGAATAAAATCCTTTAACTGACTAGAGATGTTGGGACATTCCCCTAGTTAACTCTAGTAAATCTGAAATTGAAAGACTGAAAGTAATAGAAAACATGTCTATGTCCTCGAAGAATGAGGACTCACCACTAATATTACTGAACTAGAGATCGGGAATTGATCTATGCGCGATCTGAATGCTGAGGACCTGAACCTACATCACGAGAAGATGTAGCGTAGAGTACAATACAACATAATCAAAACACAACCGAATAGGATACAATACAACATAAGCGAAACATAATGGCTAGCTCATTGTTCTGACATGCTAACTGTAAATGCAACATTAATGTACTGATAATGAAACATTTGGAGACTGAGGCATGTATATCTTGTTTAAACTGACCTAGGAAGTGTAATTTATGAAATAAACGAATCTACACAACTAGGGTTCTGAATTTCATGCAAGGAACAAAGCAACAGTGTTACAACAACATGAAAATCTGATTAGGAATATTCTAATAACTAATTCACAATAATTCCAAACATTCAAGAAACCCTAGGTTTAGATAATATGAAAGGAATCAAGAATTTGACTGAATTTTACGGACCTAATAGATGAAAGGAACCCACTACTGAAATCCCAGATACCTGGTGACGAATTTCACAGAGAAATCTTTTGATTTCGAGGCAGGAACTGAGGAAAACTTGTGTTCTTGGAGAGAATTTGGTCGATGTTTTCTCCTTTTTTCGTTCTAATTAGATGAATGAATTGATTAGGGTAAGTTTTGATTAAGTTAATAAGCTAAAAATGACCAAAGTGACATAGTTTAGAGGTTAAACGACATAATTTAAGTGTCCAACAAATAGGGAAAAAACCAAACGACCCCTAAATTAAAAGCTGTCGGGGCCACCGATGGATCGTCGACTGACCTACGGTCCATCCTGCTCAGTCGTCGCCTGGTGTCTGGGACTGGAAGTTAAGTGTTTGACCCACGGTCCGTAGGTCCTAGCATAGGTTAACTCTTGGCTAAATTATTCTAGGGTTCTGGGGAAAGGGTTGGAGGTGGCCAACCACGAACCCCACCTACAGTCCATAGGTGGCACCCGTCGGTGGCACCTGCAACTTCTGAAAAATCTGTTGGTTGGTCTTTCTAGGATACAGGGTGTTACAATCGCGAATCGATTGATCAAATTAGCTCATTTCTTACCCATTTAGTCTTTTTTGAATGTTGGAAAGTTAGTTCGTATCAATGTTACAGAGGTGGTTTGCCTTCATGGGTACGAGTGTATATTATCTCCAATAGAGGCTCTCAGTTCACTTTTGTTTTTTTAGAGGACCTTTTAGAATGAGTTAGGTACTCAGGTGGTTCTTAGCACAACCTTTCATCCATAGACTGATGGGCAGTCGGGGTGGACTATTAAGGTTTCTATTAGACTTTGGTGGTCAATGGGATTAGATTTTAGCTTTGGAAGAGTTTTCTTATAATAATAGTTACTATTCAAGTTTCTAGAGGGCTCCATTCTAGGTGTTATATGGTAAGGTTTATCGATCGTCAATTTGTTGGCATGACATTTTTGATTCTAAGTTATGTGGTACAGAATTGCTTGAGGAGGCGTTGGATAGAATTCATGTGATTCAGGACAAGTTATAAGAAGCTCATAGCAGGTAGAAGAGTTAAGCTGACTGTAGGTGTTATCCTCTGAGCTTTCGTGTTGGTGATCATGTTTTCCTCTAAGTATCTCCTTTGAAGGGCGTGATGAGATTTGAGAGGTTGGGCAAGCTTACTCCCAAGTTCATTGGGCCTTTTGAGATCATTCGACCATTTGGAGATGTTGCTTATGAGTTAGCCTTGCCTCATGCATTTTCATCTTGTTAATTGAGTTTTCCATATGTTAATGGTTTGTTGATAAACTCTAGACGAGTCTAATGTGCTCTAGTGGGGCTTAGTTCAATTGGATGATCATTTTACCTTCGTGGGGGAGCCAACAACTCTTTTGGCTAAATGTTAAATGGTTGCATTCATGAGATATTCTTATGGTGAATGTTCAAAGAGAGACCACCCAGCAAATGAGTCTACCTAGGAGACTGAGTATGATTTGCGAGAATAGTATCATCTTGAAACCTTACTTTCCATGGCGAATGTCCTATAAGTAGTGGATGTTGTAATATCCATCTAGGTCATTTTCTCTATTGTCCCGAATTTTCAATATTTATAAGTAACGACTTGATTTGTCGTTACTAAAGGGCACCTCTTTCGGTTCGACCGATGATGTCTACCAGTACGTGTTGTTTGTATTGATAGTACTCTTGCTAAACAACTTGGCATGGTCTAGTTGCAGGGTCAGTGATGTTCCATAAATGCAGGCGACGACGATCTCCAATAGCTTCCATGTTTCCTTCCCTTATGGTGGGAGTTATTTCCTATTTTCTTGTGTAACTGTACCACCTTAGTAGCTCTTGTACCTATTTAGAATAGTTCCTTGGGGGTTGTATTCAATCTTTTGTAAAGAGGTCTTATTAAAGCTTTGTATTAATGGTTGATGTTTTATTTGAAGTTTTCAGTATTAAAGATGTTTTCTTCATAACTCATTTATTTTCCATATGTTTTGGCCAGTTGGGTGGTAAGGGTTCTCTTATTTAGGGGTTAGAGTAGGTACCCGCACGGCCTAGTGGGTTGGGTCATAAGAAAACTTGGTATTATCGCCCAGGTAACCAGTCTCTTAGTAGGAGAAAATGTCAAATAGTCTTAGGGATTGATGTGTTGATGGCCATATTTCATCTTTATGGGGCTATGAAGCATTTTAGGAATTCATCTCACTTCTTTACTCTTTTCGTGCGATCTATGACTTGTGGTATGGGTTGAGTCCAATTGGTATCTCTGGATTCCAATTGGTATCACAACAAAGTAATATGTATGTCGTTGTTGCAGTGGAAGGTATACAAGCAAAGAAAGATTAGAACCTAGAAGGTCCCAATTGGTATTTGGCCTTAATGGTCATGTGAATGTATGGATGGTTAGTTAGTGGTCATCCATGATGCAAATATAATATACTGAACTTGATTAATGGCTTATGACTGCTTGATGATTGTTATTATGTGCATTGTGTTTCTTGAATACTATTTCTGTGTGACTATACTTGTTTGATTGGTTAAAATGGATATGTGGCTATTAATCATGTTGTGTGTGTCAGTCTTGGAGATTTTATAGTCATGAGACAAAGTCTGGATCATACATGTTTGGGTATGATCATGGGATTATTTTAAAATCTTCATAGACTTACCATTGGTAAAAATGTTAGGGGGATATAATTGATTATGAATCTAGGGAAAATCCAATTTTGGAACAGTCGATATTGGTTAGGAACCATGGAAAAGGCTAACTTTGTTTATACGATTATTATATGCCTTAATTATGTGTTGGGTAAGATTTTGGAATTTGGAATGAGTTTAGGGATTATAATGATTGTGAGGCTCGTGTCAAATAATGGTCTTGGGATTGCATTGTTAAGAGGTTAAGATGTTTTTAAGAGTTGGTACCAATTTGTGATGGGGGGTTGTTACTGAACTTTCGTTTCTATCAGAAAGTTGTGGGGTCGCCATAGTGGGTGCCAACCTGATATAGCGCTCCTACTATGGCGAGTGGTACCTCGCTACAGCGAAAGTCACTATTGTGGTACACTAGTGCTATAGTATGCCACGCAATATTGGTCTGCACAACACTATAACGAGAGAATCAGAGACTCAACTCTACTTCTCTCAGTTCTGTGTTTCCAGTCCGATTTTAATTTCTATCTCCAATTCAGTTCAGTTCTATGCTTAAAAAAACAACATATACTCATTCAAGCATAAATCCAAAACTTTCTAACATAGAAAAATGGGAATAAACCATCTCAATAGAAAGCATATATGTGTTGTCAAAACAAGAAAAGTAGTAAATGATATCTTTTGCACAAACAGAGAAAACCAATCCAGTATCAATGTTTGAAATGGGGGATTCTACCAAGATACTACCACCCTCATGGAGTGAGGGATTCTACCAAGCCCCTACAACCCTCATGGAGTGGGGTCCTCTGCCTCTGGACTCTGCATGAAAGGGAACTCATCCAAGTCCCATGGCTTCAACTGGGTAGCTTTTGCTCTATGGAAATGCAACTAAACATGACTTATATGGTCCTCCACATGCAAACCAGCAGACGGTCCTGAGAGCTGCCCTTCCTCCTCTCAATATCAAGCTCTCTACAGAGCGCGGCTATGTCGTGGGAAGGAGTAGGTAGAAATGAGGGTTCGACGGTAATAACCTCCATGTACCTCCTGATGGTGGCCAAGTTGGCCACCAAAAGACTGCTAGAGAATGGGGGCTGAGACTGGGTGGTGGCGGAGCCGATATCCATGTCCTCACCCCTCTCTGCACCTATTGTGGCTTGGCTACTCCTGACGCATTGTCCTCCTCCTCTTAGGTGCTTTGTAGGGCTCCTTACTCAATAGTAGGGAATTGAATGCATCATCATGCTCCATCTCGTGGTCCATATTGTCCAGGGGAACCCCTACTCGCCTGCAATGCATAGAAACTAAACCAGAAAGAAAAGGGGATTTCTTAGTACCGTGGTAGAAGTCCTTCCACTTAGACACTAGCTGCTCTCCCACATTCACCGAGACCCATCAATAATTCAAGCTGCCAATAGGTCCCGGGGATAGGTCACATTGATAAGGTTTCTTAATGGAAGCATCTTTCTACCCACCAGTGTCAACCACCTACAGGCATCGGGTGAGTAGTGGTGGCTAGTGAGCCTTTTTGTGGTTATCCAACTAACATCCTTCTAATGCTTCTCCTCCACTAGCATATCCCTTATTCAGATAAGGTTCATCTCCCGCACCTTATCCATGTACGGCTCATGAAGAACCTTAGGCACACATAAGGCTAAGTTCACCAATTGTGCATCTACCAGAAGGTCCACCCAGAGGACCGTAGGGAGGTGAGCATAGAATTTCCGTACTTAATTGCTTTGTGATAAGGGAGGGGTCTCCACCAAGGGGCGCCCACCTGAACTCTTGTAGTAGATTGTAAAAGGTGAGAGCTTGTTTAGAAACTCCCCCCATTTTGAAGGCCTTCTAACAGCAGAAGCTTGATCTCTGTATATCTCGAAACCTTTGCCTTCTAAAGGAATCTATAAACCTCTAGGTAGGGGTAGTCTAAACCACTCACTTGTTCCTCAATAGGTTCCATTGTCAGCTTGTAAGTTACAAATCATGTATTAGAAAATCTTAGAACTATTCTAGAAGGGTTGCAGATTTAAAAGGTCCTAATGTCATCAGCCAGAAGGGCTTCAGAAATTATGTGCCTTCCTCTGTAGAGGCCAGGGTGTCATTATATAGTGCGAGTCATCATGGTTCTCAAAGAGCTATAGTAGAAGCCACTATATCGACCTCCATCATCCTAGAACTCTGGGGTGCGTCGATGGCGCCCCTTAGCCCAAAATTCTCATTTCCTCAATTTTTCTATAGATCGATGTTCCTAAAGTACCTTTCTACTTATATATGCAAAAGTCTTTCCGTTTTGAGTCTTAAATCATCCCCGAATCTAAGTTTTTCCTCAAGAACAACCCTTCAACTTTTTCCCTTACCATTTTAGAACCAATTTTGACCCTTTTCCTATAATATTTATGCCTAGGATGTTGAAATAGCATTGTGAATGTAAGGGGAAGCCTCATGCTTCAGGAATTTTAACAATCAAAGCCATTATTGTTCAAAATTCAAAAACAACCCAAATCTTATTTATTCTATTCTAATCTTAGCATGCTTCGAGGATTAATCATCTATTATAGTAGGAAGAGCATGGAGAACAACAATTACCTTAATTTTGAAGTTTTTGAACACTGTAGTCGGAGAGTTGATAGAGTTTTAGGAGTTAGAAAGAGGGAAATGGGGATGAAAACACATTCTCCTCCCTTTTAACATTTTGATCTAAGGCCACTATAATAGTAGGAAGTTACTATAATGGCGTTGTTATATTGAGGTTATGGCCCATATAGCAGGGTCCAGTGTAATATGCAGTAATCCAATAACTGATCCATCTTCTTTACACCAGTGTAGTGGTTTAGGGATGATCGATGGGTCAATTGGTATTTATTGTAATGAACTGATCCATCATTACTAAAGGGCACCTTGTAAGGAGTGTTAAAAGTCTGGAAGGGTAGTGCTAGAATTTTTAAAATCTGAGCACGAAGAATTTTAGACTTGAATTATTTTTCGGGCTGAGCTGATGTCAACTCGCCATAACGAATGCTCCTTCATCATGGAGGCGCCGCTATAGCGGTCTAAGTCCCATTATAGTGAGGTGTCAAATTTAGCAACCTAGTTATGTATCGTCTTTTATTTTATTTTTCTCCTACTTTTGAAAGAAGAAAATAGACAAGGGTTGCTCAAAGATCCTCCAAAAGCACTTCGGGAAAGGGAACACTGGAGAAAGGAGACTTTCCATGAAAGGAAGGTGAAAGGCTGTGGACTGTTAATACCCGTTCACCAAAGGTCACTTCATTGGAGTCATATTCATTGGAAAATTTTAGCAGTGGTTGCTTGGCACTCATGTAGGATAGGTTTTCTTACTTTGAGTAGTTAGACCTATTTTACCGTATTTTACCTTGTAGATAGTTGGAGATTGCCTACCTAGGCCTTCGGGCACAGAGTTTTGATGGTTAAAGGTTGGTTTATGTGATGTAGGGCAGAGATGAGGTGATGAATAGGAGGTGGTGCTCTAGTTCATAATTAGTCTTGAGTTTTCTTGTTAGGTGATGATGATGTGTTTTGGGTTTATGTATGTACGCATGTCTACTGCTTATAGTATCATTTGTGCAATGCATGGTACAGTGACATGAAGTGACCTCATGAAGGTAATCTCAAGCAATGAACTTGTGATTATGGCTTGTGGTTTTTAAGTGGTCTTGTGCATTATGCTATGTGATTGTGCATAATTGTCTATTATTTTTGGTTGGCTTAGGTACCACGCCTGATACAAGATCCCCACGATTGGATTGGATACCACACCTAATATATACTAAAAGTTGACTTGGGTACCACACCTGGCATGAGGATATCCACAAATGGTTAGCTCGAGTACCACAATGGTACACTAACGAAGGATGACTCGGGTACCACATCGGTACACTGATAATTTGGTTTGATTTCCTTGAGATGACCAATTATGTGATTATGGTCCCACGAGTGGACCTGGTGTATTCTTGCATGAGGTATATTGTTGCATGTTAGATCCATAAATGGTCTGGGTTACTTGAAAGGTGAGTTGTTGGGACGTGGATCATATTATGGTATATCAAGGTAAGGAATGGAAATCCGGGATATGTGTCACTTTTGAGGGGGAAGTTAAATAAATTGTTTATTGCATCTAAACTCTTAGGTTTCTTTTGCATATTGTCTGACTATTAAGTTGAGTTTATGGGGACTCAATTCTTTAGTTGCCTAAGTTGTGTTTCTGTTAGTCATGAGTGTCTTGTTTTATAATGAGTTTTAGATTTAGTTGACTAAGGATGGGTTGGTCTAAGGTGCCAGTTTCACTTATTGTTCCTAAAAGGGCCAAGGAGTACTATAAAAGGTAGCAAGTTAGTTGATAGGGTTGGTGATGGCTTGGTTTTCAAGGATATTAATGTGGTAGAAGGGCTAAGTTGTGATTGTGTATTTTTGTGGCATTCTAGGTACGCTGGGGAAGCATTAGGGTGAGGTAATTAGAATGTCCAGTCATGGAATTTACCTTGGTAGGGTAAGAGGAGGTAGATAGAGACTTGGATGGTGTAACTTCCACATCGCATGACTTTTTTTGTTTATTTACATTATATTATGTGGTAGATTCGGTTCAATTAATGATGTCTATCAGTACGTGTTGGTTGTACTGATACTATGCCACTTGGAATAGTCTGGTTACAGGACCAGTGATGTTCCATAAGTGCAGACGACGACGATCTCTAACAGCTTCTAAGTTTCCTTCCCTAGTTATGGGAGTTGTGTCATATTTTCTTATATAATTTGTACCTTTTTAGTAATTCTTGTACTTGTTTAGACTAGATCTTTAGGGTTGTATTCAGTCTTTTGTAAAAAGGCTTATTAAAGTTTTGTATTAATGGTTGATGTTTTCTCTAAAGTTTTCTATATTAATGATTTTTCTTCATAACTCATTTATTTTATGGTGGTAAGGGTTCTCCTATCTAGGGGTTAGAGTAGGTATTCGCACGACATGTGGGTTGGATTTTGACATTAGAGCTTTCCCACCGTTGTTGAGACTGACAAGACGGTCAATGGGCAGTTTATTTGATTTTTATGCAAATTTATGTGTTTTGTAGCTTTAGGAGTTCAAATGTTTGACTTCGGTCAAACTTTTAGGTAAACGACCTCAAAATGCAATCATGATGATTTCGTGCACTCCAAAACATCGAGCTTGATCTAGAAAGACCTGCAATAACTGTGAAGCAGAATCAACCTACTGCATTAGTCCATCCAAAAGTATCAGGTCTAAAAAAAAAAAGAAAAAAAAAAGGCAAGTAAGATATGTGATGTTTTCTCAAAAATAATAACAATAGTCAAATTCAATTACAACAGATGATCTATTATCAAAACAGATAGTAAATAATTATACTACATATATTTGAGGTTTCTTTTCAAATATGAAAAAATATACCAAAAATCGAGTTAATATGAGATATGTCATCAAAAGTAACTATAAATATTCATTGTAAATCTTTGTAAAACATAAATCTGAAATCAAATGCAAATTTATGGCCCAAAAAATATACTTGCATAAAAATAAGGGAATAATTGGTCAGTGTATGAACATATAACTCAGAAATATTTTACCTGAAACCTTCTAATTGTGCAATAAGTTGGCAAATGAAATCAATTGCACTGCTTTATACCAACAACATTTCAAAACTTGAGAAAAATACAATATAATAGACGAAACATGGAATGGTATTTTACTGCTTTTTACTATTTTTCTCATGTTGAGCTACATCATTTCTTGATGAAACTTTAGCAATTATTTTATTCCCTTGATCTTAGTCATTTATTTAAGGCATTTAATTTCTCAAGGTAGTTTCCCCTTTACATATAATGAATTTAAATTTAATGAGTTCAACATTGAGGTTTTTACATCGAATTCAAATGAATCACTGATTATATATTACATAGGTCATTTGTGCCAAGTGTAGGAAAGCACCTTTGGATCAACCACAAGTTGGGGTTGGGGTTCCATCAGAATTTCTTATAAATTCTCCAAATAATGCACATTGGTATCATTCTTCATATGTTTTTAGGAGTGTCAAATGGACTACTCAAAATGGATTGAGTTGATAAATGTGACTTACTCAAAAATCACTTGGTCTGAATTTAAACAAATCAAAATAAGTTGAGTTAATAAATGAGATCCGCTCAAACTTAGGAACATTGAGTTGATCATGATTTCATGTGCTAATTTTATCACTGCTATCTGAAATCATATTCTAGCTCAAAAACTGCCACCCAACTGAAGCAAGACACTTTTGTAGGTGCCTTAACTTTATGTAGCATTCTTTCAGTGTAAAATATCCTTTTCCTTCGCACCATGTTTGGATGGTTGTTACCTGTTGTATTGTATTGTATTGTTAGTTTAAATACAATGTTTATTTTGATTGTTACTTAAATTCTAGTGTATCGTATCATTTAAATTCATGGTTAGGTAACGATGAAAAGACTGATTTGATGTAACAACTGATTTGATGTGATCTCATCGTTACCTTAATATTTTTTTCTCATTTTGTCTTTATTTATTATTGATTAATCATATTTCATCTTTTATCCTACCTTTTCATAGTAGCTCTATCTCGTACCCTATTTTTCTTGTAGGTTTATCGTTCAAATTATGAACGTGACATCATGTAACGACTGAGAACGATGTAATGTATCCAAACATTATATTCATTAAAATAATATAATACGATATAATACAAAAAAAATACAATATAATACGATATATTATTGTTGGATACCAAACCCCTAATTTGTCTAAGAAACAAGTATTCAATATGTTCCATTGACGAGTATTGACACTGCATTAAGTAAAATGAGTAAAGGAATAATACAATACTTTATTGTGGAAAATCCCGACTCATAAAGGGAAAAAACTACGGCCTACATCTCTATATGATTTAATTCAACTTCACTAAACTCTAAGCCTCAACGGTTTAATATTACAAACTTATACGATACATTATTGTTGGAATATCGAACCCCTAATTTGTCTAAGGAACAAGTTACTCTATATGTTCCTTTGACGAGTATTGACACTGCATTAAGTAAAATGAGTAAAGTAATAATACATTACTTTATCGTGGAAAACCCTAACTCATAAAGGAAAAAAAAAACTACGATCTATATCTCTATATGATTTAATTCAACTTCACTAAACTCTGATCCTCAACATTTTCATATTACAAACTTATGTAACCTAAGGAATTATAAACTCTAATTTCTAAACATTAACAATCAACCAGATCGTTGATCCTACTTCAAGTTATGAATTCAGACTACTACTCTTGCAATCCTTGGAACTAATTCTAATTCCTAAACATTAACACAAACCTCCCAATATTTATGTTCCCAAGTCTCCAAGTCGTCCTAACTTGAAGACTATGCTCCTACTCTAGTTTATGCCTCATTGGATTTAGAAAGCATTAAAGATACAACTCAATAAAATTCAATACAAGCAAACTTGACTTAAGAAATATAAAATGTAAGCCTATGGATCAGGTTATTCAATCTTGTTTCCATGTGTTGGCTACACTTGGATCTTCAATCAGAATTCTCTCAAATATGAACTCCCTTTATTTGATTGTGTTCTTCTTGTAAGTTATTTGTGAAAACCTAATTGTATTTATAGATGTGAGACTTCTCCTTCTTTGAGTCAAAATTGGTCCTTCTAACAATTCTTTTTTCCTTTTGAGATTTTGTTTATGGCTTTGACTTGAAAAATACTTTTCATGTAGGAATCCTCTATGAAAGGAAACTTTATGCAATTGGATTCTTGTCGTAAACGCAACTCATCCACCGCCTAATAACTTTTACTTCGCGTGGTTGACCCTCTCCTAATTCTAGTCGGACTCATCTGATAAGAACATGTCGGCTCAAACCTTTCATCTATTTCCTTATTTGTCAATCATCAAAATCTTTCTCGATATAACAATTACGAAACAATACGTATAATCATCCAAACACAAAGTGTTAGTAGTTTGCTCTCCATACAGAAAAAGTGTATTCTTCTCATTGCCTACTTCTAGAGAATATAACAAAAGTAATAATTTAAAGCTTTCCTGCATAAGACAACAAATTAGCATTAGTTAATCTTATCCTGTTTGTGATCTAGAGAACAAGTTGATGATGATTTAGCTTGTTCCACTTATTAGATGATGAAAGTGAAAATCCTAAGTATCTAATTGAAAATATACCCACAACAAATTCAATTTTCTCAATCAAGACCTTCATTATGAAATCATTTACTCCTGTCATGAAAATATTAGATTTCTCCATCTTTGCTCTAAGATCAGTGACCTCACTAAAGTAATTTAGTGTTAAAAAAAATAATTTTAATATCTCAAGAAAAATTATTGTATCTCCTATTATATTTGAAAGAGAATATTATTTTATGTCCTAAATTATTTTCACTCCATAAATAGCCTTAACTAGTTATTACACTTAGGGCCTATTTGGAAGGATACCCTGGTAATTGGATTTGGTGTAATTGGTGTAATTACACTGTCTTGTCCTGTTTGGAAGGACGGGTAATTACTTGGTCAGCATGTAATTGGTGTAATTGGCAGGGGGTAATTACATTCTACAATTCATAGGCAGAAGTTGTGAATTGCTTGTAATTACATGGTGTAATTACCACCTGATTACTTTTTAATTTCTTTTTTTTATTTCTATTTTTATTTTTTTGTGTTAATTTTTTTAACTTCTATTATTTTAAGTTCTTTTTCTATTTTTATTATTCTAAAAATTTGTAAAAGTTTATTTTTTATTTTATATTATTATATTTCATTTTCTTCTTGTTCTCAACCTTGCTTTACGTAATTCTATGTAATTTTCTCGTATTATCTATTTCTTTATACTATGCTTATTTTCTCATTAGCATAATTTTATTAGTATTCTAATTTTTAAATTAAAATAGAATTTATTGTTAAGTAAGATTATAGACTTACGTTTTCTTTATTAAGAATTTAAAAAAAAAAAATCATATTTATTGATATGTTGAAATTTGTTATAAGAGTATTATGTTAAATTTTTTGTTTTGAATTTATAACTATGTTATATTTTCAGTTTCATTTGTTTTAGTAATATTGAATTTACATTGCACGTCATTTTTTAATTAGACTTGATAGATTATATTTTTGTCAAACATTTAATAATTTATGACATTTTGTTTATATATTATTCTTTTTATCAAACATGCATTTCACGATATTCATAGAAACTTCATACTTTTAGTTGTTACGATCAATTCAATTGAAATATATTAATTTGAAAAAATATAAATTAATTATTTTTTCATAATATTAGTTACAGAAAATATGTTTATTAATTAATATATTTTCAAAAAAGAATATATATCTTAAATATTTAATTTAATGTCATTTATAAAGTTTCATATTTGTCTAGTTTAACTTTTAAATAATTAATTTTTATTTTTAAAATTTATTATAATTTTGTGATTGCAATTGTGCATCCAAACAAAACATGTGTAATTGTATTGTAGCATCCAAACAGGACATGTGTAATTACATAAATGTGTAATTACTATGTAATTACACTGTGACAACCAAACAGGTCAGTGTAATTACTAGACAGTGTAATTACTAGGCTGGTAATTACTACCCTAGTAATTACACCAATTCCAATTACCAAGTGGCTTTCCAAACATACCCTTAATAAATTGTTAACATTTTTTTCTCAATTTCAATTAACTTATTCTTTGACCTTTTTTAAGTCATGACTCAATTTTCTTCAAATCACCTTTATTACTTCTTGAATAGTCCTGGTTAACTATTTTTTTTTTTGTTTTCCAACCGGTGTTCAAAGCCCTTGGTTGACTATTATTACTCTTCATGTGAGTTAGAGACCAGTTGCCTCTTAATTATTGTCATTAACATGACATTACCGTTGAAGCCAATTTATTTGGCATTAAGTCAAATTATGAGGAATATACTTATATCGATTAAAATATTCTTAAAAATAGTATCTTTTGACACACATCAAGCAATGAGTGTTAGATTTTTCACATGGCACCAAATACTGAAATGTGATTTTCTTTTTAAAAAAAAAAATATTAGATCATTTTAAAATATAAAATATTAGGAAAGAGACACAAGTCATCACCAATTTTGTAAAATTAGAAAGAAACTCATAGCCTTTCCTCAAATCAATCTTCATTTAACATCTAAGAGAGTTTTTTTTTTTAGAAATTACAAGAATATACTATTTAAGAACTTAATTAACAAAATATGTATATACTCCTTTTTATTTATAAAATTAGGTTTTTAATTACAAACTGACAAATATTTAATTTTCTTTTTTTTATTTATATATTTTATTTTCTGATTTATTTCCTTTTTTGGGGGTTATGTGCTAAATTTATGGGATTGATAATTATTGTTTACTTTTTGGCTTTCCAACCATAATTAAACTCTTTTATATATATATATATATATATAGCCTATATATTGAATTTCCGATTTAAAAAATATATACTTTAGTATCCGATTTATTTTCTTTGGGGGGGGGGGGGGGATTCTCATTAGAAATCTTTTTATAAGCAAGGAGCTATCTATAGGAAGATAATTGCCAGGTCAGTCTGGTCGGAAAGAAGCTTGCTTACACCTTGCTTTATATTGAAAGAAGTCTTCCTCCTTGAGAAGGGAGCCTTTCTATCATTTAGTGGATAACTCCTTGCTCCATTCCGCTTTGCTATTGAATCTTCTTGTTGAAGGGCATTTTAGCAATTAGACGGAATAAGTCTTTGTTTTCCATATTCCCTGCTCTTCTTAAGTCTACTCTCTCATGCTTTTTTGGGACCAAGCTTTTACCGGGGGGGGGGGGGGGGAGGGGGGATATGTGCTAAATTTATGGGATTGATAATTATTGTTTACTTTTTGGCTTTCCAACTATGATTATACTCTTTTATATTATTTTTTTGCCCATATATTGAATTTTTTTATTTATATACATACATATATATATATATACTAGTAAAGAAAGACCGGGCGCTGCCCGGGCCCAACATTAATAAAGTTATATTGTTATTCTCTCCGTCCCATATTAGATGAGAATCTTACTAAAAATATTTTTTTCATATTATTTGAGCACTTATTAAATTAGGATAGAATTAATTAATTCTTTTCCATTTTACCCCTACAATTAATATGACCATTCCTATAGTGAATGTGTATTTTTTTGTAACTCATTTCAATGTGCATTGATATAAACAAAGGGCAAAATGGTGAAGTCTTCCAATGTATTAATGATTTCTTAATCACCGTGTAAAGTTGGAAGTGCCAATCTAATATGGGACGGAGGGAGTATAGTTTATGTATTGTTATAAAATTAGTAAAGATTGTTATAATATATTTTGCTCATAAGTGAGCTAATATAGAAACTTATTTGTCATTTGTCTTTTTAATTTCAATTTTAAATAGCAAATAAATGTAGCGATAAGATTGAGGGTAGAAATGAAGCATATCTTTCTAAATTTAAGTAAAAATAAACAGAGTAGAAGTAACATTAGGGTTATCGATAGGACGATTCATTCGGTTATTTTTTAAAAAATTATATCATTCAATATTTTGGCTATTATATAATGTATAACCAAAATTAAAATTTTAAAATCATCCCAATCCTAATTTATGTGACACAAGCAGTACAAAAATTAGTCTTTTTTTTGTTGTCTTGTAGATATTTTAAGTTATTATTTATTGTAAATTATAGTACTTTTTATGTTTGAGAGTTAAACTAACATTTTTTATATGTCTTTTAATTTTATATGTGTTTTGTCCTTTTCCATTTTCAAAAACTAATACTCTCTCCATTTTATTTTATATGTCATTTCTTTTTATAAATATATTGGTTATTCCCTCTAATTATTGGAACATGTTGACTTGTGGTGTTTGGTTATTCCCTTATATAGTAGCTCATAAGTGAGCTAATATAGAAACTTATTTGTCATTTGTCTTTTTAATTTCAATTTTAAATAACAAATAAATGTAGCGATAAGATTGAGGGTAGAAATGAAGCATATCTTTCTAAATTTAAGTAAAAATAAACAGAGTAGAAGTAACATTAGGGTTATCGATAGGACGATTCATTCGGTTGTTTGTTTAAAAATTATATCATTCAATTTTTCAGCTATTTTATAATGTATAACCAAAATTAAAATTTTAAAATCATCCCAATCCTAATTTATGTGATACAAGAAGTACAAAAAATAGTCTTTTTTTTGTTGTCTTATAGATATTTTAAGTTATTATTTATTGTAAATTATAGTACTTTTTATTAAAGTTTTTAATAACATATGTTACTTTTTATGTTTGAGAGTTAAACCAACTTTTTTTTATATATCTTTTAATTTTATATGTGTTTTGTCCTTTTCCATTTTCAAAAACTAATACTCTCTCCATTTTATTTTATATGTCATTTCTTTTTATAAAAATATATTGGTTATTCCCTCTTCTTATTGAAAAACACATGTTGATTTGTGGTGCTTGGTTATTCCCTCTTCTTTCTTTCTCCTTTTTGACTTAATTGTGTGAATGTTTTTAATTTATTATCATCAAATTTTATAAATAATATTCTTCTAGAATTTTATATCAAGTTAAAATCAGATAATATATATTAATAAGGATATTGTAGTAAAGTAATGAAAGAGGACAAAGAGGAATGAGTTAATGGGGACATTATAATATGATGTTTTTAATGTATTTTGTAGGGTTAGAATAATATGTGGGACCCATTGGGTGTATTTGAGTTTCCAATAATGAAAAGGAAAACCACGTGGACGGTTATGATTAGGTAATTAAGATGGATCTATTAATGAGGACTCCTCTTGTGTGTGAATGTTTTTTTGGTCAATTTGAGGGAAGCACACGTGTCAACGCAGAGGCATGTGCTATTCCCTCTTCTTATATAGTAATATATTTCAATTTTTTTAAAAATTTATTATTGGGGGGGGGGGGGGAGTATTATGTGCTAAATTATGAGATTGATGATTATTGTTTACTTTTTGACTTTTCAACCATAATTATACTCTTTTATATTATTATTTTCTTGCTCATATATTGATTTTTCTCTCTCTTAATTTTTTATTATCAAATCAAATTATTAATTGTAACCTTCTCTCACCTCTTTAATATTGTTTTCATGCAAATATCGTTTTCCATTATTGTGACTAAATTTCAATTATTTTTTTTTTTGAAATTTTAAAAGTTATCTAAGTTATTTTTTTGACAAAATATTTTAATTTGTTATGGTATGACTTAAATAACCATTTGAATCTAGAAAGTTTAATAAAGTAATTAAAAACTTACATATTATATAGTTTTCGTACAACTTTGGTGTTAAGTCTTACATAATATGTTAATATTATATTACACCTCAATATATACCATACAATATATCAAATTTGTGTAAAAAATATATGTACCATATAATATATATACCAACATTATATCATCTAAAATATCAAAATTATACCAACATTGTATCATCTAAAATACCAAAATTATACCAATATTGTATCATCTAAAATATCAAAATTATATCAATATTATATCATGTGAAATACAAATATTATAGCAACATATGCACCATCTAATGAACCGAGCTTGTTGATATTTTGTCATATTTTTTTTAGATTGTCAGTTTATAACATAACGAAAATTATTATTTTGATAATATTATCTTTTAAAATCAACACTAATATAAACTTGAAAACATCAAATTACACTTGAACAATGTGACACCATTTACGAATAACATTGAAAATTTCTAATATCAGAATTGTACCATATAATAACACTAACATTGTACCATATAATATACCTATAATTATTAAATTCTACCCCATAATATACCAATCTAGTTGATATTTCGTGTCATTCTATTTTTTTTTAAATGACATTTATACCACAAGGGAAACCAACATAAATAATAGGACTATCTGAATTTTTTTTAATAAACAACGAATAAAATTCAAAATCGCTAATATCATTCAATTAGATTCTGAAAAAAAAAACATGTAGCAAACAAAAAATTAGCTCAACAATATTAATCCTCATATGGTTATTTGGTCCAAGGTTTCTTGTTATGGTCATCTTTAGGCTATAACACATTTTCTGAACTTTACTTTAGACCTCTTGAACTTTTTTTCTTTTCATTGGTATTTGCGTCATATATCACTCCTTCAATTTTGAAATTCACATATCTTCCTGCAATATATTTCAACAAAAAAAAACTTAAATAACCTACTAAACACCAGTTACAACAATTGAATTTAAAATACACAATTATATTTTTTTATATCACCAAACAACAGTTATATACAAAATAGTGTATAATATGGTTAAAAATTGGTGTCCACTTCATTATTCTTATAATGAAATTCGAACACCAATTTATAACCAACTATATATATAACATTGATTTATGAAGATTGATAAAGTTGAACTTGATTATATGTAACACCATAATTTAATCAATTAATTATCAATTTTTTCAGTATAATCAAACTAATAAAAATGATGTAACGTATGGTTTAAACAATAAAGTTAAAAAATTGAAATAATTTATTTAAAAAA
The DNA here is from genome assembly GCA_029007595.1 of Solanum commersonii. Taxonomy (NCBI): domain Eukaryota; kingdom Viridiplantae; phylum Streptophyta; class Magnoliopsida; order Solanales; family Solanaceae; genus Solanum; species Solanum commersonii. The sequence continues at coordinate 2,729,204 of JAJTWQ010000077.1, forward strand.
ATGAAATTATCATCGAGCAGAAATAAACTTCAGCAAATTGAAAAAAACGAAAATATCACCAAAGTAGAAAATTGCAAAATAACTTTTTCTCATTGAAACCACATCGATAAATTCTCAATTGAATCAACACAAAATTTATCAATAAAAAATAAAATATGTGTGATCAATTAAACAAAAATTTCGGAAGGTGAAAAAAACAAATAATTTTAGAACAATCAAAAGCATAAATGAATATTCAAAATTGTTTTTAACCGAAATAATTTGTTTCAAAGCTAATTTTTCCATAATAATTACCTGATGAATCTTATCTTCCGTCATTCTTAACTAAAACTATAACGTTATAATTTTCGGCAGAATTATTAGAGAAGATAGAGAGTTTGATTGTGGTTAGTATACTGATATTTAGAAGAATTATATTAATGATTGAGATAATTATGGAAGCAAAATAATAGAATAATTATGGAAGCAAAATAACAAAATAAAAACTAATTAAGGAGTGAAAATTTAATATAATAATTATTTATACGTATTTTATTGTTTGTGATTTTCCATTTTTCTTTTTTTGATTGTTTTGTGTCTTACAAAAATTCTATTGCTATGTTTGTTAGAAGTCAAATTATTGTTATATAGAGGTTATTTATGTACTTAAATTGTATATTATGTTTATTACCCATTTATAGTGTTTGAGTATATCATGAGATTACCTTGCACAAAAGCTGCATGTTCAAAGTCTAGAACAAATTATCTTATATATATATATATATATATATATTGTCGAGAGTTTATAGGAAATAATTTCTTTATCGTATTTTAAATAGAAGTAATATTTGCGTAACTCTACCTTTCCGAAACCTCATTTTATGAAAGTTTTTTTTTTTTTTTTCTTAGTTGCATTTGACATTATATTTAAATTTTATCCTAATCATCTAGAAGAAGTAAAAAATCACAAACAACTTACAATTAAAATTTTATCCATCAATGATATTAGTGTAGGAAAACCTCTAGTTATAATTTTTTAAAATTGTTTTAATTTTAAAAAAATATAAAAATAATATTTTTCTCAAAATAAATGATTTATTGGAGTCCATTAAGTTATGGTTCATAAAATAAATAAATCTTTAAAAAAAAATTGCGTGTGCACACTTCACACAGAGGTCAGAAAAACAAATGAGCGGAAGCGAAGGTAGTTCCGGCGGCGGAGAACCGGCGACATCATCGACGGAGAAGGAGAAGAAGAAGAAAGAGAAAGCGAGAGTTAGTCGAACATCGCTTATTCTATGGCACGCTCACCAAAACGATAAGGCTGCCGTCCGGAAACTTCTAGAAGAAGACCGTACGCTTGTTCAAGCTAGGGATTACGATAACCGCACTCCACTTCACGTTGCCGCCCTTCATGGTTGGATTGATATCGCTAAATGCTTGATAGAGTACGGCGCCGACGTTAATTCTCAGGATCGATGGAGGAATACGGTACGATCACCCGCTTCACATTTGTACGAAAATTGTGTTTTTTGTGTTTGAAATGATGAGTAGAAGTAAGATATTTTTTCGAAATGTTAGTTTGAAAATCTTTTGTTGGCTAGGGTTTATAATTTGGGGTTGCTGCTGTACATGAATGTTGATGAAGCTGGAACAAAGACCAAAGTTTCTATTCAGTAGAGACAAAGAGAAGAAAATAATTTGTCTCTGTTTAAGATTCTGAATCCACTTTTTGATAAAGACTTCTGTATAAAAAAAAAAGAATAGGAGTCCTCTAATTTATTTTTGAATTAAACTTTTTCATATTTTCCAAGTCAGAAAGAGAAGATGTTTGAGAGGCAATAAAAAATACAAAAGAATAAGAACATCTAAATAAGATCTCTTGCAGTCAAACACCTTTTCACTTAACTATCACAGACCAATACATGCTACTTCATCTTTCTCCTTCTTCTTGTTTACTCTGTATCGGGCGGTCCATTGAAAGCCTTTCTGTGTAAGAATTTAATTTTTTTATTACCGTGCTGTCCGGGCCAGCTTTCACCACCTCGATTAATTCCATGGGATACCTCACCTCCCACCAGCGATCGGTACTACAGTTTCTCTGTCTACCGACACTAGGACAGTTGGAAAGGATCACCTAGTGATTTTTGTCTTTGCTGAGTTCAAGAGTTTTGAACCTGAGACCTAAGGGTTCTCAACCACTTTCTTGACCACTAAGTCACACCCTTGGGTGCATTTCATATTTCTTATTTTGCTCCACCCATTTATTTTTAATTAAGTATTGAAGGTTTACTTGAACTGATCTTTTGCCAAATCCCTACCGAACTTCAAAAATATGTTTTCACACTATAGAAAGACCAGTTCTTGTGCATAAGCCACCATTTGGCTTCATTTATGGAAAATTTTATTTTCACTATAAATGGCCTATGTTATAATTTGGGGATCGCCTATGTGCATTTGGTGATCACCTATACCAAGAGGCGGATCCAACATTAGGAGGTTCCGGGTGCCACACTGTCTAAATTGAATAAACGGGTCAATTTCTTCAATTTTGGGTTACGATTCGGGTTATTTATCTTGGTCGATTTGTATAGACAAATTGATCGAATATTTATAGTTAGTAATGTTTTTTTCTAGATATTTTGAGATTAAAGATATTTAAGTTGTCCAATTCTTTTTGTAGGAATAAAAATTTAACGTTAAAAAAATTGAACCTGTATAAACCATCTAATATTGTTATATTCATATATAATTTTCTATGTGGTGTTGTAAATATATAGTTGAGAAAGATTAAGAATTATAGCTTCAATTCAGTCATCTTCACATAGCTCAAACATCAATAAAAGATCAAAATAACCTTTAAGTTTTATAAATTCTAACATAATACTATGTGACATTTAAATATAGTAATTATTGATATGAGATACGCACGTGACACTCGTATCAAGTGATTAATACTCAGTGAAAGTGAAAGTTAAAAAGGTTAAGAATTAATTAAAATAAAAAAGAAGCAATTTGAATTAGTAAAGAATAGAAGTATAAGAAGAATTATTGAGGAAAAAAGAGAGTTGAAGCTCTTCTTCGTGAATCGCAGCAACCAAAAGAGGAAGCCAAAAATAATAGTGTTGCACTTCAAGTTTGAACCCTCATCGCTTGGATGGTACATTGCGTTGTTTGCCACTAGCACCTTTCGTTCTTTTGTTCCTCAGGGTGGCATGATTTAAATATATACGATTTCTTATATATACACACACCGTTTCATCGAGGCACTGGGTGCCGTGGCACCCCCAACCTTATACGTAGATCTACCCCTGCCCCTATACCTAATGTTATAGGGAAAAGGCGATCATAAAGATCCCTTCCTCTTTATTTTTCCCATTAATAGAAAGTTCAAAGTGGTAGAATCTAATGAAGAAACCATAAATCGAAGAGATGAATTGAGCATCTGTGATTCAATGAAATAGAGAACATTGGTTATGAAGTTGTTCGTGACGAAGAAGTTGGAGAATTAGAGATCCGAGCGATGAATAACAATAATGAAATAGTGTTATTGAGGTATGTGAGTTTTTGATAATGAGTGTTCAAAAATTTCATCTAGAATAATAAAATTTGATAATCAAGATGAAGAATGTACGTCAATCCAATTGAAGTATCAGGCTTTGAGCAACAAAGGGTACAAAATATGGAGAAACATGAGGTTAGAAGAGTTGAAGAAGAGATATGTAATAAAAGTTTTAGTTTGAGCAATCTAAATTTAGGATAAACGATCTTTAATTATGGTAGGTGATCTATTCAACATGATATTGTTTTAGACCATAACGACCTCTTATTTTGTTGAATTGTCGGTTTCATATAGTGATTGATGATATCGGCAGTATATTGATATGATGGCTATTAGATGTGGGATTGGAAATTTGTTAGGTGTGTTCAAAGGTATTATAGATTCAAAACAAGATTTAACTAAAATAATTAATGAAGTTGGTTTTGAAGATTTTCTAGAGTTCGAAGAGCGATATTGAAGGTGTAGTTGCTCTCATAGAGGTTATGCCATTATATGTTACTTAGACAAATTGAACCAAAAAACAAGAATGAGCTTGCATTTTGGTCGGCAACTAACCTATTTGATTGGACTTACGAGCCAAAATTGTTGAGTGAACCGCAAAGATTGTCGAGCAAGATAAACCATGGAAAACATTTTGAAAGTATTAACCAATTTCTAAATATCAATACAAGAAAAAGATCCGAAAAAACACAATTGATGGACAAGATGTGCACACAACTACTGATAGCTACAATGACCAAACAAAGTAATAAGTTGATAACACAAGGAGTAGTGTAACAATTAATTGTATTTTGGATCAGGCAAATTAGGCTGAGTTTAAACAAATTTTTACCTCATTTTTCTGAAATGTAACTCTTATTCTCATCCTTGTTCTTCACCTTAATCAAAACATTCCAATGCCATCTCAAAATTCTAGTAATGGCACTTGGATGCTCGGTTGATCTCACACCAAGGATTCTTCTCATATATGTCAATTGTCTAACATGCCATATCTTCAACCAAAAAGACAACAATTGTTACCAAGTTCCCATAATTAGTAGTTAAATTAAATAAGCGTGAAAAGAACAAGATACAAGTCTCCCAAATACATCTCTGATAAGCCATCTACAATGTATTTTACCAGGGTCCCCTCTGGTTCATCTCCCTTAGCAATCTTTACGACTCTCAATAACTTTGCCTTGTAAGTCCAAACTGTATAGACATATTTCCAACAAAAAAATCAGAACTCTTTTTTTGATTTGTCTAAATAACACATAATGATATAACCCTTTGTGAAAGCAACTAAACTTGTAATATTGCTTCTTCAACTCAAGAAAGTATCCAACATCAACGTCATTATTCATTTTAGTTAGATCCTGTTTTGAATCTATAACATTCTTGAAGACTTCTAACAAATCTCCATCACCTATCGGCATATTACCGGTATCTATAACAATATTGAAATCAATAATTCAACAATATAGGAGGTCCTATGGTGTAAAACAATATTATATTGATAAAAATACAAAAAACAGATAGCCTACAATAATTAAAGATTGTTTATACTAAATTGAGATAGCTCAAACTAAATTTTAGATTACATCTCTTCTTTGGCTCTTACAACCTTGCTCTCCTCCGCATTTTGTATTTCTTGCTGCTCAAAGTCTGACTATTCAGCTGGATTGCTAGATTAATGTACATTTTTCCTTTTCATTGTCAAATTTATCATAAGGACAAAACAAATTAAAAACTCATTATCTTTTTCTTTATAAAAAAGTTAATCACTTTAACTTTTTTCGTCCTTTTTCTTTTTGATGACAAGGGAAACCCGTAGCTGCTACCCTTTGGGTGCGCACAGGGTAAAAATCCCACTCCTATGCGATAGCTCGCAAACCACATAGGAGAGGTAACCCGCACTAGGCAAGGCCGGTGCGACGAACTCGACCCAGAAGGCAAAACCCCTTGCTTTTGCTGACAAGGGGTTTCAAACTTTAGACCTCCAACATGAAAGTCCCAAGCCCAAACCACTGGGCCACCCTGAAGGGTTACTTAACTTTTTTGGTCCTTGTAATAAATTTAACAATAGAAAGGGAAAATGAAGTGGTTGAGAATCATGAGGCCTCAGGTTCAATCCCCAGCAAAGACAAAAAACACTAGGCGATTCTTCTCATCTGTCCCAACCTTGGTGGACAGAGTTACTTGGTACCTTTTGCTGGTGGGAGGTGGTAGGTATTTCGTGGAATTAGTCGAGGTACGCAAAAGCTGGTTCGGGCATCACGGTCATCAAAAACAAAACTCATTATCAAAACTCACATACCTCTATACCATTGTCTTGATTCTTATTGTTAGTCTTTGGAATCCCTGATTCTTTGATTTGCCAATCGTGAACAACTTCATAGCCAATGTTGATTATTCCATTAAATCATAAATATTCGATCCATTTTGCGATTCTTGGCTGCTATAACGGATTTTGCCATTTCAAGTTTCCCATCAACAGGAAGGATAAAGGATAAATAAGCAATGTTTACGATCACTCTTTCATTATAGCCTTAAATATAGGCTATTACCAAGTGTGCACAAGTGATTTCATTAAAATATTGTAAAATATTTTTTGTTGTAAATGCAACCAAGCAGAAGAATAAAAATGATGGCTTGTGTGCAAACCTGGATTTTTAAATTGTTAAACCGATTCTTAATGTCTAGTAGGGAGTTACGCAAAAGATCAGCACAAATAATCCTTTAATCAAAACTAGAATGAGTAAAATACTAAAGTAGAAGAAATATGATGTTCTTACCGGAAAAGGCTCATCAATGAACTACACGAACAAGTGAGAAATAAGAAAGATGAAGTGGCATGTATCTTTATTTGGGAGTCTGGGGAAAAAAAGCTCTTGATTCTGAGAGATTCTACATAGATGTTCTTGTTCTTTTGTGTTTTCAATTTAGTCATTGAAAGTCACTAGTCAAATGTTCTGCCTCTCGTACTAACTTGGAAAATTTGATAAAAAGAATAACTTAGAGGGTCAATCTCTAGCAGAAAGCTTCTGTTTTGTTTGTTGTTGCTGAAGATGATATAAATTACTGTAGTTCGTCATCCTATAATACAATGGAGCTGTTAAAGGTTAGCTACAAGAATTTGAGTTTACTCAGGCATTTGTTTAGTTCATGCCTACTTCTGCCCAATTATAGCAGCATAGAGGTTTAGACTTGATCTCTAATAGACTGCTGCTATTTTGCTTTGATGTTACTTAAGTAAAAATTGGCTGTAGCTTGTCATCCTAGTATACAATGTTGCTGTCAAAGGTCATCTTACAACAAGTTGCTATGATCAGTCATTTTAGTCTCCACACTGTCTGATTTTTCTATGAGATTCATGTGCTATATGGGTTAATAAAATGTTTTTGATAAATAACAGTGATGGATATCTGAAAATTTTAGTATTTATAGGAACAGAAAATGTCTGACTTGGTTATTTGTCCTTTCACATCTCTGTTTGAGTTATTTCTTGAATCATGTACGGACAAAGCACAAACATGTAAATAACTTTCATGTTATTAGAAGGATAATAAAGAAGAGGTCAAAATGCTATTGAAAACTGGTTCTGAAATATATTTGTTAGGAAAAAGAGGGAAAGCGGAATCAAAAGGGGATTTTTTTAATTCTGTAGTGTGGAAATTAGAGGGTAGAGGGGAACTATCGACCTCCCACATATTTTTCTTTTGATATCTATTTTGCTAGAATTGTTCAGATAGGATAAGGTATTTACGGAACCTTTTCAAGGTATGAATTGTCAATAAATTTGGACCAACCCTAGGTATGTTTATAAGCAGGTCAGCAGGATTATTCTTAAGAAACCTCATTGAGTCATGGCTAGTATGCTTAATTTGTAGTTTGTACCATTAAACATATCGAAAACTTTGGTGAGAGTTCTTTCTCTTTCAATAATCTTTCTTTAAAGTTGAATTAGGATGCTAGAGGTGATAAGTTTTGACCTTACGAGTTCAATTATTGGCTGTTGAAATTTTTATCAATGTCATCCAAAATTAGTGAGTGATATGGAAATATGGATTTAATTCATTTAATTATATTGTCAAAAAAGCAAAACAGATGTCATTGATATCCCAAATATAGCAAACCCTTCTACCTCTCTTATAATTTTGATTAAAATTGTTTGTTGGGCTTATGACCGTAGAGAGAAAACATTCGCTCTGGATTTGAATGAACCAACATCCTGAGTGTCCAATTTGACATTTTTGATGACAGACCTGAACCCTCCTGCCAACTACTGTCACATGTAGATGTGTTTGGTTAAATCTTGAAAGAAAATGGTTTTTCCTCCCAATGTACAGGAACATAACCACCACAATTTATTTTACTTCCGAAAGGTTCTTCTGTAATTCAGTGGAATATATATTTCTGTTTGGAAAAAAAGAGAAAGGTTTAGAGGTTACAGAACAAATTGTAGAATTATTAGGACCCTTGTAAATATTTTTTTTTAATTTTTTTTTTCTCTTCTTTTGTTCCCCTCTGTTTGCAGGTCACCGGCATCGCCTTAATGCTGAAGAATACACCATTACCATTTTCAAAAAAAAAAAGAAAAAAAAAAGAAAGACATTGGGTCTGGTTCAACCTTGAAAGCTAGCTCATTAAGTAAGGATTGTCCAAATAGAAGAAGCAATAACCAACTCCCTCAATTAATGCGAGAGACTTAATGCCCCCTACGCTCCTAGGACAAGGCATTTGGTACTAGATAATATAGTATAGGGGCCTAATATTGGGTAAACCAAAAATATGAATGTGTCTAGCCTTGATACCATGTTATGCAATATAAAGCATAAAAAGCTAATTATCCACCAATATGAGACACTTAACACCCCCATGCCAAGGGGTAGACATGTGGATACAATATAACATATTGGGTAAACCAAGAACATAAATGGGTATGGTTAATACCTTGTTGAGAAATGGACCTTGGACCTAACTCAACCTCAAAAGCTAGCTAGCTCATGAGTGACAAAGTGAGGGTTGCTTATTACCATATAAGGAGATAACAACCCATTTCCTGAATCAGTGTGAGTTTTAAATTTACTTTTGGATGAATCAAATAATATTTATGTAAACTTCTCAAAAAAATATCATATTAATATGCTCCAAGTGAAGCAAATATTACTAGTCTTGAGTGTTGAGCTTTGAGAAAATTATTTCCATGATATGACGCACATTGTTTGTTTGTGAGAAAAGTTTAACTTGATATTGCTTTGTTGTCCAGCTCCTTGATTTCAATTCCCTCCCCTACCTCTTTGTTCTCGTGAGATATATGTTTGTGTATATGTGGATGAATATGTTGACCCTGATTTTTCTATGAAGTTGTTGGTCCTATAATAGATTCACTCTCTGGGTATGCTATTATTGATTACAGCCTTTAGCTGATGCAGAAGGAGCTAAGAAACATGGTATGATCGAGTTGTTGAAGTCATATGGTGGCCTATCTTATGTGAGTTCTTTTGCTTATCATGTTTAGGCTAAATTTGATAGAATTGATGTCTCATCAATATATTATGCTATTTGGAGTTTTATGATTTTTCTACACCTAAACTCTCAACTTGTGTTAGGGTCAAAGATACTTTTTTTTTTATGACCGTGGTATCTGGGTCAGCTTTTGCGCACCTCGACCAACTCTACAGGATACCTGCCACCTCCCACTAGCAACAGGTACCAGGTAACTCTGTCCACCAAAGCTAGGACAGATGGAAAGGTTCACCTAGTGTTTTTTGGTCTCCACTGAGCTTTGAACCTGAGACCCTTAGAGATTGACCACTAGGCCACACCCTTGGGTGCGGTCAGAGATGCCTTTTGATATGACATTTATCTGGCTACTACCTCTATTCCCATCAAGGTCTAGGTGCTCATCTAACAAAAACTATATGAACTAATTAATCTTGTAATGATTCGTTTTCATAGTTTTATTTGTTCTCCTAACTTCGTGATTGATAATTTTCAGCGACACTTATTCTGCATTCTTTTACCCGTCATAACATTAATGACCATAATTATCTTTTGGTAGGAAAGAAGGCTATGTAATGACCCCAGCCATTAAGTATATAGATGGCATGATATGCTGGATATTTGGATGTTTGAAAGAATACCGACATTTAGGACATAAGTGATTTGTGAGACTTGGATTACCTGGAAGCTAGATCTGAGTATCTGACAACACACAACAACATACCCAGTGTAATCCCACTTGTGGGATTTGGGGAGGGTAGCATGTATTTAGACAGACCTTACCCCTACCTTTGTGAGGTAGAGAGGCTGTTTACGATAGACACACACACACACACATATATATGCTAACCTACAAATGAAGGTCATCTCTACCCTTCCCAGACCTACTTTGTGGGACTACACTGTGTATGTAGTTGGTTTGGTTTTGATGTTACAACATGAAGGTAGTAGGTTAGCAATGTCCCCATTTTCGTTTTCCTTAATAGCCCCCAATAGAATATAATAACTTTATTAGTGAGAGGGGTCCTTGTCTTTTTACCAGAAAAGCTAAAAAATCTGCTTCTGTTTACTCCCACTCTCTTCCATCTCGATTTGGCTTCTCCCTTCTATTTTTCTCTCTTTCTCGTTGTGAATACAAGTATACAACCAACCAAACTTCTTCATGTTATTTTTCTGATTAGAACCTATTTTTCCTTCTATCATTTATTCTTTTTTGATTTATTTTTTTACATTCTATTTATTGATGTTACTGTTCTTTCTTGTAGACTTTTACACTTCTTTTGTTATTAATTGCTATGCTTCTTCATTGTTTTCTTCTTCTTGTACTTGAGTTTGATGCACTTAACTGAGGGTCTTTCGGAAATAGCCTCTCTACCTCCTCGAGATAGTGCTAAGGTCTACGTACACTCTACTCTCCCCAGACCCTACTTAGTGAGATTTCACTTGGTATGTTGTTGTATCTACTTTAATAGATTTAAGGCTTACTTTTTGAATCCCCCCCCTCCCATTTTCTGGGTTTGGGGAGGAAATCAGTAGGCAAATGTTTGTTGCTGTGACTTCACCATTGACGATGACAAGGAAAGCAAAGAAAAGAGGCGATGACATTTGGGTGATGCTGGGGCAAGAATAATGAATTTTTGGGGGATTTGTAATTTGGTACGCAATGGCATAAAGGCCCCTATTTTTAATGAGTTGGCAAAAATAGTAAGGACATTTTAGTGAAATGAAAATGCTGACAGTATTAACCTACTACCTTCATGTAGTAGGTTATCAAGACCCTATATATCATGCACATGTATGACCATTATTGTCTTATTTATCTCATGGTAGGAAAGTGAAGGTTACTTGATGACCCAGCGAATAAGTATATACATGGTATGATATGCTGGATATTTGCTATGTTTGTGAAAGAATACCCACATTTAGGAAATAAGTGATTTGTTTGACTCGGATTACTTGGAAGCTGGATCTGACATTCATGTGTGTGTGTGTGTGTGCATGTGCGTGCTTATTATCTGTACATTATCTCATCTTCCAGCACTTTAAAGAATGCATCTCTTAATGTTGGAAATCGCTTTCTCATCCCCTTAAATCTGCAAACTCATTCTTTGACATATGGGGATATGTTTTTCAGCTGGATATAATTATTTGTGGAAATGCTGTAGGGGCAAGATGGGAGCCATTTTGAACCAAGGGCTGTTCCACCCCCTTTGCCAAAGAAGTGTGACTGGGAGATTGATCCTACTGAGCTGGATTTCTCTAACTCAGCAATCATTGGGAAGGTACAAGCTGTATTAATAGTGATTGTAAATTAACTTATTGGAGGTTGAATCAAAGTCATATTGTTCGATTTCGTATAGCTTCCATCCACCAAGTATCTTGTCAATTAAAATAGTTATTTTCTCGTAATGATGGTTAATCTTGTACAATTTGTCGTGTCTCGTTTAAATGACACTTTTTACTGATGTTATGCCTACTATATGCCCATTTGTTCTTTTGATAAAGTCATTTGTCCACAAAGAATATTGCAGCTGTATCTTATATCACGATGTATAAGCTAACTTCTTGCCGCCTAGTTGCTTCAAAATACTTTGCCTATGATGAAGCTTTTGAATTCTGAAAAATTCTAAGAATTGTATGGAATATTATTAGGTGCTTTTTTGCTGCCCTTTGGTTGAATATAGATTTAAGTGTTTTCCGGTTTTGAAGTATAGCGAGCATTTTATATGTCCCTTAGGAACTTTCACCTAAATAGGGAAAGACAGTACTTTTTTTGTTTGGGGCAGCATTCAAGGTGTTTTCTGCTTATTGCATTCCCCTGGTAACTGTGATTTTGGTATCATCACCTCAGAACACACAGACACCAGGGTTATCTTCACAATTGGTTGCCCAGTGCTGCCTCAACCATATTTTTTCATTTAGTTATTTTTATGTTACCAATTCTATATTTACTTACGTTGTTTCTAAGTCAAGTTTCTTCTAACTATGAGAATACGGTTCTATATATCTAATATTCATCATTGCTAATGAGAGCTAATATTGATAGGGGTCTTTTGGTGAAATAATAAAAGCTTGTTGGCGTGGAACACCTGTAGCTGTTAAACGCATTCTCCCAAACCTTTCAGATGATCAATTGGTGATGTAAGTATCTAGTGGATTTATCATTACAATGTTATGTTGGTGCTTTCTGGTATGAAGTCCATCTTGGTTGTTTGTTGAGGTTTTCAAGTCTTGTATTTTGGTTTGTTTCTGGGATGGGAATGGAGGCCTATACAGCTTTGATTCATTATGTTTGACTTTTGAAGCTTAGTCAATTGATCAGAAAAGTAAAAAGATAGTAACAATTAGAACTTTCTGCACCTAGGACATTGGTGGCCTTTGCAAAATGGTGGCATCATTAATAGTAAATCAATAATAGTGTTGCTTTGGAACAATAAGTTTAACCTAAATCTGTTATTTTCCGTGAGGATTTTCAAATAAAGTGGAGCAAGAAGTACTACATATGTACGTACTATACGGTGTGAACCTTCTTAATTCTTTGCAATGTTTTTCTCGATTAAGGTTAGCAGTTAACCCAGATTCAGATAGCTGTAAGTTTGTATGCAATTAGACCCTTATAAAAATTTATTGTTGCTACATGCTAATTCCTTTTTATTGGTACCTGATTTAATTCCTTTTTGGATTGAAACATAATACTGCTTTACTTTTGATACAGTCAGGATTTCAGACATGAGGTAAATTTGCTGGTGAAGCTTCGTCATCCAAATGTAGTGCAATTTCTTGGAGCTGTTACTGAGAAGAAGCCCTTGATGCTAATAACTGAATACTTGAGAGGGGTATGTGATTGCTCTTTCTTTCTGTAAAATGGATATTGAATTCTTCTCTCTAACTTGTGAAGTTTCATGCATTTATTGTGTTGTTAGGGTGACCTTCATCAGTACCTCAAGGGAAAAGGTGCTCTTAGTCCATCTACAGCAGTTAATTTTGCTTTGGATATAGCAAGGTAATCTTGATGAATTATAAAATTTCAGTGTTAATTACTTGAACTCCAGATCATTCCAGCTTCCTATCTGCTTTTGTGACAGTGGTATATATGATGCCCTGGTTATATGATGGGAAAGTTTGTTTTTGGTGCACCCATGAGGTTCCTGTAGGGATAGAAGATTGTGTGTCATTTGTAGAAAACCATATCCTTTTGTAAGGTTTTCTACTTTTTGGTAATACTCCTTATGGGTATTTTCTTGCCCGTTGTCAATAAAATTTGTTACTTGATAAAAAAAAATGATGGGTGATTCATTTTGGAAACTAATGCTGGCATACATCAATAAACTCGTACTTGTCAAAAGTTTCATTCATAAAACTAACCTGAACAGAGAAATTTTTTTGGTGCTTCTATCTTTTCTATTTTATAGCATTTTGCTAGCATTTACATTTTATTGGCGGATATTCAACTTACAGTTTTTTGCAACTGTTTAGGAATCACGCAAGAGGTAGAAAAAATTGAATGTTTGGCAATTTAGCTTCTGTCTAAAAGTTATCTTTTTATAGTTAGCTGGGCTTTTTACTTTACTTTTACAGGGGGAGGTGGTTGAAAAATGCATGTAAAAAAAAACAGTCATTATCATGAGTAGCTCATTCTGACCTGATAAGGTTATCTGATGAAGTATCCTGTGATGCCATTTTATAAGGAAACTACTGTAGCCATCTGACATTTTATACAAATCACTTCGCATTTCATATGTAGTTTGCTCACATAAGGCTATATGTTTATGTGGGCAGAGGCTTGGCTTATCTTCATAATGAACCAAATGTTGTAATCCACAGAGATTTGAAGCCCAGGTCTGTTAATCTTCTCTTCATGATTCTATTATTGGTTGATCTATGCAATTTGTGTATGGAGAAACTCTTATTTGATGCTGATAACACGATGCTATTTTTATCTTTACGATCCATTAGCTATAGTGCTGAATATGGTAACGTTTCCAGGAATGTTCTCCTTGTCAACTCCAGTGCTGACCATTTGAAAGTTGGAGATTTTGGATTGAGCAAGCTAATAAGGGTTCAAAATTCCCATGATGTTTATAAAATGACAGGCGAGACTGGGAGCTGTGAGTGCAGTTGTCTTACTTCCTTTCATTCATTGACGTTTTTATCAATGGTGTTATTTCTTTCTAATTTATTTCCATTTGATCAATCCATAGACCGATATATGGCTCCTGAAGTTTTCAAACACCGGAAATATGACAAGAAGGTTGACGTCTTCTCTTTTGCAATGATCTTTTATGAGGTAATATTAATCCTTGCTGGCTTTCTAGCAGAACGGGAGCGCGAAATAAAACTTATTAATGAATAATGAACAATTGTGCAGATGCTAGAGGGTGATCCACCACTGTCGCACTATGAACCATATGAAGCAGCAAAATATGTGGCTGAAGGACACAGGCCGATGTTCAGGGCAAAAGGTTTGACCCCAGAATTGAAAGAGTAAGTAAACATTGGAGATTGATACATTCTTCATTCAAGTTTTTTTAGAGTTTGGAACTAGATACTTGACCTCTAATGCCAAAAATGAAAAAGTTACCCAATTTTACTTTGCATTCAGTAGTCTTATGCAGTGTTTCGAAAGGTGGTTTCTGGGTGGCGGGCTAAAAAACATTGAGAAAAAGGAGGCTGCAAGTATTTTTTTTGGGGGGGGGGGGGGGGTGGAGGTGGGTAATTCCCAACTTTTTGGGCATTTGCTTAGGCATAAGTCCCAACCTTCCAGACGTTCATTGGGGCATAAGCCCATAAAACTTCCCCAAATTGGGAACAATTTGCTTCAAGGGACAAGAAAGAAAAAATAGTTGTGATGATATTGGAAAAGAGGGTGGCATCCAAAAAATATGATGCATCACCTAGACAGTCTATTGGCAACCACCTTTGTTGTTTAATTACTTCTAACGGTTTTAGCTCTAACTAGCATAGACATGTCTAAAATTGCTCCTTTTAGAATTATGCAGAGTTGTAGACGTAGTATGTTAGACCTCACAACTCTTATGGAGTTTGAAGTGGAACTTGATTCTGTTTTTGCTAACTTCAAACAATTCCGTGCAGGTTGGTAGAGCAGTGCTGGGCTAAAGATGTGAACAAGAGACCTTCGTTCTTAGAGATTCTAAAGACACTCGAAAAAATCAAACTAGGCTTACCGTCAGATAATCATTGGAACATCTTCACTTAAATGACAGAAATGCAATAACAGAACAGACAGTAAAGAGATGCATTCTGTGTAGATGAATCTCTCTTTCTGATGTGCTTGTATATAGGATCAACGAGCTGCTGTCTGAAAGGGCTTTTTCTGTAACTAATTCTTCATGCCCTATTTGATATTGTAGATAGAAACATTGGTCATTGAGTTCATTTCATTCCAATTGTTCTTCTCTTGGTGGCTCCACTGTGATTATGTTTTAAATGGATGTTTAAGGGACTATCGAACTTTCGTTTCTTATGACTTTTTTTTGAAATTTTTAGAGTTTTTTGCTGGAATCATCACAGAATATTTCATCTTGTTGATTCCAGCTGAAGAGGAATTGTTGATTGATTGGTACTTGATCAGTGAGTGGATTCACTTGGGCTCTACTAAGCTTTGGCGACTTAGGTTGGAGAAACTACTCTCCACATAATTTGACGTTCTTTTGTACGACATTTAATCTCATTTTCTTATCGACATAAAATTAAGCATCGTGTCAACAAACAATTTGAAGTACCTCGATTTTTTTTTAGAACATGAGTTCATTATCATGTTTGGACTTAAAATTTTTTTTTTCTTTTACACAAGTTATGTGGGAGTCTATATGTTTGAAAATTTTGCTAAAGAAATTAAAAATATTTTTTTAAAACAGAGAAGGCGTAAAATGCCGCTAAACTATTTGAATTGGTACAAGCTATCCTCCATCCAACTTTTGGCTCTTAAATTAGTCAATCTTTTGGTTCAAAAATATCCTTAATATTTAACTTTTGGCTCATATTTGCTCTTATTTTTAACAACTCCCTTAAAGTAAAATCATTAAATATTTACTTATTATGTTTCTTAATCTGATTGGTTCAAATTTACACTTTTTTCAAAAAAATAAAATAATAATAATTACATATAATTCATATTTTGACTTGATACGATTGAAAATAATATTCAAAAAATTATTAATTTCATGATATCTTTCTATTGAACCTATTTTAAATCAAAACCCAATTTATTATTACTAAATTCATAACGGGGTCCATCTAAAATTCGTGTCTAAATGTCCATCTAAAAAATTATTATTATTTTTTATTAATATAAAATTTTCTATTAATTATTCAATTGTCTTGTTATTTCCTTTTTTGGTTCCTTTTTAATCTCTTATTCATAATTAGGATCTCAAAGACTCAGACTTGAAATAAACTTACATGTTCATATTCTTTTAATTTATATTATCATCTTGATGGGGTAGGGGTGTGGATATGAGAAAAGAGTACTTCTATTCGTGTATTTTGAATTTTGGGTACACACAAAAGAAAAAAATATTATTAAATTATCTTCTGTTGAACTAATTATTTCTATATGAATGTCCTCATTATTATTTTTTTCTCCCTTGTTTTGTCATAATTCGTTTTAAGAAATTAAAATTTAAAATGGTGGATAATATTCAAAGACGAAAAAAAGTGGAAAGGAGAGGAAGTGAAGAGGGAGGGGGGGGAGGTGATTTTACTGTGGAACCTCCCAAAATTAGGTCAATCATATTAGTTCATATATTAAGTAATTTCAAATTATTTTAATGGAAAAGTGTAACATCTCGCAATTTGAAATAGCTAGAAAGAAGCTAAGAACTTGAAATAATCATTTTTGGAAAGTACAAGGAAATCTGGAAATTTTTAAGTAATGTAAAGTTGAGATTTTGGTCAACTTCAATCGACCATAACTCCTAGCTCAGGATGAGTTAGGTGTAGTTCCAGATATGGTTAGAGAGCTCTTGGATTTATATTTCCAACGCCGTTGATTTTGCACGATTCCGAGTTCGTATGAGTGAATTATGTTCGTTGGAAGTTGGGCTGTTCGAATAAAGAAATGCACAATCCGAAATTTAAAAAGGGGTAGTTTGGTCTTTTCCTTACCCAATTAATTAAATCCGTTTTTAGTAAATTAAGTGGGGTCAAGACTGAGTTAGTTCAGTTTACGCTTTTGAGAAATATAGTTAGGGCTTTTGGAGAAAGAACGCAAGAGAAAAGAGAAGAGGAAAAGCAAGATTCGCCAAGAACGATCGATTTGGTTGTGGATTCGCCAAGAAATTGATCCTACCGGGTATGTGAGTCTCTCATAGCGTTGGGTTCATTCACCCACGCGCCAAACATGTTTAGTTTCAGCGCAATTCGTCCTAAAAGAGTTTGAAAGTTGATGTTCTTGACATGAATTCTTGAATTTAAATGTTGTTCTTGAATTGGGTTGAATTGTGGAGTTTCTGAGATCCTTACGTTATGTTTTAGAGTAACTTTGAGTTAGGTTCTTGAGTACATACGCTGGGTATCGGGACCTAAAATGAACTTGAGGAAAATATCCGAGTTTAGGCGAATTGGGGCTGGAAAATGAAGAAGGAAAAAGTCGAGCAGGCTTCGTCAAACAAGTCTGCGTCGCGGACTTGTTTCCACAGTGTACAAAAAATTGTCTCCGCGTCGCGGACAGGACGCAGACTCCTCTGTCTCAAAATTAAATTTTGCAATTATTTATTTAGAACCATCTCCGCATCGCGAACTTGTTCCAAGACGGTGATTTCGTAACTTTTCTCAAGTTTAGCTATTTGAAATCATTCCTACACACCATGAGGTCTTTCCAAACACAAATCATAATCCTTGAATCCATAATTCAATTCAAGGATCAGTTAAGAGTCAATTCAAGCAAGAGTTAAGATCAAAGTCAAAAGTCAAGTAAGAGAACTTCACTTCAAGTTTTCATAAGTCTTTTACAAACGTTTTAACTTGTTTTAAGACTTAAGTTTGAAGTTAAGCAAAAAGTAAAAGGTAAAGTTTGAAGTTCATTTCTTCAAAAGTATAGGGGGATTAAGTATTCCCAAAGAGATTTTTAAATGTTTATCCCATTTAAATAAGAATGGAAACTAAGATTTCCAAAGAGCCTTCAGGCTAGTTTTCAGAAAAGAGTATTAGTTTTCTAAATGAAGCAAGTAGGGAAACAAAGATTTTTCAAGATAGCCTTTGAGCTAAATTTTTGAGCATTAATCTCAAATCACAGGAGAAGTGTGTTTTTAAACATAAAGAGCTAGTATATTTTTAGGAGTAGTATTGAGCACCGATGGGTAAGAGTTCATACAACTATCAGTCCCCTTAAACCATGTAGCCATCATAGGTAGAAAAGGGTCGTACTTTTTAGATGAACCCTTTTCGAAATAGACTAGTGGATCCATTAGGCAGTTTAGGTCCTATACCTTTGGCCAGGTATAGGATGCGCTGGCAGCGTGAGGAAGATTGATGTATCATCACTATAGCTCTTAAGTGATGGTTGTCGGTTAGAGAAACTCCCACATAAGTTATTGTATTCTTTTTTATATACATCAGTTTATTGTATTTTAAATACATCTCAGAGTTATTTGTATCTTGCATACACACAGAGTTGATATCATGTTTTTAAACAAATTTTCTTTATATTGCACTTGCTTTTAAACTGCTTTATATTGAAATGAGTTCAGTCATGTTGAGTTGAGTTGAGCCAGGTAAGTTTTTCAGTTTCTCTCAGATTCTTTCTAGCCTTTGTTATTTTATCATTCCAACTCGCATACTCGTACATTCAATGTATTGATGTCAGTTGGCCTGCATCGTATTATGATGTAGACACATGTAACTAGGATCGACATCCCAACACATCGTTGATCCAGTGAGCAGTCCAGAGTCTGTTGGTGAGCCTCCTTGCTTTTCGTAGGATCCATTTCATTGCTTTCTAGTTTAGTTTATTAAGATGTTGTGGGGTCTGTCCCAACATCCACCTCAGTTGTTATTAGAGGCCTCATAGACAGTCAGATGTTAGTTTTTAGTTTTTTCATTGTCGTTATTCCATGTTGAGACTTGAGTTTGCCTTAATGGCAAGTTGAATGTTCCTTTATAACATTCCAGTTTATTATATGAACTTATCTTTGTTTAGTTTAAGTCTTTCGCTGAGTCAAGTAAGCCAGGCTAAGGGTTCGCTTGGGGCCAGCAATGGTCTTCGGGTGCCGGCCACGTCCAGGGTGTAGGCTCGGGGCGTGACAAGTAGGGCCTAAAATATCCTTAAAATATGGAAATTGGTAAATTATTGCCCTCTCATCCACCTTATGAGTGCGGGCCATTAGAAATAAGGATATTTTTTAACCAAAAAGTTGAAGTCAGGGATATTTGAGGGCCAAAAGGTGGACGGATGATAGTTTTGTATCAATTCACATAGTTGAGGGGCATTTTAGGCCCTTCTCCATTTTTAAATAAGAAAAAAAGGACGAATATACTCTCGAACTATCGAAAATGATATATGAATACCCATCTTTATACTATTTGGACACTAGTGTCCCTGGTGTCCAAAAATGGAGCATTTGTATCCTTCACTCTAACGACTGGACACGTGTCGCCATCCTATGCATCTACCCAAAATATTCACGAAATTTAAACCCGCAAAGAAAACCACCCAAAATTAAAAAGATCCGCTCAAATAATCCCCTAACCCACCCGTTACTAACACCTAATAATATATCCAAACAAATCGAAATAGCCCAAATTCTCTCTACTCACTCGCGATAGACAAATCCTAGCTCGTCGGTGTTCTTCGTTGATTCTTCTTCAATCTCTGCTTCTGTGATATTAGTTGTGATTTCAACTGTCACAATGTCTAAATCAGACCTTACACCACATCTGAAACTAGTTGTGATTCAATTAGTAACTCAATGATGATGACTTGCTTTGGTGGTGAAATTGCTCGTTGTTTCACTTCAAGGACTTCATTGAACCCCGAAGAAGATTTCATAGGTGTTCTAAACCTAAGGTACGTTTTTCATTTAAAGTCAATTCTTATAATTTATGCTTGTATTTGTATGAATCTGAATTCTTCTCTATGGTTCTGCATCATATTGAAAATTGTCGATTTTGAAAACAAAAAGTGAGAATATAGTTCTCCGGAAAATGCTTTGGTTGAAGTAAATTTATTGAAGACTAAATTGGAAGTTGCTACGATGAAAATGGAGAATTTGAGAGAGTCGTAGAATGAGTTTAAGATTGAAAGAGACAATTTGGAGAATTTAGAGAGTATAAACTACTTCGAGGTGAACAAATCAAGAAATTTGAAAGCAAAAGTGTTGAAGTTGAAGATGTTGTGAATATTGTCATTTGTTGTGTTTGTGGTATTTATTGTTGCAATTTTCAAGTGATCTAGTTTTGTGTAAGTGTATATTTTTCTTGGTTGCAATTTTCAAGTGTAAGGAAGAAATATTTCCTTTTTTTGGTTGCAATTTTCAAGTGTAAGCAAGATATGTTCTTCAATGCAATTTTCAAGTGTTAGTTTAATCACAATGAGAATTTTTATTAGAGAATCTTATCTTTTGAATTGGATTTTATAATAACTGATTTGAAATCGCAATGAGTATTTTGATTACAAAATTTTATCTTTTGAATTGGATTTTGTAAGAACAAATTAATTTTGGTATTTGTCAATTGTAATGGTTGAATTTTCTATATCTGAGATGGGATTTTTGAGGTTGTAGATTTGGTTTTTCTTTGCAACAGATAATTAATCTCAAACTAATTAACATGACCCAAAACTGTTTAAGGAAACTTATAAGTCAACATTAAAATTGCACTTTCATAAAATAGAAAATAGTGCCATAATTCTGAAACTTAAATCACTGGTATTATATTGGTGCTTGTTGAGACTATTACATTTGTCACACTTCAGTTAGTCTAGCAAAAACATAAGTTTAGCCGATACAAGAAAGTCACCAGCCTATACAAAAACATATGTCTAGCCTTAACATTATTAAAGTCACCAGCCTATACAAAAAAGGTCATCAAAACAGTTTCATCATCCCCTTCTTGACCTTAACTTTTGAACTATATGTGCTTGTAGCTGGTTTGTAATAATTGCATCTTTTTTCTTTCAAGTTAAGTCAATTGATAATATGGAGAGATTTGTAGGTTCATTAACACCAGATTTGTCACCTCTAAAGCTTATTACTCTAGTTCTAATTGGATCTTGCGGGTTCTGCATCTTTCTCAGTTTTATTAAATAAGCTTCTTAAGAAACGGTTCTTAGCCTTAGCCAAGGGTCTTCCTCAGCTATTGGAATATAACTGCTAGAAGCATGCTTAAATTCATGTTGACTTTCTTGTGTTGGTTGGGGGGCTGTTAAGTTGATGTCTTCCTCAGAAGTTCCTCTTCATCAATCAAACCTCTCCTAGGTTGTCTCATCTTTCTCCTAATAGCTTATTTTCCCTACTCAGCAATTTGCTTCCCCTAGTCAATAGCTTGTTTTTTTCTGTTTTGCAATTTTTATTCATAAAATAAAATAAGGAATTAAATAATAGGATTGGATTATGATTTTGTTTTCAAATAGATTGAATAAAAATTACCTTTTGACAACCTCTTGAATTATGATTTTATTCTCCACAAGTACTACATGTCATCACTTTTTCTTTTCTTGATTGCTTCCACACTTGTTGCCTCTTAATTGTTTCATTCTTTTCTTTATCCCTCAAAACCTTAGATCTTTCGACAAGCTTGACCATTTCTGGTGATTAAAAATGGTTCAGTGACATTAAATGATCAAATTTCTAGAATGGTTCTCCCCTAACACATTGTAACTTGTGTTTGTAAAATACCCAGGACGTCTCCTTACTGTAATACTAATCAATTTTAGACCTAGGTTTCATTTTCTTTTACTTCGTGGCCTTAATTGCATGTGGACAAGGAATTTCAATGAGATCTCGTGTCCTATATGTGGACTTTTTCTCTCCTAGATTGACAATGTGTCTATCTGCATCTTCAGTGACCTCATAGTTATTTTTCCTATTGCCGTTCACCTTACAAACTTTAAATATCATCAAATACTCATTATACAACATTTCACTTTTGGGACTAAACTCATTATCTTACGACTTCCTCACAACAGTCTCTTTTTGTTGCCAACCTCCCCATTACTTTGACCCTGATGTCTTCCAACATTTCAATGATTGGCTTGCATGTTGCTTCAAGTATCCAAGTATGGAAGGACTCTATAAAATTTATTGTTCACAACATATACACATTGTATCTAAATAAGCTTTGCACCATCTTTTGGGAAGATACTTGTACAATAAATTCTGTCTAGCCTCGTTATCAACTTCCTTAATCTCTTGAAGTTGGTTTTCAAACTCCTTCGAAAATGAGGACCATGCATCCCACCACAATAATTTTTTCAGCTCACCTTAACTTCGTCTTTTGCATCAATTTGCCTCAACAGATCTTGCACAATATTTTTGATGTGCTTTTAGGTAAAATTGTTCTTACTGCATCAAGCAATCATTGAGTATCAAATAAAAATAATTAAATTAAATAAAGTAATAGTATTAAATAAAGGGACTTAAATGAATTGCAACTTAGTAGTAGAGTATTACTTTTTGCATATCTTATATGAATGACCTTCACCATTCTGAAGATCATGTAAATGTTGCAACTGTTGAATGAACAATGTCCAAATTCTTTGTCTCTTTTTCTACCACAGCCCAAGCTAGAGGTTAAAATAGTTCATGTTGTCTTGACCAATAACAATCAATACTTGTCTCTTAGATTTTTGTTTTAATGAATGTACTATCTAACCTAATAAATGGTCTTAACTCTGCCTTAAAATCCAACTGTATTGACTTGAAACAAATATATATCCTAAAAATATTTTGTTCTCATTGGATAGTGTCTTATTAGATAAATTAATTACAATGTCAGACTCTGGATTGCAACTCCTCAATTCAGTATCATAACCCTTTAGTTTCATGTAAGAGTCTACAAAGCTATCACCCAGAGTCTCTAATAACTCCTTTTAGCTATCTTGCACTTGGCTTTACTTACATTTAACTCAAACACTCTATGTATGCCAATCTTTATTTCTTTGACCTTGTACTTAGGGTCACTTTGCAATTTCTCCTTAAAATACTGAGTTATTTTTGTATAATCAATTAAAGAGGTTTCATATGTTATTTCACACTCTATATGATCTACTAGTGTTTAGACACTAGCCCTATTAGTGGCCAAATCCCTTGAAATCGGGCATACAAATGGACAACCTTCAGTACCACATTTATATCTCAATCTTATTTTATTACTACAATCAGTTCTACCTTCTTAGTCATAGCATAAAATTTACAGAATTATTTTACTTTTGTTATGTCCTGAAAGTTATACCCTTAACAATCTCTTTATAATCTTGCAAACTATCAATCATATTTTTTTGTAACAAAATTTTTCAATTCATCGGTATCATAATCTGAATAGCTAAACATCATTTGTGCCTATTATTATTACTTTCACTTTCACTACAGTTTGTGCCTTTATTAACTATTGGTAAAAGTAAAAATAACTCATCATGCATGACAATATCATGTACATCAATAGCTTATTCATAGTCAGCAGTAGCAAACACATGAATGGATTTATAATCTCAAGAGATAAAAGATGATAATGTCCTAACTCCTTCATCTCCTACTATTTCAAAATATTTTTCAGAAGGACCAAGTATAATAAGTTATTGCACAAAATCTAACTTATATGTGTACTCATCGACTAAGTCAGTAAAACATATTAGATCAGAATCATACCTTCTCCAATAATGGACCCATCTCTCATCATAGTGTGATTCTGGATTATTAAGTCACTCACCACCATATGAAAGTATATGGTAACATTAACCATTTTAATAACCTACAAAAATTTAAACAAAGTAATTATTACTACTAAATAAACTGTTAAATATTAAATATAAGTCAAACTATGAAGAGTTAACATGACATACTACTACATAGCACTAAAGTTAAGTCAGCAGTTTAGGAAGAGTTAAGTATTTATGTTAATTATTCACTACTAATTAACATATAAGCTAAGTGAAATAGTTAAGTCTCAAAGCACAATGTTAGTTAGTTAGTACTCCCATTATGAAAAAAGAAGAAAAAATGGACAGTGACGGTCTATTACATATAAGTCAACAGTCTAGGAAGAGTTAACAAGTCATATTACATTGTTAAGTGTTTGAGTTAATTACACAATACTAATTAATAGATAAGCTAAGTGAAATAGTTAAGTCTTAAAGCATACGGTTAGTTACTTAGTTAGCTAGTACTCACATTAGGAAAAAAAGAAGAAAAAATGGACAGTGGCAGTGGTATTAAAGTTAAGCATTCACATTACTTTACTAATGTTAAGCATTAAGATTAAGTGTCAAACAAGGAAGAGTTAACAAGTTATATTACACTAGATAAGATAAGTGAAATAGTTAAGTCTTTAAGCATAAGGTTAGTTAGTTAGTACTCACATTAGAAAAAAAGAAGAAGAAAACAATGGATTGTGGCAATCTATTAAAGTATTCACATTACTTTATTAATTGTTAAGCATTAAGATTAAGTGTTAAAGATAAGTTAAATAAGAAATAGTTAACAAGTCATATTACACTAGATAAGCTAAGTGAAATAGTTAAGTCTTAAAGCATAAGGTTAGTTAGTTAATACTCACATTAGGAAAAAAGAAGAAAAAATGGGCAGTGACAGTATATTAAAGTTTAAGTATTCACATTACTAACTGTTAAATATTTAAAATTAAGTGTTAATGATAAATCAAACTAGGAAGAGTTAACGAGTCATATTACACTACATAAGCTAAGTGAAATAGTTAAGTCTTAAAGCATAAGATTAGTTAGTTAGTACTCACATTAGGAAAGAAAAAGAAAGAATGAAAAGTGGCAGTCTATTAATGTTAAGTATTCACATTACTTACTAATTGTTAAGCATTAAGATAAGTATTGAAGATAAGTTAAACTAGGAAGAGTTACTAATTGTTAAGCATTAAGATAAGTCAAACTAGGAAGAGTTCGTAAGTCATATTACACTAGATAAGTTAAGTGAAATAGTTAAGTCTTAAAGCATACTACACTGTTAAGTATTTGAGTTAATTACACAATACTAATAAACAGATAAGCTAAGTGAAATAGTTAAGTCTTAAAGCATACAGTTAGTTAGTTAGTACTCACATCAAGGAAAAAAAAGAAGAAAGAATGGACAGTGACAGTGGCATTAAAGTTAAGTATTCGAATTACTTTACTAACGGTTAAGCATTAAAGTTAAGTGTTAAAGATAAGTCAAATTAGGAAGAGTTAACAAGTCATATTACATTATTGAGTAAAAACAAAATGATATTGAACTGTTAAGTATTAAAGTTATGTTAAAAATAAGTCATATTAAACTATTATGTATTTAAGTTAATTATGCACTAAAATAGTTAAGTATTAATGCATAAAGTTAGTTAATTAGTCATATTAGGAAAAAGAAGAAAAAATTGGCAGTGATATTAAAGTAAATTTAGTAGTCCACTAGAGATAAACTCTAAGTATTTAAGTTAAGTCAAACAAGTCATATTAATTCATATTAAACAACTTGGCATCATACTATAATCTTAAAATTAAACAACTGACAGTTTTTTGAAAATTCTAGTGGTTGGGGGCCCCAAGAATTGTTGGGTTCAAAAGTAATCAGGGCTTGATGCGAAAATTTACAATTGTAAATCAAGACGGTGATAAATTAGATGGCAAAAACTTATACTAAAAATATAATATTATTATATAAAAACTAATATAACTAAATCTCCCCATAAACAAAACTCTTAAATGTTTACATTGTGGATGTTATTGTCTTATGCTATGAGAATAGGGTTCTTCAATTTATAGATCTCCAAAAAGTTTTTCTAAGGAAAGAATAACCAAATATGGAAGATAATTACATTTTCCTTTCATGAAAAGTTCAACACTTTATGGTAATACTTTGACTTTCCTTAAAATAAATAAAACTTAAAACATGATAGAAAATCAGGGGAAAATCCTAACATACTGGATTTTCTTAACAAAACTTGATTCGTCTTCTTCACATGCATGATAATCTTCATTCTTCACATAATCTTCCTCGTTGTTGCTTGTCATGGTTAAAAATAAAGTTTAAAATATATGGGTTAAAAATGATTTAAAAATATTTTATTTTTAATAATGCAGCAACATAAATATTGAAAATATGATTTAAATCTCTTCTCCACATGTAGCGGGACAAAAATCTTCTTTATCATCAATTTTGTTGCAAATTAATTTGAAACCACTTGAACCAGTCTTCAACTTTGTTCCATTAAATCATTGAACCATGTGCTCTGATACCACTTGTTGGGTTCGAAAGTAATCAGGGCGTCATGTTGAAGCTTACAATTGCAAAACAAGACGGTGATAAATTAGATGAAAAAAACTTATACTAACTAACAACATAAAATTATTGTATGGAAACTAATATAAAAGAAAAATATTAAAACTATTGAGAGAATAAATCTCCCCATAAACAAAATTCTTAAATGTCTACATTGTGGATATTATTGTGTTATGCTATGAGAATATGGATCTTCAATTTACAAATCTCCAAATATTTCTTCTAAGGAAAGAATAACCAAATATGGAAGAGAATTATATTTTCCTTTCAGAAAAAATTCAAACATTTATGATAATATTTTAATTTTTTTTAAGAATTTTTTTTTAAAAATATGGTAAGAAAATCAGGGGAAAATTCTAACAAGAATATCAACTATATAAATCAACTTGTCTAGTTCTTATGGACCTATCTAACTTTACAGGATGTCGATAAATAATAGGGAACCCTAGCAAGTAGACAAACAAGCAACAAATAAATCAATAAATAAAGGAGATAGTAGACAAAGCAAAAAGAGAAATAAATCAATAAATAAAGGAGATAGTAGACAAAACAAAAAGAAGATAAATAAATCAATAAATAAAGAAGATAGTAGACAAAAGAAAAAGAAAAAAATAAATCAATGAATAGACAAGTCGACAAAAGAAGAAGATAGACAAATCAATAAATCTCAAAAAATGACAGTAAACAAGCAATAAATCTGAAACACGGTATGAAGACAAACAAAAAGAACATTTCTTAAACATAAAGGTGCACAAACCCCTAACAAATCTATCACATTACTGTTCATCTCTTTCTTTTAACTTATATTCTTTAATAACTTCTTCTTTAACCTCACCCAGGAGATGGCAAACAAGATGTCCTATTCTTGACTTTTTAAGGCCGTTTAAAATCCTAGGAATTTCTGAGGTTAAATCGTTATTATTAAGAAGTTAAAAGTCTAACCATATACTAAGGGTAAAGTTAAATAGCATACAAACATAAGAATAGCTTAAACAAACAAACATAATTTATATAATAATAGTTAGGGGGGAAATACATAAAAGACTTACATGAGCGGAGAGAAGACCTTACACACTTAGGTAAACAAACTTACGACACAAAAATATTATAAGAGATTATTTAGGGATAGTTGGAATGGATAAAAGAGAGGATGGTTTTGAACATTGGGCGAGGAAGTGGGAATAATCTTTTGGTTTTCTTTCTTGCCTCTTCTTAGTGAAGAGTAGTGGCCGTTTATAGAGGGTTGAGGAGAGGTTGATACATGTATGTTGGTGGACGTGGAACATTACTAAAAACGTCTAAGATAATGGAATAAAAAAGTAATGGCCTAAATTTGGACTCTTAAAGATAAGTTCGAATAATGCAACACATTGGGACAGTATTATGCTAAGCTGATACAAATTAACACAAAATTTTGATGCGTGCTTATCGGTTTTTCTCTTTTGGAGGATAGTGATAAAGTAAGCACTCACACGACAAAAGACAAATCAATGTCATTAATCTTGAGCAGATTTTCTCCAAAGTCTTTTTCTCAAAAACAAAAGATATGGTTACATTATTATTACCTAAATTATCGCTCTGAGCTTGTATTAATCTGTCTCGTTCTAGACAAATTTGATCGAAAAAGCGTTCTAATGTCTTTTATTATATTTTATCATTCTTTTCTTTTTATGAAGCATAATTTTCTTTGTTGTAGTCTCTATCCGAGTAAATGATGGGTAACCTTCGTCTTCATTTTTGCAAAATTATAAAATTTGATGTGAATTTGAATCGGACTAGGCGTATCTCTTTTATACGATACGGTGGATCTTTTGCATTCGTTGGGGAAAACCCTTCTCATCCATTTTATCTTGAGATGGAAAACTCGGTTCGATACCGGTGTGAACCTTTGAATGGTTCCTTTGCCTTTAAGTGTTTGGACTGTTCCATTAGTTTAACAAGTAAAGCCTCCACCTTTGCATTGTCTCAAGGCTTCGGTCATTGAATGACAATGGTCTAAAAAATTATTTTATAGGTGTCTTTTGAATATTGTATTGTGGGGGTTTTTTGTGGGTTTTGTTTAATTTTGGAGAGATATAATAAACCAAGTATCCTCTTGCATAATTTAATGGAAATGTAAAACCGATCCATTTATTGAGTTTACTACTTAGTTTGAAAAATGCCATTAGTCTTACCATGTATTACTACATAGTATTTAAATTTATTTTCTCTAAGCAAATATTGACATAATGCATTTAAAGAGGCTATAAAATATTTATTATCCTTTTTGTTAATGCCATAAATCTAAACATTTTCGAGGTTTGTCTAACAGGTAGTTCTCTAAAAGATAAGTTTGAATTTGGATAACAAAGTACATACGATCCATTGTGTCTATTGATGTGGTCCGAGGTCCTAACTTCATATTAAATAAAGTCTGGCGTATGTGTTTGAAGCCGAGGCAATAACCTGCTGGTCTCATGCCGAAAACAAAGGATTAAGTTATTCTAATATTTAGTCTACTTAAGACTAAAAACTTTTATATAAAGATGACAGATATAAATATAAATGGCTTCGATCAATTCGTACTAAAATTTCATTTTTATTTAAAATATATAACTTAAAACTATTGAGGCCATATAAAGACTTTTGCATCTAAAAAATGATAAGCACAAAATCTATATTTGTTTGGTCTTAAACATACTTGGTCGGGAATATTTTGTAAAGGAAATGTTTTTGTCCTTTGCTGCACTGCTTTTGAGTATGAGGGTCCCTAATTTTCCTAAGTCTTTAATAAAGTTTCTAAGTAATTTACTAATCCTAGAATTTTTGGTAAATCTTTTGTATTGGCATATCTAATACTAAGCAGAATTTAATTTACCTTCACCTAATGTTACTCCTAAAAAATTTATATGGCCTTACATAATTTCATTTTCTTTTACTTACTATTATTCTATTTTTAAAATAATCAAACGTAAATGTCCTAAATGTTCTTTAATATATTTACTAAATACTAAGATTTACATAAACTAAGACGAATTTTTATAGTCTCCTCAAATATACTATCCATTTTCCTTTGAAATTTTTTTTTAACACAAAAAAAATTCAAAATGGGGGCAAGAAAATCAGGGAATTTACTAAATATTCTTTTTCCTTGAATTCGATTGAAAACAAGTCTTTTATAATTAATTACCATTCTTGCTTTATATCATTTCACTATGATTTCTTACCAAATAATAGCTTGTTGTTTTTATTATGTCATAAGGGTTTTTCTCCTATTATTTCCATCTCATCTAATATTTTTAACTATAAAAGTCTTTAGGACTTTTAATTGTTCCTAACGATGCCTCGTTTGAAAATTATGAATTCATTTTCTACTCTATTAAAATAATTTTATCAGTATTCTTCTTCTTCTTCATATTGTTCTTTATTATCTTTACAACATTGATTTTTATTTAAAAATAGTCTTTTTTTGGAAGTATTTTGGAAAGCTATATTAGTTTGTCTTCCTTTCGTTTCAAATTTTATAATCATGTTTAAAAATTATTACGCCATCTCTTGTAATTAATGTTCCTTCATTAGTATCATAAATTTTAATCCTAAATACAAAATCTACATTTATGTTAAGGTCTCTTACTATATCCTTGTCAAGTGTATACATTGTTTATAAAATTCATTATGTATTTAATAAAACTTACATGTGTCTTTCTATATAATGTTGGTATGTGATATATGGATCTAACTTTTACAATGTACCAATGCTAATGTTTCTAACAATATCTTGTATTTTTTGAAATAAATAGTGACTGGGCAGAAACAATGGTTTTGTCAAATTTTCAAATATTACCTTTTGTTCTAAATTCTACTTTCTAATGTTAAATTGTATCATTTTACCACTATTTTCACGTCCTTCTTTTATCTTTATTTTCAATGATTTTCTAGCATGAGTAGACAAAGCTTGGATACCAAAAAGAGAAATAAATCTTGTAGAAATATTATCAACTCATTTGTAAGTCCAAGTCTATATTTTTAATTCTAATCCTATTTCATTTATTAGATAGTAGACAATTTCTACACTTCTTATTGAATATATGCTCTCAATCTGACATGTATTCATCAACATTAATCAAAGTTTCTTGAAAATCTTCTATCAATTGTGAGTTTCTAGTCCTACAATTTCGTTTTTAAATAAATGAAGATAGTAGTGAAGATCTTCTTAAAAGTATCTTTTATTATTATTAATCAATGAATCTTTTCTTTGCTTTAGATCAAGCTTTGGATTGTATACATAACATTTTTTGAAACCCATTTCATTTGCTTTAGTTGTTTTTGTATTTGTATATTTGTACATTTTTGTTAAAATCGCCATTATATACTTTGTGTCCTATAGAATTTTTGTAAAAGATAAGTAATAATAATAAAAGAAAATTCCAAGCTTATTAAACAATTTCTTTGTAATACTACTAAGCCACTATCTGTAATTAGACTATGTATTTTATTTGTAAAGTTATATATAAATCAGATTTATATGCTTCCCATAAATTCTCTAAAAAAATGAAGAACTTATGTTTAATATTTTTCCTTTCAAATAAATAAATCAATATCGTAAGTTCTTTGGAAAAGGAGATAGTTCTTTTTGACTTATTATAGAATTTACTTCTATCTCATCTTCACTCGTATAGAAGCTTTCGAATTTTCTTGAGTATTATAAATATCTAGATTAGAATGCATGTTTTAAATCTACTTCTCCTATACCCATACTTCCTTTCTTACATCCTTTACATCTAAAAGAGTAAGGATAAGTTCATAAACTCCCTTTTCTCTTCTAATTCTTCCAATTCTAATTCATCTTCTAAGTTGGTTTGATTTGGAAGTAATTATAAAAACTTATAAAGTTTCCTTTTGTATTAGTATACATTAAAAGATAGTATCTTCTTTTATTTAAATGTTCTAGGTTCCATAAAATTCTTAAATTTTTATTGGTTTTATTAACTTTAAAAGTTTGCAATTTTTCCAATGAAAAGAAGATTAGCTTCTCAAAGTACGTATTCCTATTTTTAATGCTTTCAAAATTCTCTTAAGTTGATCATGAAACTGGGCTAATAAGAATATTCATCCATTATTAGTCATATCTACTTGTTAATCCCTATGATAGATTTCTTTATATATTACTATTAATACTTTAGTTCCTAAATTCTTTCGAGACTATTAAAATATGCATTAATGTTAATTTGTTAAATTTTTTGGAGGGATCTATAGTGAGATTTATGATAATATTGACGTATAGTATTTTTTTTAGGTTAATTCGTTGGAAAATTTTTTTTATCTAAATTATGGTTTAACTCTTGGATTTGTTTATCGTCTTGTTTATTTCTTGTTAATATTCTTGATATAAGACCATTTCCTATCTATTATCAAAAAATTTGTTCTTCTCCGAAAGAAAGTCCATTTTGACCTATAACTATTTGACTTTACAGTCAAATCCTTGTGGTCGGTAGTATGCTTCTTTGTAAATTTTAAAGTTTTAGTGTATGATGGAACATGAAAGGATTTTATCCTAGTTGTTGTATTGTCTTTTGCGATAGTTACTTGTTTTGATTTGTTTTTGTTTTCTAAATGGTCTTAATTAGCTTCCCATTTCAACTTTTGTAGGTATTTGTTCTAATAAAATGATTCAATCTAAATTTTAGGAAATCAAAATTTTGTTCTACCGTTCTAATATCTTTTTATGTTTATTTGTTAAGCTCTAGAATTTATTAAAAAGAGAAATAAATCAAGTACTAATTGTTTTAAATCTAGTGTCTTATGGACCTATCTAACTTTACAGGATGTCGACAAATAATAGGAACCCTAGCAAGTAGACAAACAAGCAACAAATAAATCAATAAATAAAGGAGATAGTAGACAAAACAAAAAGAGAAATAAATCAATAAATAAAGGAGATAGTAGACAAAACAAAAAGAAGATAAATAAATCAATAAATAAAGAAGATAGTAGACAAAAGAAAAAGAAAAAAATAAATCGATGAATAGACAAGTCGACAAAAGAAGAAGATAGACAAATCAATAAATCTCGAAAAATGACAGTAAACAAGCAATAAATCTGAAACACGGTATGAAGACAAACAAAAAGAACATTTCTTAAACATAAAGGTGCACAAACCCCTAACAAATCTTTGAAAACGACATCAAAGTAAAAACCCTAGAAAAAGAGAATAATTCTTTTTAAAAGATTGACGTGAACAAACCCCTAAAAGTCACTATAAAATGCAGATTCTAGAAAAATATTATTGATATTAGTGAAAATCGATACTCAACCCCAGCATTCTTACACGCTACAAATGACAAATATCAAAAATTGAACATAAACAGTACAAGAGAATGTGAGTTGACGGAGAAGACATGGTACCTATGATCGAAGGTTGAATCTATTAGCAGAAGCAAAGATCGTAGAAGAATCTACGAAGAACACCGACGAGCTAGGATTTGTCTGTCGTGATTGAGTAGAGAGAATCTGGGGTATTTTGGTTTGTTTGGGTATATTATTAGGTGATAATAACGGGTGGGTTAGGGGGTTATTAGGGCGGATTGTTTTAATTTTGGGTGGTTTTCTTTGTGGGTTTAAATTTAGTGAATATTTTGGGTAGATGCATAGGATGATGACACGTGTCCAACCATTAGAGTGAAGGACACAAATGATCCATTTTTTGGATGGCAAGGACACTAGTGTCTAAAAAGTATAACAGAGGGTATTCATATATCATTTTTGATAGTTCAGGGGTATATTCATCTTTTTTTCCTTTAAATAATGATGGAGTTTCTTTTTCCATTTTATCCTTTTAGAGGTCGTTTGGTACAAAGATTAATAACGCAGGAATTAGTAACGTCGGGATTAGTAATGCAGGGATGTGTAGTGTAGGGATTAGTAATGCAGGGTTTATTGTTTATTAAGTGTTTGGTTCATTGATTCCCACCTCATCTTGTGTTTGGATTAAAACTCTACACAAAAAAAAAAAAAAAAAACTTTCAAATTATACCCTTGAATTATTATAGGATTTTCTATTTCGTGTATTAGGTCAAGGTAGATAATTTTCGGACAATAGTATTTTTTTATGGCCTTTGATGTAGCTAGGAGAAGAATAATTTTGTTGCCATGTTTGCTATTTTCTCACTTGAATTATTTGAGGGTAGATAATTGTCATCTTAATAAATTGGTCACTCACAAAACATCAATTTTTAATTTAAAAGATATATACTATCTACTTTAAAACCAAGAAGACGGTAAACAATAGTAAAATAGAATAAACCATCTACATTTACACATAAAAATTGCAAAATGTAGTTTTAATATGTATACCATTTTTATAAATTATTCAAAATACAAATAATTAGAAACCCATATATATATATATATATATATATATATATATATATATATATATATATCAACAAATAATGCATTCAATTAAGATCACAAACGTCATGTGGTGTTATATTTGTCTTTTCAATTAGTAAATGAATAACTCACAATATTGTATTGAGTTGTATTGGACTTATTTAGCAACAAACAACTCTCTCTAAATAATAAAATTTGTATGCTAATTATTTAAATAAATTTACTAGTACATTAATAAAACATAAAATTAAAAAAATAAATAAAATGATTTGAGGGATAATTTTGTCTTTACATAGATTAATCTCAAATTCTATGTATTACTAATACCACCAAATGGAAGGTATTAGTAATACATCTTATAATAACATGTAGGGTGTATAACTAATTCATGAATTAGTTAAACATACACTCAAAATTCCTGTCAAACATAGTACTAAATAATATTATACATAATACATGGACTATTTCTCTTAATACTCCCTACCAAACAGCCCCTTAGTGATTATTGATATTGTGGAAATCGTTTTCTTGATTTTGTATAAGCTCATGATCTAAACAAGCTGTACATACATCTTAATACTTGTTCCTTGATGTTGAGGGCACTTTCAAAGAGCGAGGATTTTCGTGACATTTTCAATTAGATGTTTTACATTTTTAATAAGTTGTTTAATAGTTGACATGTTCAACTGTATCTATAATATGATGCGTTGTGGTTTAGTTTGATCCTAATCAAATCATGCTGAATTGTTCTATTTAATGATTATTCAATTTGAAGCTAAAATCCCAAATCATCGATTTGCGGGAAGCCTCTATCATTCTTGGATGACTGAAGAATCGTATCATTCAAGTCATTTCTTTTCTTAACTCGATCATGAAAGCAAGTAAGAAAAAGGATCTTGCGTGATTTCGAATAAAGCAACTAAAATTTTCTAGTGTAATCTCAAATAAAATAACTAAATTTTTTCAGGTAAAATATTAAAGAGTTTCATCTAATTACCTTTTATGAATATACAAAAAATATACATTATATAATGCTTCTTCCATCCATTTTTACTTGTTCAGAATTGACTTCGTACTTGGTGTTTATGAGAGATGGTAATACAATCGATTTCTTCAAAAATAATAAATGAAATGCATAATCTCAATGAACTTTCAAATGCGTAGATAATATTAAAGGGTAAAAAAGATATCTTTTTCGTCATATGCTAAAACTGAATAAGTAAGAGTGGAGGGAAGGAGTAACAAGTATCCACCTATTCATTTTGTTTCAAAATAAGAGGTGTTTCACAAAATTAAGAATTACATTTATTTATTTAAGGGATCTTAATAATTCAATTGGTTGGTCACCTAAACTTTCACCTTGTTGGTGAAATTTCAATCTCCACTTTTTGATCCCCTGGCCATCTTCACTTCCCTACCCAGGGGCATATCTAGAGGGGGTGTTGTGGGAAGGGATGGCAATGGAGTGGGGCGGGCACCAGTGGTGGAGCCAAAAATTTCATCAAGGGTGTTCAAGAATTATTATTTTTAATAAGTAAGTTGAATGTTATTTGTTTAACCTAGGGATTCTACCATGAACCATCTCAACATTTGTCAATATCAAATATAAACAATTGAGTTTTATTTTTCTTTTTGATGCATTGATTTTATATGATAAAAATATATGATTATTGTTTTTAAAGTGAAATATTGATAGAACAAATGCGTCTAGCTTTACGAAACATAAATCACACCAGTAGAAAAAAAAATTCTTAAAAAAAGAAGAAGATAAAACGCATATATCGATTTTAGCTTTGGGTTTAAAGTTGTTAACATATATAAACACAAATTTTTAAAGTAAAATATTGGCTTTTTTTTTTCACCATTCGAAAGTGCATTAGATCCTAGATAAAAATTAGAAATATATGATGTCTAAATATTCAAAATTAAAATAAAACTAAAAATGTTGTGCGCTCTGTGGGATTCGATCCAACGCACCTGGGGTGGAAATGAACACGTTTAACCACTGCACCACGGAAGAGTTTATGTCAAGGTTGTTCAACATTAATTATTTATCCCTTAAATACAGAATTTGACCTCTCCATATGATGTAATTTTCTGGTGAAGGGTGTTTAGCTGACCACCCTTGAATGGTTGGAGCTCTGCCGCTGGTACTTGCCATAATATAATTAGCATGTCTTGCATGTAGCACTAAATTGCTATCTTATCTACTATTAATTAGTGTATGATTTTGAGTTGAAATTAGTTGTTAGAGCCTAGAGGTCATGATTAGAGATTAGTCAAATGGTTATCCCATGTTCATTAGAAGTATGATACTTTCCATAATCATGCATAACACTAATGCTATTTTTAGTCCACTATTTGTTGTTGTAATATTCAATCTCAATTCTTGAATTCTTGTCATTTGGTAAATTATGATCTACAGGCTTGAGGATCTTTCTTGCCATAAATATTTTTTATTGGTGTAAAACAAATAGTATTATATATTTTGGACTTATAATTTTTAAAATTTAAAAGTTCATATTAAGAATCTAAAAGTCAAATCGATCAAATTTATATATAAGATGCATTTTTTCGTAATTATGCTTCATCTTACCAAAATCCTGGATACGCCTCTATCCCTACCTCTGATGTAATAAAAAATAATTAAGAGAACACATTTGTTTTTTTCTTCTTCTAATTTTATCCTTATTTAAATAAATAAAATTTTACATAACCAAAAATCACTAAAGAGCTACTTCTTTTTCAAGACATCAATTAAGAATAAATTAGTAAAAACAATTCTTACCCCCTTTGCTTCATTTTGATTTGACCCCTATAACAAAAATAAATATTCCATTTTACTTGTCCATTTTTGCAAGAAAAAGAATTCGGAAAAAGGGATAAATATACCTCTAAACTATGATAAATGGTACTTCAATACCCTTCGTTATTATTTGGATTGTATATATCCTTACCGTCAATATTTTGAAATGCATATACCCTGAGAATAAACATACGGACATGTATCATAATCTTAACGGCCTACCCAAATTTAATTTAATTTTTATCCACAATTATAAAAACTACCCATCTTTCACAATTTTAACTCATCCAAAACCCAAATGGTGACCAAAATCAAAAGAGAAGTTACACTAAGTTAATCAAAACTCTCAAATTCCTCTCTTTTTTTAACTTCTATAACAAAGACTTATTTCAAACATTTAGTTTTGACAACATTTTCAAAAGAAGAAGGGGATTTTTTTTTCCAGAAAACCTTTGGACAATTTCTTATTCTTCATCTTCTTCAACAAAAATTATTTGTAGAATTTTTCAGTTAATTTGACTGAAATCACATAAAAAAAATTGATCCATCAGAAAAAAACTTGTAACTTTCCATAAGTTTTGGTATAGCATATGCAGCTTTTCATGCCTCTAGGAACACAGAAACAAACCCACATGATCGAGCAGAAACTAGAATGAAGCTGCCTACAAGTTGTTTGTGCTGATTAATTTAGTAAAATGCACCTCTAAATCAGCTATAATTAAAACTTTCTTAATGAATGTGTCAAATCAAAAGGGCCAAGTAATATGAATTAGGAGTATTCTTTAGGACTCTCTAGGAGTGTGTAATTTTCTTAAGGGGTATGCACAAACCGAAAATACCGCTTATTTTGAAACAAAAAGTAATTTTTAGAACAAAATACCAATCATCCAATAATAGTAATGCAGGGATTGTGTTGATAAGACCAAAAAACAGTGCACTTTATTTCTGATGGTTGGGAGAGAGGGCCACTAGTAATCAAACTAAAAGAGTTTTCATTGACAAATAAATAGTCTAGAAATATTACACATTAGAGTCAATTTTCGACTAAGTTGTGTATGCCAAAAAAAATTGTACAGCAGAAACTGTGAATTTTGAAATCAGAATAATTTATATAAGCTTCTTCTTTTCAAAGAAAGTCTTCAAGTGCCACACTTGCAAACCTGCTACAGACAAACATATAAGAATCGATAGACCAGTCATCCAAGCCAATTTATAGCTGGTATCTCTGTTCAGTTCCTGCATTTCTTCTTCCCTGTGGCACGTCAACATATCGACTCGTTAATTATTTAGTGTTTGATTCATGAGTTTTGGATAGATAACAATAAGGTAAGATAAAACACACCTTTCTCGGAGATAAAACATTTCATCGTGGACACCTTGAACAATCTCAAGCATATGCTTTAGTTCTGATTCCATTGCCTAGTAAGAGCAAAGATGAAAAATCGTTACGTATGTCTAAATCATTTTTAGAAAATGCAGTCATCAAGAACTACATGTAACAAGATTGATATACCTCGACACAAATTTTGGAATATGACTAATTACAATTCTGCCAGCAATTTTTAGATAATAGAGGATTAACGTAACTAAAGGCAAGAAAACCGACAAAACAAGCTTTAAGAGATGATCACGTGTACGGCTTCAATTGAGTTTTCACTTGTAGTTGTTCGGGACAAGATGGATGGAATGAAGTTCTCAACATAATCAAATCTTTAAAAGGTTGAAGAAAGTAATAGAGGGATGTTTTTAGTGAATGATGGCACTTCACATGAAACACAGAGATAACTTTATGCAGTGGTATTGCTAACTAAAAAATCAATGGATTCAGAACCTTGTGTTTGGGGAGCTTAAGATTTTTTTCAACTACCCACCAGCCAGAAAAAAGCTCACAATTCAGGAGTTAACTGCACACTGAGCCATGAAACTCTAAGCAAAACAATATAGCCCCGTTGTGCATTATAAAACAGTTAGGTACCTAGTGACACACAAGGAATAGCTTAGCCAAGAGGGCCTGCATATCTAACCAAGAGGCTGGAAGTTCGAGTCAGCAACAGAGAAGAGTTGAAAAAAGGAAGGAAGTCGGATCTTGAGCGGGATGTTTAGAGGGATAGAGTATGTCATATGAACCAACAAAACAAAAGAAGAAGAACAATGTACCTAGTTAATAAATCTTTTCTTTTTTTGATAACCAAGAAATTTGTTTGTGACTCGCCCTTTGGACCAATCACAGCCTTCTAGACTCGGTAGATAATGGGCCCACCCCTCTACCCTTCTCCACTTAGATACCGAGCTTCGCTTTGCATGGAAATAATAAATCAATTTGAGAAAAATGATGTTCCTTTTTCTTTTGTTTCTATTTGATGTTACTGAGTTATTTTAAGAAAGCCTAGGCTTGATCAATGGAATATGCTTTGAGTACTTCTTCAATGATACATAAGAGTTGAGAGTTGCTAGATGAAAGCATGTGTGTTGTTGCTTGATGAAAGGTTGATGCAAAAGTTGCAAATTGTAGCTGTTTCCCTAAAATACTTTAGCATTAAATACACAAGGACCAAATAACCCCCTTAAAGACACCAAACTCTTTTAGATAATCCAGTCTATCTTATACACTGCATTACAATTGGTGTACAATTTCTTTTATTTTAAGAAAATACTAATTCTAAGTTTCTCCTGATATTTGGTCTTAAAACTCAAAGAATACTGACTACAAGAATGAGTGAAATGCTGAGGATTTTAATCTCAGGTATGCTTCAAGTAAGGAATGGATCAGGGGTTTCAAAGTGAATCCTAAGTCTGCTCTGCTGGCATAATGGAAATTGCCCACCTCCAATATGCTGATGACACATTGTTTTTTGTGAAACTGAAAAGGAACAAATCAGAATGCTAAAGGTTATCTTTATTCTATTTGAAACAGTTTTTGGGCTACACAAAGGCAAGAGTTATATTTATCCAGTCAATGAAGTACCTTAGTTACATAACTTGGCTGAAATCCTAGGGAAGAAATAGTGAGCTTCCTACAGTATACTTGGATATGCCATTGAAGATGAAAGGAAATCAATAGGAATCTGGAGTAGGATTCTTGAGAAGTGTGAAAAGAAACTATCAAACTGGGAAAGCCAATACTTGTCACTAGGGGGGTGACTAATCCTGTTGAACAATGTACTAGTCTACTAGATGTCATGCCCAGACAGTCCTTGTTCCATGTCCCCTCTAATGTTATCAAGAGACTAGATTCCTAAAGAAGAAATTTCTTATGATATGAAAAAGATATACCTGATCAGACGGGAGACCTTGAGAGCAAAAAGGAAGGTATGCTAGGTCTTTTCGATCGAAAAACCCAGAATCAGAGTTTGTTAATGAAGTGGCAGTGGAGAATGGCTTCTGAAGAACATTCTCTATGGAAGGAGGTGATTAGAAATAAATATGATGAGGATTCCAATTGGATTACCAAACCAGTCCCCACCCTTTATGGCATAAGTTTTTGGAAATCCATCAGATATTTGTGGCCAACTTTCCTAAGCAACTCAAGATTTAAAGTGGGAAATAGCTGACGCCAGAGACTATCTATAGTCACTTAGGATAGGGAGGGCAGGTTTGCCGAACAGAAAGAGAAATAGAGGATTGTCCCAGCTTGCATCTGGTGGATAAAAGGGAAGAATAAATCAGAGATGCTTTGAAGATAAAGGAAGCTCCATCCAGAAGTTCAAAATGAATTGTCTAGTCCTGTTTTAATTTTAATGTAAACAAGAACATATAGCAGAGACACAATATTTTTGATGCTTTAGATTACATTTAGAGAGGTATCAGGAACCATCTTGTAATTCTAATTTTGGGCTTGACCACACAACTTGTGCAGTCAATTCTATTTATAGAACTTGTTATCATTATCAGAAATAGATAAATAATTGGAAAATTTCCAAGAACAAGAAAGTACTTTGGGTATTTAAGTATACACTTCACATATTGAGATGAACAAAATTAAGCAACTACCAATGGACAATGATGTTTTTGAAACTTCAATTGAGTTTATTAAGAAATTAGAACAGGCGACGAGGTTTTTTTCCTGATTAAGTAAATGGTCAAAGTCTCAAAGAGGTGACATTGTCTAATCTAAGTATATCTCTTTTGATGAAGGAATACAGCTATTAAAACAACAATTATTAGCTCACCAATTATCTCTAGGTGATGATCTCTATATTTTTAACTCATTTCCTCTTTCTTGTGAAAAAGTTTTAATTACTCCCCAAAAGAATAACACATTTTTGTATTTAGTAACAATTCAACTTAACCTCCATTTTAACCTTAATG
Source organism: Solanum commersonii (assembly GCA_029007595.1). Classification (NCBI taxonomy): domain Eukaryota; kingdom Viridiplantae; phylum Streptophyta; class Magnoliopsida; order Solanales; family Solanaceae; genus Solanum; species Solanum commersonii. The sequence continues at coordinate 2,770,167 of JAJTWQ010000077.1, forward strand.
AGATGATCTATAGCCACACAATATCTATGGCTTGTTTTAGACCACAAAATTCAAAAGTCTTTCCTTCTTAAACTCCGTACCTAGTCAAAACCATCACATAAATTGGGCTGGAGAAGTAATAAACCTTTTGGCCAATCACATTCTTGATATCTAAGTTGCACAGTTTTTTTTTTGAGAATGGTAACTTTTTCTTCTATTTATCCACAGGTATACTACATCAAAGTAGCCCCTCTTCCAAAAGTATTACAAACTAGACCGACTCCATCTGTGCTTTTTGTCACAAATAGTCTAAAACATCAAAAAGTTCTTCTGCCTGTACTAAGACTTTTTGTTTACACCAAAAATAATAAAGAGCTATACAATTCATCTTGAAATTCTGCACATTGTTCTTCTTGCCCTCAAAACATCTTTGATTCCTTTCTTTCCACACTGTCCACCATATACAAGCTGGGACATTCCTTTCTTTGCACAGTTTTGTAGAGTATATTTTAAGCCTAACTTCTGTTGGCAGAGAAGAAAATTAGCGACACTGCACCATATAGATATCGCCAGAGGCGTATCTAGAGGGGGTGCCATGGGTTCACGTGAACCCATGCTTCCCTCTCTAGATCATTTATAGTAGTGTTATATTTTTTAAAAATATTTAAATATAGATGTGTGAACTCATGTTCAAAGTATCATATAATAATACGATGATGATTAGGTGCACCTCTCTAAGTGAGGATAGAAATTTAAATCTTATATCTATCTTGTCTTTTTGAGTAACACCACTCCAAGTGGTTATCGGTGACACTTTTGATGTTTCAACTAATTTTTCTTTTGTATTTTTGCCTTTAATCTTTCAAAATTTTCAAGTGTCTTACATTGAAAATTCCTAAAAAATTTAGCACTATAAATTTTTTATCTAATTAAATCAAATATGTATATTAAATTTAAAACTAATTGTATTATATATTTTGGATCTATAGTTTTTAAAATTTAATGGTTCATATTTAGAACCTAAAAGTCAAATGATCAAATTTATATTTAAGATACATTTCTTCATAATCGTGCGCCCATCTAGCCGAAATCCTGCATACGCCTCTGGACTCATATCGCCCAGCTGCCTCACAACATCACTAGCAGTAGTTGTATTCTCAGGAATGTGGAAGTGTATGATTGGTTCAGGTGTTAATCCAATGTGAATTAAAGTAACCAACCCATATGAATTGATCCGACACACCCATATAATTAAATCTGAATACCTGATTATGAACCCCCACCCTGATTCCTTTCTATTCCTTCAATATTGTTGTCTTTTAACTAGGATTTTACAATCAGTTAAGAAAATGAATGTTTGGCCCTTTTCCGTAAAAAAAATCACAAATTTTGTAACAGCACAAAAGAGCCCCCCAAATCTGATACCTTACTGATCAAACTAAACAAGATGCTTCTATCAAACAAGACAACATTAAAAGTTCAGGGAAATTTAGAAGCTTTCACTGAACAGTCTATTCAACATTACGAATTATAGAATGCATGCAGCACTATATGCTATAAAATAGTCATTAATTTTCTCAAAACCAGAAGGAGACACAAGACACATTTCAAGAAAATTAAATATTACATGAATACAGGGGTCAACGGATGTCAATTGCCAACATTTGTCTACACAAAATAGATAGAAGGATCCTGATAAATATGAAATTGAGCTACACAGGTACGCAAATTAAAAGAAAAATAAGTGCTTACCTCAACAGAGGCTTTCTTGGCAACATTTGTCCAATCTTTAGCTGCAACGCCACTTTTCCAGTCAAAATCAATAGTCAACTTAACCGGAGGCTTGTGATCAGCAGCAGTAAAGCAAGTGTGATAGTCTGCACCTTCCGCAGTCTCAAAAGAAAAATGCCCCTCATGAACATTTTCCGCGTAGTGATGGGCATGGCTATTCCCTTGTGCAGACGTTACCTAGAGCACAAAACACCAGAAGAAATCCAGATAATCAAAGGTATATCGGAGAACAAGGACAAATTTTCAAACTTTGAGCATATGAAACCATCAGAACAAATGCGTCAGGACAAATAATACAGGATTGGCATAAGATGGCTCTGAATTCAGCAGAACTTACACAGGATTCATATGGCAGATCTCAACTAACTTGGGATTGAAATATAGTCAACTGATTGATCAAATGACTAAATGTATCAACATTCCTCTATTGTTACATTACAAATACATAAAACAAAAAACCAAACAGAACTTAATTAACTAGGTTAAAGATTTTTGCAGTTGACTCCAGAATATTTGTCCAACCATAATATCAAAATGAAGCTTTACAACATCTAGCATATCCCCATCAATGCATCTATCATCCAAAGGTGAAAAACTTGTACTACTCTAAAATTAAGATTTTTATATCAAGAACTACACACAAAAAAACTCTTAAAATCTTTTATATTGTTTTATAATTTTTAATCTAATTATACTATTGTCATTTTTCAAACCCTGTATTTATTTGAAAAATTATTAATTTAAAACTCAATAACTTAAAAACACTAAAATTCAGAACCCATCAGCTTCAAATCCGGGTTCTGGCGTCTCAGCCTATGCAGACGATCACCATAAGAAGAACTAGTTTGTTTCCATTGACGTATAAAGCTTCAATTAAGTAAACCCAGTTGCTAATTTGAAAAATAAGCATAAACCCATTTGTAACCTAGCTTATATAAATCTGCGCAAAACAAAAACAAAAAGTGTATTTACCCTGACGGTGACTTTGTGGGTATCAGGAAAAGGATAACCTTCATTTGGATTAACGATGTGATACTTGCCAACAGTCATGGAATGACCCTTGATTTCTTCAGCTATGCATTTTGTATGACCTGATTCCAGTTCAAATCTTAGAGATTCAATTTGGGTCAAAAAAATTCCCAAAATTACAAGAAGAAATAGGGTTTTACTTCTCCAAATCATCATTTTCCTGTTGGATTGAACCAAAACAAGAACAAGGGGTAAAATTTAGAGAAAAAAATTTGCTAGATTGAAGGAGAAGTTGAAGTTCAAAGAGGGCTTTGTTATAGGGAAGAAGACAGGAGGAAGATATATAGAAGAAAGTCAAAAGACTGGGATTTTGTATTTCTATGATCTATACTTCCCAATTTTTATTTTTTCCACTTTTTAATAGTGTTGATTCTTCTTTAATTAGAAGTGGTAATAACATGATGTGACTACAACTACTTTTATTATTCAATTCAATTCTCAAATGTTATTGCATAGAAAAAAAAAGAGATATGTTATCAAGTTAATTAAAGACACATGACAGATTGGTTATGTTATAGTTAAATTTTGAAGGTAAAAAGTTATGTTCACTTCGAAAGAATAAGACTTAACTAAAATACAACACTCGAAGGAAAGACGAGCAAATAATATTAGTTATTATAGATTTGCTATGGAGGAAATGTCGATTGTTTTTTCCTTAGATTTAATATCATTTTTTTCAATTAATGTAAATTAAGAGGGAATGACTCTCGGCCCCTATAAAAGGAGTCTAACCTTCGAAGGATACAATTCTGAATGTAACAATTGATTTACACACTATTAGAAAAACATTAACATTATTATTTACTTTTTTTCTCAAGACTTGTATTGTTTTTCAAGTACTAATCTAGTCAGAAGACGTCTTCGTCAAAAGCTATCATTGGATTCAAGTTATTCAGGCTATATTTATTGATATTCTTATTTAATTACTTTTGATATATTACTATTCATTGCTTCAGATCAATATTCATGTGTCCTTAAAATCACATAATAAATTCAATTGTACTTTTTTAAGGACAATCACATTGCCGCCCACCTAAGCCTAGGGAATTATGATATTATTTTAATTCTACTTATTCTTTGCTAACAATTGTATATTTGTGAAGCTAAAGTGTCGATTGATATAATGGATGACACTAGAAAATATTGAGCAAACCAATGGCATTTTTGGATAATCCCACCAATCATGAAGTTGATCCAATAATTAGAGAAACTTGAATTGCATATGATTAGGGTACTTCTCTACAAGTGTCTCATTGTTTTGGAAGGATTCTAACCCTCAATGATAATGCTCAAAACATGATTAGGATTGTTGGATTTGATTTGTCCAAAAATTATGCAATGTTGGAAAGTGAATAGAACGCGACGAAAGGAGTTATCTAATAATATTAGAACAGAGAACCATAGTGACTGTCATGTAAATGGGTCTAGAAATGACGATTCAAGAGAACTCATGAAGGCCTTTAAGCTTTGATAAGCCGGTAGAATCGGAATGAAAGAAGAATGCAATGCTCGAATAGATCAATTTTTTTAGGAACTCAATCAATCTTGAAGGATCCAGACTCGAGAAGACATGTTTAGTTAGCATTTTCATCAAAAGCTACTCTGAAGCTGATACCCAAAAGGTTCAAGTGATACAAGTTGAGTGTCACTTGCTTTCTGCACTTGACATTTTTGTTATTTACTTCAATTTATATTTTTGATTGCCTAACTAGTTGACTATATATCAATACTAGCTGAGTAAAATACGAAAAAGTTATAATTTGTTCTCTCTTTTATTTCAAATGCTTTTACTTTGTTATTTTTTACTATCTTCTCAAATCTTATTATAAACATCAAATGCAGGGATAACATACCACTTATTTACAATGTTTATTATCCAAAACAATATGATAATGTTACATTCTAATTATGTTATTAGGATCTTTCATGTTTAAATATTAAGAATAAATTCTAGTCTATTTTGCCTAGCAAAATAATTTTCATAAATTTACTTCATAGTAAATAATTGAGAAAAAAATATATATTGTTCTTTGTTATTGTGATATTGCCCTTTGTTACTATGAGATAATATTTCGAGGTCCTGCTACCCCTTAAATTACTTTAAAATGGAATAAATAACCCTTAAAATGTGATTATCAGTCATCTGCCTTGTGGTGAAAAACATACGCTTGATACGTGTATTTCACCCATTAATCTTTTTCTAAAGAACTTTTTTTTCTTCCCTCTTCTTTATCCTTTCTTCTTCAATCCTTTTTGCAGCCCTAATTATTATTATTTTTTGTGAAAGCTTGATTTGGGAAAACTATTGGGGAATACATTAGGGGTCTTCTTCTATTTTTTTTAATCTTTCTCACAGGGTGAATTTTCCGGGCTCCATCATTTTTACCATTTCGTATGAGAAATCGTCGCCACCACCTTCACCTCCACCTTTATCACCTCCCTAATTCAAGAACTACAATTCAACACCCTAACACATTTTTATCATCTTCATCTATAATATTTCTCAATTGTTCATGCTTCCAACCCCATTAGTTTCATATCTCCACCATTCGCATAAAAAAAAATTCTTCATCTAACTTTTTCTATTTAAGATCTTCATCTGGATTTTTTGAAACTCAACACCTAGCTTATCTATTAGCAAGGGATTCAAATCTTTTCTCCCTAACTTCACAACTTGTTGCAAATCTTGTTTCTTCAATGATTTTTCTCTCAATTTTTTCACTTTCGTTTTACTGGGTAAATCAATCATAAGAAGATCAAAATTAAACAGTGCAAATACTTTAAAATATGCTTTAATTTGAACACTTTTATCATGATATTACTATTGATGATTGCTTCAAATATGTCATAATTTGAGAAAAATTGATGGTGGTGGTGGCGGCGGCGACATGTTAGGGATGGTGAATGATGGAGAAATTTGATCTATGTTATTACTATTAAGAAATGGAGAAGAAAAAAAAAAGTTGAAAGAGAATAATTAAAAATATTTGCATTTGTGAAAAAATATTTTAAATAAAATTTTAATATTATCTTTGGTGCTCACTCTCTCAAAGAGAGTGAAATACACTCACTTTGTCAAGTAAGCATTTAGGAGGATAATAATTCCAGCATTAAACAATTCAAGGGGTGACCCGTAAAATTGAGGTGTGTAGTTGAGAATCCAAATATAAATTGAGGGATGACATTTGGTCATTCTCGTATTACTATTGATCCAATATGTTTTTAATATAATATTATTCATCTATTTATGTTCTTAAGTCTTAATGTTATTACGTGGCTCAATTTTTCCTCCTCAATTTATTTTCTATATTTTAGCCAAAATTACACGCCAACTGACCACACTATTATTTTTTTCTACACTATCCAAAATCCTCACTAATTTCACCATATGTACCGTAACCCAACGAGCATTGTGTTTGGTTTGAAAGACACCATATTAAGTATGTCTCCAAATAGGCCCCTACTAGTCCGACTAGTAGTGAGTGGTTCTTTCGGGTAGAAAACAAGGCGGACTTTATGGGCATATCTTTCCTTTCAAAACTATCTTTCATGTTTTTAAATAAATCAGCTCTCGTGTTAAACAACATTACTTCTCCTTTCATTTTAAACTCAAGGATACGATTGATACAATTAATCGATTTGTGCACCTATCTTATTACTTTTTTGTATCCCCCTTTTCTTTTAATACAATTTGATTTTTCTACGAATGACAATTCTATTCTTCGAGGCTAATTCAATTCTTTCTTACTATGAAAGAAAGCACTGGTGAAGAGTGAGCTACTTTCAAAGCTAGTTTTGAGTCATTCATATAAAAATAATAAATTAACTTAAATAATGACCATTAAAAGTAGGAGTAGACATAAATATCGAGAAAAAAAATTGGACCGAATCAAACTAATTCGGTTCTTCAACTTTTTGGTTTGATTTCAATGTCTCTTTTCAAATTTTCGATTCTTTGATTTGGTGTTCGATGTAGGATTGCGATTCTCCGGTGCACGAAGAATTGAACTTTTATAATATATATATATATATATATATATATATATATTAACTTTTTTTCTAAAAACATATTATTGGTAAGTCTTCTTTTATGTTTTTTTGTATAATTATCATTCATTTTCATCTTGAAACACAAAATTGTATCTTTTTCTCCCCTATTTTATTCCTTTTTAGCACATCATATGGTCTTATAGATCATTGTATTTGGATTTGAGCTAGTAGTTGTTGAGTGTTGAATTGCTGATGTCATGATCCAAAATTGGGCATGATGGCACTCATCTTATCCCACCAAGATAAGTCAGTCTAAAACTCAAATAATACGATAAATGCGGAAGTAAATCAAAAATAAAAGTCAAACACCAAAAAGAAATGTGGAAATCATAATCAACTTAAATAAACCCCTAAAATCTGGTTATCATGTGTACAAGCCTCTAATGTATTATAATAGAAATGAAATAAATATAAGTCACAATGTTATTGTTTCTAGAATAGAACAATTCCATATAAAGGAGTAAGAGATTCTGTCAAGAAACAAGCAACTACCTCTCAACTCTCTACAATAAGCCTCGGAAGAAGAAGGGGAGAATAATCACGAAAATCCAGACTCGTAACCTACACAAGTGTAGAAATAAGTAGTAAGTACCAAACAACACAATATTGAGCAAGCAGACCACTAAACACGAAGTAAAGCAATATAAAATATGGGTACTCCAACCATTCCAACCGAACCTCCAAGACTACAACCTGCACAGAATCATCACAACCTAGCCATTCACAATTAATACAACACATAGCATGAATATCAACCTTTCAACACATACAAGTCATCAACACAAAGTTCATAAGCTCCAAGCACAATTCCCAACACAAATAATCACTAGGTTCACAATACTAATGTTGTGCAATGCAACAAGAGAAAATATCAAATATAGTGATAAATATTTGTCCTATCATACACATCCGCTGAATATCAAGCCAGAACCCATGGGGGACTTGCAAGATCCATGTATCCATTAGAACCATTTTCCTTTGACATATCTCACTCGTCAGAACCATTTTCCTTCGGCATCATAATCACAAAAGATCTCATCACAGTATTTTAGAATCAATGCAAATAGACATGTTCATACAAATCATGAGAATATGATGAATTTTCATATCAATACACAGACCTTACTAACACAATCATGATACAACCTCAATAATGAATCAGTTAAAACATTCATCAATATCATCAAATTACTTTTTTATTACCCTCTTTCATAATTATAATTATCAAATATGAACAAGTCAATTCCATTACCAAATATCATTACTCCCAACTCATACAATAAAGAAATATGAAATTTTATATACTTAACAAAAGGTTCAGAAGTTCATTTGCATCAAACAATCAAACAACCACTCTGGGACTTGAGCATTTCCTTTTTGTTGGGTCTCCAAATTAATGAAATCTAGTCAAATAAGTAATCACAATAAGAAATTGAATCTAACAACACACATATCAAGACTTTTGAAAAATGGGGTCAAATTGACCCAAAAGATCCAATTCTAAAAATGAGATTTGAATATGAAAAGTTATACGAAAATGTGTTACCCAAGGAATTTAGAAACCACCGATAAAAATCATATCAAAAATGGAATTGAATTCAATCTAAAAACACCATTTTATTCAGAACCTTCAATCTTTACAAAACCTTCAAAGTTTAGACTCAAAACCCAAGCTTAATCCTCAAAATTTTAAAATAATTAATGGGTAAAAGAGATAGAAAGATAGAAATTGTTGTTGGAGGAAGCTTGAAGACTGATGGAATATGTCGAAGGAACAGGTCAATCGAAGCAGGCTAATGAGTTAGAGTTAAAGTCATACTAGGACTAGACTACTAAATCCTAAGTTATGTACAACTAAGCTATTGTATATTGCAGGAGTCGACTAGAATAAGGTATTTGAGTTATAATACAATACTACTCATGTAAATAATTGTGTTGTAGGAGGTTTCCTAGTGTAACTGGAATAGGACTCTTATCCTATATAAGTAGCTTGTAACTCAATATTATAATCGTCAATAAAATCCTTGATTTCTCTAATCGTAGACGTGAGATTTCTACAATTGTTACCAATTAAAGAAACTCAAAAATCTCTTTAAAAACCGCCTAAATTGAACTGCTAGGATTCAACAACGAGAGAAATAGGAAGAAGTCACAATTTTTTTTGGAAGAAAAGACTGTTTAGGCATCTACTTCTTATCGCGATTGTGATGAGTAAACAAATCAACTCAATAATGTTGACCATCACGATTGTGATGAGTAAACATGTCAACTTAATAATGTTGACCATCGCAATCACGACTAGAACCAACACAATCATGATGACCAAGAAACTGACTTTACGGCATTGCAATAACTGTGCACACGATCGTAATGGCCACACAAACAACCCTACATGATCGTTAGAGATAGCCTCGCAATTGCGATGAACAACTAACCAGACACCAAAATACAAAAACCAGGAACACACCAAGACATAAAATTCATCATATGGATCCTTTGGATTCGTTCAGAACCCTGAGTAAACAAACCAAATATGTTATCCAACTAAATTCAATGTTTCTGACTCAATGAAATCATCAAAAATATGAATTTGACGACTTTTTGACCTGAATTTGTGAAAGTCGCAATAAACTAACTTAACACCTAAAAAGACCAAACTGACTTCGGGACCTTCAAAAAAACAACAAGGACATCTCATAGACCTAAACTCATCCCCCGAATTCAATAAAACTGTCAAAATTTGATCTGAGCATCTAAACTCCGAACGTTGACCAAAGACAACCCTTAGTATAAAATCACCCAAACTTCCAACTCAAGGACTCAAATCTACAAAACAACCTCGAACCTGAAACTGATGACTCTCCTAGACTAAATTTCACATTCTGAAATGGGTGAAATTGGCAAAATTCTATTTCAAAAATCGAAACTCCGATTGATACTTAAAACTGCTTTTAAACACTTTAGACATCCTTAAACTCAAAACTTCCAAAAAAACATAGCTTTTTAATAATATTTCCAAACCAACTTTACAAACTAAATAGTAATGACTCGGGGTAACTATCTGGAGGGGTAAAATGACAATTTTATAAAAATGACCTTGCAGGTCATTACATTTGATCACTATTAGGGAAAGACAAAATTATCTAATGAACACTTATACTTGTATGACTTTGTACTCTGAACCCTTATATTCAGCCCTTTGTCAATTGAACCCTCAAATCCATTGAAACATAGTATTTTAAACATTTTTTTTCATAAGATCAATGGTGTGTGTAATACAACCACTAAAAGTCACATTCCACGTCATTTTTAATTTCCACATAGAAAATAAATTGATAAAATTAAATTAAACTCCCCAATTTTATTTGAGAAATCATTTTTTCTTTCTTTCAACTTTTTTTTCCAGATTTCTCTCCTTTCTCTTCTCTTATTCCAATGGCTCTCAGCTCTCACTAGTAAAATATAACACCGACATCGGCTGCCACCGCATCATGGTGGTGGAGCTACCACTCAAAACATATATTTAATTTGAAAAAAGCAGTATGTAGCAACGGCCTATTCATAACCCTAGAACACCCAAAACATTAATGACGATGATAAAAATAGTTAGTTCTCTTATCGTCCAAACTACTCAACACTCGGATTTTACGCATTCACGTTTCCATATTTTTTTCTTCCTTTCTCTGTAATTTTGGACCAATTTTAATTTTTTAGCTTTTCATTAAAAAAAAATTAGGAATAGGTTTTTTTTTTGGGGGGGGGGGGTTAACTAGCATATTTCATTCAAAACCAAACTGTTCAAAAACAAAACAAGCAGTAATAGACTAACTGCTCACTCATCAACAATCCTACTCTTCTAATCTATAATGAACTACACAATCAAACTATATACAGATTAGTGAGATCTACTACAATAATGTTCACTATTTATGGATAGACATGAAGGTGTTGCAATGCACACTGCTATGCTGCTCTATTTTGCCCCTTAATATGCATATGCATCACAATTTCCCTTAATACATTCTCAGTTTTCACCTTGCCATGTTGAAATTTGATTCTATTTCGTTCCCTCCAGATGATATACATCAACATTTCAAAAACACTACACGCTATTTCAACTTGTCCTGACTTTTTTGTTGCCATTAGACAAACCTTATCACACTTCTATCTTCCAGTCTTGAATGACCCTAGGATAACCCAGCCAGATATACAATCTTATACAGAAGTCCTTAGTAATCTGACAATCAAAGTACAAATGACTAAAAGTTTCATCTATCAATCCACAATAAGCACATTCACGAGGAATTTAGATCCCAAACTTTACAAGTCTATCTATAGTTGCCAGTCTTTTGTGTATTGCTAGCCATACAACAAATTTAAATCTTGGATGAATACTAGGATGTAATTATATACCCTTCCAATGGACTTTAGGATACTGGGGCATCAATCCTTTGTACATTATATGTGTGGAATATTTCTCTCAAAGTTGGGTTATTGCAAAAACATTATTCAAAGCACCATAACTTACTTGCCCTTGCAGAATCCAAGTTCTAGCTGCCGAATCTTCCTCACAACCCAAGAAGCACTCTTAGGTATTTGGACTATTTCAATGTGCTACCTTCTTATAAAATAAGTGTGTACCCATCGGATCTATAAACATTCTTTGCTCCTAGCCATGTTCCACAATTGTTTCAGTATTGCTACTCTATTCCAAAGGCACAAATCCATGATATTAAGGCCACCAGCTGCATGAGGCTTACATATAGTCTCCCAAGACACAAAGGCTTTCTTGGATACAGTTACAGATCCAGTCCACAAAAATGTTCTACAGATCTGCTCTATGCTCTTTATAACTTTCTTGGGAATTAAGAAAATCTGAGACCAATAGGCTTGTACCGCAAACAAAACTGACTTGATCAATTGCACCCTCTCAGCATATGAAAGTAACTTTGTAGACCAACATGTTACTTTTGCAGTAATTTTCTCTATCATCAGTAAAAACTAATTAACACTAAGTTTTTTGGATGCTAGAGGGACTCCAAGGTATTTGAAGGGGAGTACACCTATAACATATCCAATTTCTTTTAGCAGTTCTTCTTTGGTATGGTCAGCAACTCCAGCTATGAACAATGAACTCTTCTCCAAATTTGCCTGCAAACCTAAAGCCTTAGAGAATCTCATGAAAGCTTCATTCAACAATTTAACAGAGATAAGTTCTGCCCTACAATACATAAATAAATCATCTGCAAAGCATATATGAACATTGTTCAATTTCTTGCATCTTAGATGAAAATTGAAGTTGATGCTTAGTTGGTTCAGCTCTTTTCCCAGATACTTCATAGCCAAAACAAAGAGATATAGGGACATAGAATCCCCTTGTCTAATACCTCTTTTAGCTTTAAAAGGCGTATACAAACGCCTATTAAGTATCAAGGAGTAGGTTACTGTACACACACAAGTCATGATTCATTGTATAAATTTCACAGGAAATCTCATGTCAATGAGCAATTTCTTTAGAAAACTCCACTCCAAGGTGTCATAAGCTTTTCTTAAGTAAACTTTAAGAACACACCTAGGTGATATTCATTTCCTAGAATAACATTTGAATAGCTCATGACTAAACAAGACATTGTCAATAATACTCCCCCTTCAACAAATGCAGATTGTGAACACCCCACAAGCTCTCCAATCACTTTCTTAAGTCTTCTGGTCAATATCTTGGATATGATTTTATAAAGGGTTGTGCATCAAGCTATGGGCCTAAAGTCCTTACCTTTGTAGGAGATGGAATTTTGGGGATTAAAGTGATAACAGTGGTATTAATTGCAGGAAAGAGTACTCAGTATAGAATAATTGTTGTACAACATATACAATCTCATCTTTTATAATCTCCCAGTTCTTAGTGAAAAATTCAATAGGGAATCCATCTACCCTGGAAGCTTTTTCCTTGGGGATGAATTTAATAACATCTATGATCTCTATCTGAGACATCTCTTTTATAAGCTCCTTTTGTTGTTGTACAGTAATACACATTCCAACTCGAACAACCATAGTGTCCACACAAGGTAGATCATCAACACATTCTCCCATCAAACCTGAGAAAATAAAAATAAATTCATTTTCAATAGCTCAAGGGTCTGTCAGTTTGATATTTCTCTTAGTGTAAATAGAAATAATGGTGTTCTGGCTTCTTCTCATTTTCCATTGCATATGAAAATACTTTGAGTTTCCATTACCACTCTTCACCCAAAGATCCCTAGCTTTGTGTCTAATAACTTGTTCCTCCAGTTTGCTCCATTTCTCAATATCCTATTATAACTTCTTCTCCTGCTCAAACAACTCTTGCCTTAACAGTTGACCCTACATCTGGCCCTGAACTATATCTAGCTTTTCTCTTGCTAAGCTCAAATGTTACTGATATGAAGCCATATAAGTATTTATGTCTTTGAGCTTGACCTTTAGTTTCTTCAATTTCCACCATACATTTTCTATAGGTTGTTCATGATTTTCAGTAGCCCAGACTTGTTGAAGTACATATTTAAACTCTGGATGCTCCATAACATTGATGAAAAAATTAAAAGGTCTAGGATACAAATTAGGTTGTTGACAGTACTTAATAAGAATTGGATAATGGTCTGAGATGGATGGGTGGAGAAAATCAGCTTCCACCTGGCCATACTGTTGCAATCAATGTATGTCTCCAAGTGCCCAATCAATCTTAATGTAAACCTTACTTCCTATACTCTGCTTGTTACACCAAGTATAATGCCATCATGTACTTCAATTCTAAGAGGTGTAAGTTGCATATCATCAATCAACCCTAAAAAACCTAGAGTCTCACTTGTAGTAACAATTGAGCCAATTCTATCCCCTAAGCTCAACACACTATTGAAATCCCCACACAATAGACAGAGATATTTGAGTTGTCTATCAAGCTGACCCAATTCACTCCATAACCTATTTTTAAGTTGTATGTCATTCATAGCAAACACCACTGTAAAATATACAAACCTCTGGATTCTCGGATCCTTAATAATGCAATGAATATATTGATCCCTTATTTCAACAATTTATACATTCAACTGGCTTTGCCACATCAACCAAATCCTCACATTAGGTGTTTCATTATAATTGTTGCAAGTCTGCCATCCTCTAGCTATTTTGTGCATGACCCTTTGAGCTCTAGGAGCTATAACCTTTGTCTGTAAGAACCCAAACACTTCAATCTTATTCTTAACAAGAAAAAAGTTTAACCTATTTCTGCTTATGGGCCTGGTTGAGTCCTCGTACATTCCATGTTGAAATGATCATAGTGGGGTGAATGGCATGGAGTTGCCAACACTATTATTTTCAATTATACCCATAGGGTTATCTTGCATAGCCTGCTTACCCTCTCTTCTGTGGACTAGATTATACTCCTGATCATTCGCAGCTATCACTAATTATTCATCCTTACTTAACTCTTGTACTTCTTTCTCATGGCTACACTGTTGTTGTGTTCCTACATTATCAGGAGAATTGTTGCCTTTTCTAATCACTACTTGCCAAACCATTTTGGTGTGTTGAGCCTTCTTGATTTGTCTGTTCTTTGGCTCTTTTATATTTGTTGGTTCATTAGTCGCATTAACACCATTCTCTTCCTGTTGTTGATACTAACAGTCTGAGTCATTGTGTTCATACCTCAGGCATTACAATATCTTGGTATTCATTCATACTCAACTTGTTTCTCCCAAAGTCCTGAAGGGGTTTCAATACTTATCACCTCTGTTAATGGCTGTGAGACATCTACTTCAATTAGAATTCTGGCATAAGAGATCTTTTCCACATTAGCAGTAACCAGATCAGTATGCATTGGCCTTCCAACTGCACTAGCAATCTCACTCAGGGACTCAATAGACCAATATCCTACTGGTAAACCCGGAAATTTCACCCATCTAAGGATCTCCTTATCAAACTCAAAATCAAGTACCCATGGCTTGAGGATT